>JARQOC010000002.1:138314403-138558231 GCA_033576535.1 Allobates femoralis
ACACTGTGCACCAGTCAGACACTGTGCAAGAAGTCACACACTGTGCACCGGTCTCGGACACTGTGCACTGGTCTCGGACACTGTGCACCGGTCTTAGACACTGTGCATCTATCCCGGACAGTGTGCAGCGGTCTCGGATATTGTGTAGTGGTCTCGGACAGTGTGGACCAGTCAGACTGTGCACCGATCAGACACTGTGCACAGGTGTCAGATACTGTGGACCGGTCAAATACTTGTGCACAGGTCAGACACTGCAGGGATCGAACACCATGCAGGGGTCGGACAGTGTGCAAGGGTCGGACAGTGTGCACGGGTCGGACAGTGTGCACGGTTTGGACACTGTGCTCTGGTGTCGGATACTTTTGACCGGTCAAACACTTGTGCAAGAAGTCATGCACTATTCAGGGTCATACACCGTGCACTGGTCTCGGACACTGTGCACCGGTCTCGGACACTGTGCACCAGTCTCGGACACTGTGCACCAGTCTCTGACACTGTGCACCGGTCTCGGACACTGTGCACCGGTCTCGGACACTGTGCACCGGTCTCGGACACTGTGCACCGGTCTCGGACACTGTGCACCGGTCACGGACACTGTGCACCGGTCTCGGACAATGTGCATCGGTCTCGGACACTGGGCACAGGTCTCGGACACTGTGCACAGGTCTCGGACACTGTGCACAGGTCTCGGACACTGTGCACAGGTTTCGGACACTGTGCACTGTTCACCAGTCTAGGACACTGTGCACCGCTCTCGAACACTGTGCACCGGTCTCGGACACTGTACACCAGTTTCAGACATTGAGCACCCATCTCGGACACTGTGCATCGGTCTCTGACACTGTGTACCAGTCTCGGACACTGTGCACCGGTCTCGGACACTGTGCACCGGTCTCGAACACTGTGCACCGGTCTCGAACACTGTGCACCAGTCTCGGACACTGGGCATCGGTCTTGGACTTTGTACACTGGTCTCAGACACTGTGCACGGGTTGGACACTGTGCACTGGTGTCGGATACTGTGGACCGGTCAAACACTTGTCCACGGGTCGGACACTGTGCACCGGTCTCAAACACTGTCCACCGGTCTCAAACACTGTCCACCGGTCTCGTACACTGTTCATCAATCTCAGACACTGTGCATCGGTCTCGACACTGTGCATCAGTCTCAACACTGTGCATCTGTCTTGACACTGTACATCGGTCTCGACACTGTGCATCGGTCTCGACACTGTGCATCGGTCTCGACACTGTGCATCGGTCTCGACACTGGTTATTGGTCTCGGACCCTGTGCTCCGGTCTCGGACACTGTGCTTTGGTCTCGGACACTGTGCTCTGGTCTTGGACACTGTGCACCGATCTCGGACACTGTGCACCGGTCTCGGACACTGTGCACCGGTCTCGGACACTGTGCACAGGTCTCGGACACTGTGCACCGATCTCGGACACTGTGCACCGGTCTCGGACACTGTGCACCGGTCTCGGACACTGTGCACAGGTCTCGGACACTGTGCACAGGTCTCGGACACTGTGCACAGGTCTCGGACACTGTGCACTGTTCACCAGTCTAGGACACTGTGCACCGCTCTCGAACACTGTGCACCGGTCTCGGACACTGTACACCAGTTTCAGACATTGAGTACCCAGCTCGGACACTGTGCATCGGTCTCTGACATTGTGTACCAGTCTCGGACACTGTGCACTGGTCTCGGACACTGTGCACCGGTCTCGAACACTGTGCACCGGTCTCGAACACTGTGCACCAGTCTCGGACACTGGGCATCGGTCTTAGACTTTGTACACCGGTCTCGGACACTGTGCACGTATTGGACACTGTGCACTGGGTCGGATACTGTGGACCGGTCAAACACTTGTGCACAGGTGGGACACTATTGCACGGTTCGGACACTGTGCACTGGTCTCGGACACTGTGCACCCGTCTCAGACACTGTGCACCCGTCTCGGACACTGTGCACCCGTCTCGGACACTGTGCACCCGTCTCGGACACTGTGCACCCGTCTCGGACACTGTGCACCCGTCTCGGACACTGTGCTCCGGTGTCCGGACACTGTGATCCGGTTTCGGACACTGTGCTCCGGTCTCGGACACTGTGCTCCAGTGTCGGACACTGTGCTCCGGTGTCCGGACACTGTGATCCGGTTTCGGACACAGTGCTCCGGTCTCGGACACTGTGCATCGGTCTCAACACTGTGCATCGGGCTCGACACTGTGCAACAGTCTCGACACTGTGCTTCGGTCTCGACACTGTGCATTGGTCTCGGACCCTGTGCTCTGGTCTCGGACACTGTGCTCCGGTCTCAGACACTGTGCACGGGTTGGACACTGCACTGGTGTCGGATACTGTGGACCCGTCAAACACTTTTGCACATGTCGGACAATGCACAGGTCGGACACTGTGCTCCGGTCTCGGACACTGTGCTCCGGTCTCGGACACTGTGCTGCGGTCTCGGACACTGTGCATCAGTCTCAACACTGTGCATCGGGCTCGACACTGTGCACAGGTCTCGGACACTGTGCACAGGTTTCGGACACTGTGCACTGTTCACCAGTCTAGGACACTGTGCACCGCTCTCGAACACTGTGCACCGGTCTCGGACACTGTACACCAGTTTCAGACATTGAGCACCCATCTCGGACACTGTGCATCGGTCTCTGACACTGTGTACCAGTCTCGGACACTGTGCACCGGTCTCGGACACTGTGCACCGGTCTCGAACACTGTGCACCGGTCTCGAACACTGTGCACCAGTCTCGGACACTGGGCATCGGTCTTGGACTTTGTACACTGGTCTCAGACACTGTGCACGGGTTGGACACTGTGCACTGGTGTCGGATACTGTGGACCGGTCAAACACTTGTCCACGGGTCGGACACTGTGCACCGGTCTCAAACACTGTCCACCGGTCTCAAACACTGTCCACCGGTCTCGTACACTGTTCATCAATCTCAGACACTGTGCATCAGTCTCGGACACTGTGCATCAGTCTCAACACTGTGCATCTGTCTTGACACTGTACATCGGTCTCGACACTGTGCATCGGTCTCGACACTGTGCATCGGTCTCGACACTGGTTATTGGTCTCGGACCCTGTGCTCCGGTCTCGGACACTGTGCTTTGGTCTCGGACACTGTGCTCTGGTCTTGGACACTGTGCACCGATCTCGGACACTGTGCACCGGTCTCGGACACTGTGCACCGGTCTCGGACACTGTGCACAGGTCTCGGACACTGTGCACAGGTCTCGGACACTGTGCACAGGTCTCGGACACTGTGCACAGGTTTCTGACACTGTGCACTGTTCACCAGTCTAGGACACTGTGCACCGCTCTCGAACACTGTGCACCGGTCTCGGACACTGTACACCAGTTTCAGACATTGAGCACCCATCTCGGACCCTGTGCATCGGTCTCTGACACTGTGTACCAGTCTCGGACACTGTATACCAGTCTCGGACACTGTGCACCGATCTCGGACACTGTGCACCGGTCTCGAACACTGTGCACCGGTCTCGAACACTGTGCACCAGTCTCGGACACTGGGCATCGGTCTTGGACTTTATACACCGGTCTCGGACACTGTGCACGGGTTGGACACTGTGCACTGGTGTCGGATACTGTGGACTGGTCAAACACTTGTGCACAGGTCGGACACTATTGCGCGGTTCGGACACTGTGCACTGGTCTCGGACACTGTGCACCCGTCTCGGACACTGTGCATTGGTCTCGGATCCTGTGCTCTGGTCTCGGACACTGTGCTCCGGTCTAGGACACTGTGCTCCGGTCTCTGGACACTGTGCTCCGGTCTCAGACACTGTGCTCCGGTCTCAGACACTGTGCTCCGGTCTCGGACACTGTGCACGGGTTGGACACTGTGCACTGGTGTCGGATACTGTGGACCCGTCAAACACTTGTGCACATGTCGGACAATGCACAGGTCGGACACTGTGCTCCGGTCTCGGACACTGTGCTCCGGTCTCGGACACTGTGCTCCGGTCTCGGACACTGTGCATCAGTCTCAACACTGTGCATCGGGCTCGACACTGTGCATCGGTCTCGGACCCTGTGCTCCGGTCTCGGACCCTGTGCTCCGGTCTCGGACACTGTGCTCCGGTCTCGGACATTGTGCTCCGGTCTCGGACACTGTGCACGGGTTGGACACTGTGCACTGGTGTCGGATACTGTGGACCCGTCAAACACTTGTGCACATGTCGGACAATGCACAGGTCGGACACTGTGCTCCGGTCTCGGACACTGTGCTCCGGTCTCGGACACTGTGCTCCGGTCTCGGACACTGTGCCTCAGTCTCAACATTGTGCATCGGTCTCGGACCCTGTGCTCCGGTGTCGGACACTGTGCTCCGGTGTCGGACACTGTGCTCCGGTGTCGGACACTGTGCTCCGGTCTCGACACTGTGCATCGGTCTCGACACTGTGCACCGATCTCGGACACTGTGCACCAATCTCGGACACTGTGCACCGATCTCGGACACTATGCACCAATCTCGGACACTGTGCACCAATCTCGGACACTGTGCACAGGTCTCGGACACTGTGCACTGTTCACCAGTCTAGGACACTGTGCACCGCTCTCGAACACTGTGCACCGGTCTCGGACACTGTACACCAGTTTCAGACATTGAGCACCCATCTCGGACACTGTGCATCGGTCTCTGACACTGTGTACCAGTCTCGGACACTGTGCACTGGTCTCGGACACTGTGCACCGGTCTCGAACACTGTGCACCGGTCTCGAACACTGTGCACCAGTCTCGGACACTGGGCATCGGTCTTAGACTTTGTACACCGGTCTCGGACACTGTGCACGTATTGGACACTGTGCACTGGTGTCGGATACTTGTGGACCGGTCAAACACTTGTGCACAGGTGGGACACTATTGCACGGTTCGGACACTGTGCACTGGTCTCGGACACTGTGCACCCGTCTCAGACACTGTGCACCCGTCTCGGACACTGTGCACCCGTCTCGGACACTGTGCACCCGTCTCGGACACTGTGCACCCGTCTCGGACACTGTGCACCCGTCTCGGACACTGTGCTCCGGTGTCCGGACACTGTGATCCGGTTTCGGACACTGTGCTCCGGTCTCGGACACTGTGCTCCAGTGTCGGACACTGTGCTCCGGTGTCCGGACACTGTGATCCGGTTTCGGACACAGTGCTCCGGTCTCGGACACTGTGCATCGGTCTCAACACTGTGCATCGGGCTCGACACTGTGCAACAGTCTCGACACTGTGCTTCGGTTCTCGACACTGTGCATTGGTCTCGGACCCTGTGCTCTGGTCTCGGACACTGTGCTCCGGTCTCAGACACTGTGCACGGGTTGGACACTGCACTGGTGTCGGATACTGTGGACCCGTCAAACACTTTTGCACATGTCGGACAATGCACAGGTCGGACACTGTGCTCCGGTCTCGGACACTGTGCTCCGGTCTCGGACACTGTGCTCCGGTCTCGGACACTGTGCATCAGTCTCAACACTGTGCATCGGGCTCGACACTGTGCATCGGTCTCGACACTGTGCATCGGTCTCGGACCCTGTGCTCCGGTCTCGGACACTGTGCTCCGGTCTCGGACACTGTGCTCCGGTCTCGGACACTGTGCTCACGTCTCGAACACTGTGCATCAGTCTCAACACTGTGCATCGGTCTCGGACCCTGTGCTCCGGTCTCGGACACTGTGCTCCGGTCTCGGACACTGTGCTCCGGTCTCGGACCCTGTGCTCCGGTCTCGGACACTGTGCTCCGGTCTCGGACACTGTGCTCCGGTCTCGGACACTGTGCTCACGTCTCGGACACTGTGCATCAGTCTCAACACTGTGCATCGGGCTCAAGACTGTGCATCGGTCTCGACACTGTGCATCGGTCTCGGACCCTGTGCTCCGGTGTCCGACACTGTGCTCCTGTCTCGGATACTGTGCTCCGGTCTCAGACACTGTGCTCCGGTCTCGGACACTGCACGGGTTGGACACTGTGCACTGGTGTCGGATACGTGTGGACCCGTCAAACACTTGTGCACATGTCGGACAATGCACAGGTCGGACACTGTGCGCAGGTCGAACACTGAGCACGGGTTGGACACTGAGCACAGGTCGGACACTGTGCACCGGTCTCAAACACTGGTCATTGGTCTCAGACCCTGTGCTCCGGTCTCGGACACTGTGCTTTGGTCTCGGACACTGTGCTCTGGTCTTGGACACTGTGCACCGACTTCGGACACTGTGCACCAATCTCGGACACTGTGCACAGGTCTCGGACCCTGTTCATGGGTCTTGGACACTGTGCAAGAGTCCAACAGTATGCACTGGTATCGGACAGGTTGCATCGGTCAAACAGTATGCACCTATTGCACACTGTGCATTGACCTCGGATAATGTGTACTGGTCCCGGACACTGTGCATCAGTCTCGGACACTGTTCACCAGTCTACAACACTGTGCACCGCTCTCGAACACTGTACACCAGTTTCAGACATTGAGCACCCGTCTCGGACACTGTGCATCGGTCTCTGACACTGTGTACCAGTCTCGGACACTGTGCACTGGTCTCGGACACTGTGCACCGGTCTCGGACACTGTGCATCGGTCTCGGACACTGTGCACCAGTCTCGGACACTGGGCATCGGTCTTGGACTTTGTGCACCGGTCTCGGACACTGTGCACGGGTTGGACACTGTGCACTGGTGTCGGATACTGTGGACCGGTCAAACACTTGTACACACGTCGGACACTGTGCGCGGTTCGAACACTGCGCTCCGGTCTCGGACACTGTGCTCCGGTCTCGGACACTGTGCTCCGGTCTCGGACACTGTGCTCCGGTCTCGGACACTGTGCTCCGGTCTCGGACACTGTGCACGGGTTGGACACTGTGCACTGGTGTCGGATACGGTGGACCCGTCAAACACTTCTGCACATGTCGGACAATGCACAGGTCGGACACTGTGCGCAGGTCGGACACTGAGCACGGGTTGGACACTGTGCACAGGTCGGACACTGTGCACCGGTCTCAAACACTGGTCATTGGTCTCAGACCCTGTGCTCCGGTCTCGGACACTGTGCTTTGGTCTCGGACACTGTGCTCTGGTCTTGGACACTGTGCACCAACCTCGGACACTGTGCACCGATCTCGGACACTGTGCACAGGTCTCGGACACTGTGCACAGGTCTCGGACCCTGTTCATGGGTCTTGGACACTGTGCAAGAGTCCAACAGTATGCACTGGTATCGGACAGGTTGCATCGGTCAAACAGTATGCACCTATTGGACACTGTGCATTGACCTCAGATAATTGTACTGGTCCCGGAGCACTGTGCATCAGTCTCGGACACTGTTCACCAGTCTAGAACACTGTGCACCGCTGCTCGAACACTGTACACCAGTTTCAGGACATTGAGCACCCGTCTCGGACACTGTGCATTGGTCTCTGACACTGTGTACCAGTCTCGGACACTGTGCACGCGGTCTCGGACACTGTGCACCGGTCTCGGACACTGAGCACCGGTCTCGGACACTGTGCATCGGTCTCGGACACTGTGCACCAGTCTCGGACACTGGCATCGGTCTTGGACTTTGTGCACCAGTCTCGGACACTGTGAACGGGTTGGACACTGTGCACTGGTGTCGGATACTGTGGACCGGTCAAACACTTGTACACAGGTCGGACACTGTGCGCGGTTCGGACACTGTGCATGGTCTCGGACACTGTGCACTGGTCTCGGACACTATGCACCCGTCTCGGACACTGTGCACCTGTCTCGGACACTGTGCACCGTCTCGGACACTGTGCACCGTCTCGGACACTGTGCTCCGGTGTCGGACCTGTGCTCGGTGTCGGACCCTGTGCTCCGGTGTCGACACTGTGATCGGTGTCGGACACTGTGCTCCGGTCTCGGACACTGTGCATCAGTCTCAACACTGTGCATTATCGGGCTCGACACTGTGCTCCGGTCTCGGACACTGTGCTCCGGTCTCGGACACTGTGCTCTGGTCTCGGACACTGTGCTCCGGTCTCGGACACTGTGCTCGGTCTCGGACACTGTGCACAGGTTGGACACTGTGCACTGGTGTCGGATACTGTGGACCCATCAAACACTTGTGCACATGTCGGACACTGTGCATCGGTCTCGACACTGTGCATTGGTCTCGGACCCTGTGCTCCGGCCTTGGACCCTGTGCTCCGGTGTCGGACACTGTGCTCCGGTCTCGGACACTGTGTTCTGGTCTTGGACACTGTGCTCTGGTCTCGGACACTGTGCTCTGGTCTCAGACACTGTGCACTGATCTCGGACACTGTGCACAGGTCTCGGACACTGTGCACCAGTCTCGGACACTGTGCACCAGTCTCGGACACTGTGTACCAGTCTCGGACACTGTGCACCGGTCTCGGACACTGTGCTCCGGTGTCGGACCCTGTGCTCCAGTGTCGGACCCTGTGCTCCGGTGTCGGACCCTGTGATCCGGTTTCGGACACTGTGCTCCGGTCTCGGACACTGTGCTCCGGTCTCGGACACTGTGCTCCGGTCTCGGACACTGTGCATCAGTCTCAACACTATGCATCATCGGGCTCGACACTGTGCATCGGTCTCGACACTGTGCATCGGTCTCGACACTGTGCATCGGTCTCGACACTGTGCATTGGTCTCGGACCCTGTGCTCCGGTCTCGGAACCTGTGCTCCGGTGTCAGACACTGTGCTCCGGTGTCGGACACTGTGCTCTGGTCTCGGACACTGTGCTCCGGTCTCGGACACTGTGCTCCGGTCTCGGACACTGTGCTCCGGTCTCAGACACTGTGCTCCGGTCTCAGACACTGTGCTCCGGTCTCAGACACTGTGCTCCGGTCTCAGACATTGTGCACGGGTTGGACACTGTGCACTGGTGTCGGATACTGTGGACCCGTCAAACACTTGTGCACATGTCGGACAATGCACAGGTCGATCACTGTGCGCAGGTCGGACACTGAGCACGGGTTGGACACTGTGCACGGGTCGGACACTGTGCACGGGTCTCAAACACTGTCCACGCGTCTCGGACACTGTGCATCAGTCTCGGACACTGTTCATCGGTCTCGGACACTGTGCATCGGTCTCAACACTGTGCATCGGGTTCGACACTGTGCATCGGTCTCGACACTGTGCTTTGGTCTCGGACACTGTGCTCTGGCCTTGGACACTGTGCTCTGGTCTCGGACACTGTGCTCTGGTCTCGGACACTGTGCACCGGTTTCGGACACTGTGCACCGGTCCGGACACTGTGCACCAGTCTCAGACACTGTGCACTGGTGTCGGATACTGTAGACTGGTCAAACACTTGTGCACAGGTCGGACAATGCACAGGTTGGACAATGTGCGCAGGTCGGACACTATGCACGGGTCGGACACTGTGCACCGGTCTCAAACACTGTGCACCGTTGCCGGACACTGTGCACGGGATGGACACTTGTGCAGAGGTCAGACACTTTTACACGGGACAGATACTTTTGCATGGGTCAGACTCTTGTACACGGTCTCGTACACTGTGCATCGGTCTCGGACACTGTGCTCTTGTCTCGGACACTGTGCTCTTGTCTCGGACACTGTGCTCTTGTCTCGGACACTGTGCTCTGGTCTCGGACATTGTGCACCGCTCTTGGACACTGTGCTCCGGTGTCGGACACTGTGCTCCGGTGTTGGACACTGTGCTCCGGTCTCGGACACTGTGCACCAGTCTCGGACACTGTGCACCAGTCTCGAACACTGTGCTCCTGTCTCGAACACTGTGCTCCGGTCTCGAACACTGTGAACCAGTCTCGAACACTGTGCACCAGTCTCGGACACTGTGCACCGGTCTCGGACACTGTGCACCAGTTTCGGACACATTGGGCATTGGTCTTGGACACTGTGCTCCGGTCTCGAACACTGTGCACCAGTCTCGGACACTCTGCCCCAGTTTCGGACATTGGGTATCGGTCTTGGACACTGTGCTCCGGTCTCGGACACTGTGCACCATTTTCGGACACTGGGTATCGGTCTTGGACACTGTGCACCGGTCTCGGACACTGTGCACTGTCTCAGACACATGCATGGATCTCGGACACTGTGCACTGGTCTCAGACACTGTGCACTGTCTCAGACACTGTGCACTGTCTCAGACACTGTGCACCGATCTCGGACACTGTGCACCGGTCTCGGACACTGTGCACCGGTCTCAGACACTGTGCACCGGTCTCGGACACTGTGCACCGGTCTCAGACACTGTGCACTGTCTCAGACACGTGCATGGATCTCGGACACTGTGCACTGGTCTCAGACACTGTGCACCGATCTCGGACACTGTGCACTGTCTCAGACACTGTGCACCGATCTCGGATACTGTGCACTGTCTCAGACACTGTGCACCGGTCTCGGACACTGTGCACCGGTCTCGGACACTGTGCACTGTGTCTCAGACACTGTGCACGGGTCTCGGACACTGTGCACCGGTCTCGGACACTGTGCACCGGTCTCGGACACTGTGCACCGGTCTCGGACACTGTGCTCCGGTCTCGGACACTGTGCACCGGTCTCGGACACTGTGCACGGCTCGGACACTGTGCACGGCTCGGACACTGTGCACGGCTCGGACACTGCACAGGTCTCGGACCCTGTGCATGTGTCTCAGACACTGTGCAACAGTCCAACAGTATGCACCGGTATCGGACAGGTTGCATCGGTCAAACAGTATGCACCTATTGGACACTGTGCATGTGCCTCGGACAATGTGTATTGGTCCCGGACACTGTGCATCAGTCTAGGACACTGAGCACCGATCTCAAACACTGTGCATCGGTCTCGACACTGTGCATCGGTCTCGACACTGTCCATTGGTCTCGACACTGTCCATTGGTCTCGGACACTCTGATCCAGTCTCGTACCCTGTGCTCTGGTCTCGGACACTGTGCTCTGGTCTCGGACACTGTGCTCTGGTCTCGGACACTGTGCTTTGGTCTCGGACACTGTGCTCCGGTCTCGGACACTGTGCACGGGTTGGACACTGTGCACTGGTGTCGGATACTGTGGACCGGTCAAACACTTGTGCACATGTCGGACAATGCACAGGTTGGACACTGTGCGCAGGTCGGACACTATTCACGGGTTGGACACTGTGCACGGGTCGGACATTACACAGGTTGGACACTGTGCACCGGTTTGACACTGTGCACCGTGGTCGGACACTGTGCACGGTCTTGTACACTGTTCATCGGTCTCAGACACTGTGCATCGGGCTCGGACACTGTGCATCGGTCTCGGACCCTGTGCTCCGGTCTCGGACCCTGTGCTCCGGTCTCGGACCCTGTGCTCCGGTCTCGGACACTGTACTCTGGTCTCGGACACTGTGCTCTGGTCTCGGACACTGTGCTCTGGTCTTGGACACTGTGCTCTGGTCTTGGACACTGTGCTCTGGTCTTGGACACTGTGCAACGGCCCAACAGTATGCACCGGTATCAGACAGGTTGCATCAGTCAAACAGTATGCACCGATTGGACACTGCGGATCGGCCACGGACAATGTGTACTGGTCCCGGACACTGTGCATCAGTCTCGGGCACTCTGCACCGGTCTAGGACTCTGTGCACCGCTCTCGGACACTGTCCACCGGTCTCGGACACTGTGCACGGGTTGGACACTGTGCACTGGTGTCGGATACTGTGGACTGATCAAACACTTGTGCACAGGTCGGACAATGCACAGGTCAGACACTGTGCACGGGTCGGACACTGTGCACGGGTCGGACACTGTGCACGGGTCGGACACTGTGCACTGGTCTCGGACACTGTGCACTGGTCTCGGACACTGTGCACTGGTCTCGGACACTTTGCACCGGTCTCGGACACTTTGCACCGGTCTCGGAGACTGCAGTGGATGGGCACTTGTGCACGTGACAGACACTTGTACATGGTCTCGGACACTGTGCACAGGTCTCGGACCCTGTGCATGGGTCTCGGACACTGTGCAACAGTCCAACAGTATGCACCGGTATCGGACAGGTTGCACCGGTCAAACAGTACGCACCTATTGGACACTGTGCATCGGCCTCGGACAATGTGTATTGGCCCCGGACACTGTGCATCGGTCTCGGACACTGTCCACCAGTCTCAGACACTGTCCACCGGTCTCGGACACTGTACATCGGTCTCGGACACTGTGCATCAGTCTCGGACACTGTGCATCAGTCTCGGACACTGTGCATCGGTCTCGGACACTGTGCACCGGTCTCAGACACTGTGCTCTGGTGTCGGACACTGTGCTCCGGTCTCAGACACTGTGCTCTGGTCTCGGACACTGTGATCCGGTCTCGGACACTGTGCTCCGGTCTCGGACACTGTGCTCCGGTCTCGGACACTGTGCTCTGGTCTCGGACACTGTGCTCTGGTCTCGAACACTGTGCTCTGGTCTCGGACACTGTGCTCTGGTCTCGGACACTGTGCACCAGTTTCGGACACTGTGCACTGTCTCGGACACTGTGCCCTAGTTTCGGACACTGTGCACTAGTTTCGGACACTGTGCACTGTCTCGGACACTGTGCACTGTCTCGGACACTGTGCACCAGTCTTGGACACTGTGCACCAGTCTTGGACACTGTGCACCAGTCTTGGACACTGTGCACCAGTCTTGGACTCTGTGCACCAGTCTTGGACTCTGTGCACCAGTCTCGGACACTGTGCACCAGTCTCGAACACTGTGCACCAGTCTCGTACACTGGGCATCGGTCTTGGACACTTTGCATCGGTCTTGGACACTGTGCACCGGTCTTGGACACTGTGCATGAGTTGGACACTGTGCACTGGTGTTGGATACTGTGGACCGGTCAAACACTTGTGCACAGGTCGGACACTGCAGGGATCGGACACTCTGCATTGGTCGGACTCTGTGCATCGGTCTTGGACCCTGTGCATGGGTCTCGGACACTGTGCAACGGTTAAAGAGTATGCACCGGTATCGGAGAGGTTGCACCGGTCAAACAGTATACACCTATTTGACACTGTGCATCGGCCTCGGACAATGTGTACTGGTCCAGGACACTGTGCATCAGTCTCGGACACTGTGCACCGCTCTCGAACACTGTGCTCTGGTCTTGGACACTGTCCACCGGTCTCTGACACTGTGCACGGGTTGGACACTGTGCACTGGTGTCGGATACTGTGGACCGGTCAAACACTTGTGCACAGCTCGGACACTGTGATCCGGTCTCGGACACTGTGCTCCGGTCTCGGACACTGTGCTCTGGTCTCGGACACTGTGCTCTGGTCTCGAACACTGTGCTCTGGTCTCGGACACTGTGCTCTAGTCTCGGACACTGTGCACTGTCTCAGACACTGTGCCCTAGTTTCGGACACTGTGCACTGTCTCGGACACTGTGATCCAGTCTCGTACACTGTGCTCTGGTCTCGGACACTGTGCTCTGGTCTCGGACACTGTGCTCTGGTCTCGGACACTGTGCTCTGGTCTCGGACACTGTGCACCAGTTTCGGACACTGTGCACTGTCTCGGACACTGTGCCCTAGTTTCGGACACTGTGCACTAGTTTCGGACACTGTGCACTGTCTCGGACACTGTGCACTGTCTCGGACACTGTGCACCAGTCTTGGACACTGTGCACCAGTCTTGGACACTGTGCACCAGTCTTGGACACTGTGCACCAGTCTTGGACTCTGTGCACCAGTCTTGGACTCTGTGCACCAGTCTCGGACACTGTGCACCAGTCTCGAACACTGTGCACCAGTCTCGTACACTGGGCATCGGTCTTGGACACTTTGCATCGGTCTTGGACACTGTGCACCGGTCTTGGACACTGTGCATGGGTTGGACACTGTGCACTGGTGTTGGATACTGTGGACCGGTCAAACACTTGTGCACAGGTCGGACACTGCAGGGATCGGACACTCTGCATTGGTCGGACTCTGTGCATCGGTCTCGGACACTGTGCACGGGTCTTGGACCCTGTGCATGGGTCTCGGACACTGTGCAACGGTTAAAGAGTATGCACCGGTATCGGAGAGGTTGCACCGGTCAAACAGTATACACCTATTTGACACTGTGCATCGGCCTCGGACAATGTGTACTGGTCCAGGACACTGTGCATCAGTCTCGGACACTGTGCACCGCTCTCGAACACTGTGCTCTGGTCTTGGACACTGTCCACCGGTCTCTGACACTGTGCACGGGTTGGACACTGTGCACTGGTGTCGGATACTGTGGACCGGTCAAACACTTGTGCACAGGTCGGACACTGCAGGGATCGGACACTCTGCATTGGTCGGACACTTGTGCACGGGTCGGACACTGTGCACCGGTCTCGGAAACTGTGCACCGGTCTCGTACACTGTGCAACGGTCCAACAGTATGCACGGGTCAGACACTTGTACACGGTCTCGGACCCTGTGCATCAGTCTCGGACACTGTGCATCGGTCTGGACACTGTGCACCAGTTTCAGACATTGAGCACCCATCTCGGACACTGTACACCGGTCTCGGACACTATGCACCAGTCTCGGACACTGTGCACCGGTCTTGGACACTGTGCACTGGTCTGGGACACTGTGCACTGGTGTCGGTTACTGTGGACCGGTCAAACACTTGTGCACAGGTCGGACACTGCAGGGATCGGACACTCTGCATTGGTCGGACACTGTGCACCAGTCTTGGACACTGTGCAGGGGTTGGACACTGTGCACGTGTCTCGGACACTGTGCACGGGTCTCGTACACTGTGCACGGGTCTCGTACACTGTGCACGGGTCTCGGATCCTGTGCACTGGTCTCGTACACTGTACACGATGCAACAGTATGCACCGGTATCGGACAGGTTGCATCGGTCAAACAGCATGCACCGATTGGACACTGTGCATCAGGCTCGGACACTGTGCACCAGTGTCGAACACTGTGCACCGCTTTCAAACACTGTGCTCTGGTGTCGGACACTGTGCACCAGTCTTAGATATTGTGCACCCTCTCGGACAACACTGTACACCAGTCTCGGACACTGTGCGCCGGTCTCGGACACTGTGTGCCGGTCTCGGACACTGTGCGCCGGTCTCGGATAATGTGCACAGGTCGGACGCTGTGCATGGGACAGACACTGTGCACATGTTTCGGACACTGTGTGCCAGTCTTGGACACTGTTCAGTGGTTTCAGACTCTGTGCACGGGTCGTACATTGTGCACCAGTTTTGGACACTGCGCACCGGTATCGGACACTGTGCACCCGTATCGCACACCATGCATCTGTCTCAGACACCGTGCACCGGTCTCAGACACTTGTGAACGGGTTGGACACTGTGCACCAGTCTTGGACACTGTGCACCAGTCTCGAACATGTGCATCAGCTTCAGATGCTGTGCATGTATGTTGTATATTGTATAGTTGTATATTCAGCTGAGGTTGTATATTCCGTGATGTCAGCACCTATATTTAGTCATCTGGTGTGGTCAATTAATGTCATAAACCTCTAAACTATAGTGAGAACAGACTTGAATATACCATTCACTGCCCGGCCATCACCACCATCTGAACCATTAAGGGCAGATCTGCCACTACGGATTCTTGGAAACTGAATGACAGATATTGAACTAAATAAAACCGCAGGAGATGTAATGGTGGCCCTGCCTCGAGTTATACAGTCTAGTATGAAAAAACATACAATATATAACATCCACACTAAAATACAGTTTGATGTGGGGGATGCAGGACCCAAGGGTGTAGTGTCTCCCTACAATTCTCCTCTTGGTGACTTTGGTGTTCTTGCCATTTTTTGCACACTACATCTCCTCTCTTATCCCGTTATAGAATTCCCTGTTGATAGGACTCAAAAATGTCCACCAAATCTCAAAATAATCCCAGGCTTAGGTGGACATAAGATATAACTTTTACTCTTTAATCATTAAAAATAGCACCTTTTTCCACCTTAACTGAAGCCTACCCGGACCATTTGGTCTAGATAGTGGAATTCTAAAGGCAGTCACACAAAAAATAATAATGTAATGGAGGTGGAACCTAATCCACTAAAATGCTCTAAGATTATGAGCCTAGATTCTAATTTTACGCAACTAAATAAGGTGACTGAACTCACTAAACTCTACAGTAGCCAGATCCTTCATTCCTAGGACCATGATACCCTCCGGTATATTCTTTCTATCCCTGATACACTGAACCCTACAGTAGCCAGATCTTTCATTCCTAGGGCCATGATACCCTCCGGTATATTCTTTCTATCCCTGATGCACTGAACACTACAGTAGCCAGATCCTTCATTCCTAGGGCCATGATACCCTCCAGTATATTCTTTCTATCCCTGATACACTGAACTCTACAGTAGCCAGATCCTTCAGTCTTAGGGCCATGATACCCTCCAGTATATTCTTTCTATCCCTGATACACTAAACACTACAGTAGCCAGATCCAAACAGTCCTAGGGCCATGATATCCTCCAGTATATTCTTTCAATCCCTGAAGCATTGAACACTACAGTAGCCAGATCCTTCAGTCCTAGGACCATGATACCCTCCGGTATATTCTTTCTATTTGTGATGTACTGAACACTACAATAGCCAGATCATTCATTCCTAGGACCATGATACCCTCCGGTATATTCTTTCTATTGGTGATGTACTGAACACTACAGTAGCCAGATCCTTCAGTCCTAGGACCATGATACCCTCCGGTATATTCTTTCTATTGGTGATGTACTGAACACTACAGTAGCCAGATCCTTCATTCCTAGGGCAATGATACCCTCCGGTATATTCTTTCTATTTGTGTTGTACTGAACACTACAATAGCCAGATCCTTCATTCCTAGGACCATGATATCCTCCAGTATATTCTTTCTATTGGTGATGTACTGAACACTACAATAGCCAGATCCTTCATTCTTAGGACCATGATACCCTCCGGTATATTCTTTCTATTCCTGATGCACTGAACACTACAGTAGCCAGATCCTTCATTCCTAGGGCAATGATACCCTCCGGTATATTCTTTCTATTGGTGATGTACTGAACACTACAGTAACCAGATCCTTTAGTCCTAGGACCATGATACCCTCCGGTATATTCTTTCTATTGGTGATGTACTAAACACTACAGTAGCCAGATCCTTCAGTCCTAGGGCAATGATACCCTCCGGTATATTCTTTCTATTGGTGATGTACTGAACACTACAGTAACCAGATCCTTTAGTCCTAGGACCATGATACCCTCCGGTATATTCTTTCTATTGGTGATGTACTAAACACTACAGTAGCCAGATCCTTCAGTCCTAGGGCAATGATACCCTCCGGTATATTCTTTCTGTCCCTGTTGCAGCTACACACTTGTCCTCTCTCTCTAGTATCCTAACTGCCATTTTCTACATTGTACAAGCATCTGTCTGCTTCCAGCCGGGGCCAGCGTCCTCCGCTCTTGGTTTGTAAAACCTCAAGAGTCCCTTCTGTCTCTTACCTGCATCCTCTCGTCTGTACTTCTCTGTCAGGTACCTGCAATTGGCCATCCTACTTGAGCCTTGTGCCTCCAGACGTTTCAGGGGACACCGCCTGTTGAGATCTGGTCCAACTCTATATTCTGTAGGATGTAGTGTCCTCACTAGCACCACTCAGCCGTCACTTCCTGCTCTCTCAGGATTCCATCACATCTGTCACAAGTCGCCTAAAGCAAGCGGAACTCTGCTCTGTCTGTGAGCTAGGCTGGGGCCCTAACTGTCATTTCCACAGCAACCATCTATCTATGAACTAGCTCCTCCCCTATTGGCTAATCCCAGCTGTCACTTGTTACCGGGCAGATTTCATCTTTCAACTGCCTGGCTATAACACTTATACTACCTGATTAAACATCCTTCTTAATATACTACATAACATTTAAATAATGCACATACATTACGTTATCCTTACTGCTCACCTCTACATACTAACATTCTCAACTCTGCTACATCTTATACATTACAATACCTTACACTATACAGAAACACTTTAATTAAACATTATATAACAATGTGCGCAATATCTTTGAGGACAGGGGCATGACCACCCCATTTACACTTAAACGCCAGCATTAAATAAATTTAGCATCGCCTCCTCTGGTGACGCAATCGTCAGGGTGACCAATGAGTGGGCCCAACAATTTGGCCCAATCAGATCACTCCGCCTCACATAACATCCGATATCTGTCACCAATCACAAGGTCTTATTCAGTTGCTATGGTTACAGAGAGAAGCTTCCTGCCGGAAATCAGGTAAGTATGGTTACATTAGAACAAGCAATCCAGAACCAAATCAATAGAAGATACACAGATAATGTCTGCATCCATCTATTTCTTTCCATTACCATAAACATTTTGAGACATTTATATTAGTTTAGGTGTAAGAAGGAAATACCATTTGACATCAATAATCCTAATAGAGACTTAGCTATGGGTATTCTAGCAGGATAACAAAATAATAGAATGAATGATAGACAATAAAATTAGCAAAGAGAGGAGTAGACCATAGGAGGATATCATCAATAGGGTCTTATTGGGGAGAATTCAATACACCCTAAAGGGATGAACGATAGGGTATAATACCGTATAATCATGTCATATTGAGGGAGAATCAGATGTATCTTCACGGAGGTTTATAAATCATCATGTGTAGGATTTATATCATAGAGGAGATAGAAGAAGGAAAACTATTATATAAATGGAATAAAGGAAATGCATTCATTTAGGCCAAAATGGGTGACAATCTTCAATCTACAGTATATATCCACTGGGTTTCCTCTTGTCAGTGTCACCCATCCTCAGGGATCCCATCACTGCCTCAATGCACTGTAATTGGATTGATTTAAGGTCACCTCCATGTTCCTGCCATTTATGTCTGGTGTATCCTCCTTCCTCCTAATATCCCCAATATGTTCCCATATCCTCTTTTTGAAAGTGCGAATTGTCTTCCCGAAATAACTTTTAGGACATGGACATTTGGCCATATAGACAAGACCTGAAGTACTACAATTTAAGAATTCACAATTCACATTCCTTAGGCCTGTCGTCTGGCTTTAAAATCTCCTCCACACCATATGCATGCACCACAAGTGACGCACAGTCTCCTCCTTGTCAGTACGGCTGGTGAGAAATTACAGAAAGATTTAATTCTCCCGGATCCTCCTGGACAGATGGAAACCGGATGACAAATTGCTGCTATCCTGCCCCTTCCGGCCCCATAGGAATACTATGGGGCCGACATCTGATCCGGGGCTGTCTGGTTCTCACCGGACAGCCACAGGTCAGCAAAACCGTGGTGTGAAGCCGGCCTTATCACATGCACTCCCAGGTATTTTAATGAGCTAGTGGTCCATTGACAGGGCGATCCTGATGCTCACAATGGCCTGGAGGGGCCGCATAGCATCATTACTTCTGTTTTGTCCCAATTAATGTTATAGCTCAACAGGCCTCCTACTTCCTCTAGTAGTTAAATAAGAGGGGCGCAAGACGTTTTTAGATTTGTTTACTACCAGCAAAATGTCATCCGCAAATTCATCCTCGAATCCCCTAAAAGTAGTAGTCTGCAATAAATTATGCAACAAAGGGTCAACATAGAAATTAAATAGAAGAGGTGGCAGAGGGCATTCCTGTTTGGCTTCTCAAAAAAGACCTTGGATTAAGCTTGTGTCACAGGGCTCTGGTCACAGGGTGGAGTTAGACTCGTAAGTAGTTTCAGTTTACAGATAGTGGAGCAAAAGGAGACATCCAAGATGAAGGGCTGGGAAGCACTCAAGGATAGCTGCTTGGCAGGGCCTCAGTTCCCAGGTCACCTAAGTTTTCAAGGCTCTGTTGCCGAATCTGAGAAGGCTGTGTGGGTCCCTCATAACCAGCAAGTGTAGTTCCCAGAGGCTCATTAACACATAGGGTCAGGGACCTGCTCCAGGCATGGATGCCCACAGGACCAGCGTTACCTCTCCAGCTGGAGAAAAACGCACTGAAGGACCAGAAGCAAGGTGGTATAAGGAGTTCCAGGCTATGAAGAACCTAAACACCAAAGAAGAGGCAGTAGTAGGCAGAACTATTAACCAGCAGAGGAACCAGCTCCCATCAGACCGGCTAGGTTGTAGCCTGGGAAGGTTGTATTCCTTTACTCTGGACTCTGAATAAGCTTCAGTAAAAGGTAAAGCTAAAGACTGTTTTCTGCTGTCTCATTCTATTATTAAACTGCATCACTACCCTCATCATCTCCCTGGGGCCAGCCATAGTTAGGAAGGGTTTTCCATCTGTGCTGCTATACTACTTTAACCCAGGGATCATCTGCAGTGCCAGCCACATCAGATTGATTGTACCAACTGGTTTCACAAAACAAACTTTATCCTCTGTCACTACGCCCTTTATATGTGCAGTTGGGACCACAGCTGCTGGGCGTGGCTACCGTGAACTGAACTTTGACCCAGCCACTAAGTAATCTGGCTCTTGCGACCAATACATCTGTTTATGCAGCTGTCACTGTCAGCTCAGGAGAGAACAGTGATACATACAGCAGGCATATAGAGTGTGGATGGCATGAGTGGGGGCTGACATGTAGGGGAAGCATTGGAGCTGGTGGCCAGACCCCCACCATGCCCTTGCTGAATCTGCTCTGTCTTTTCTCCCCAGAGTTCCCCTATAAATTCTGTATATATGTAAACTTTATTTGTTGGAGTGGGTAAATCGGTGCAGCAAGAGTATAGTACAGCTGAAACCAGAAATTTACATACTCTATATAAAAAGACACATATGCATGTTTTTCTCACTATCTGACATGAAATCAGAATAAACCTTTCCCATTTTATGTCAATTAGGATTACCATAATTATTAATATTTGTCAAATGCCAGAATAATGAGAGAGAGAGAAGGTTTTAAGGCATTTTTCTTGCTTTCTGCAAAGTCACAAGTTTACATACATTTCATTAGTATTTGGTACCATTACCCTTAATCTGTATGACTTGGGTCAAACATTTAGGATATCCTTCCACAAGATTCTCACAATAGTTGGCAGGAATTTGGGCCCATTCTTCCCTGACAGAACTGGTGTAACTGAGCCATGTTTGTAGGTCACTTTATTCGCACCTGCCTTTTCCTCCTTGCCCATAAATTTTCAATAGGATTGAGATCAGGGCTTTGTGATAGCCACTTCGAAACATTGACTTTGTTATCTCTAAATCACTTTGTAACCAGTTGGCAGTATGCTTTGGATCATTGTCCATTTGGAAGACCCAATTCCGCCTGAGCTTAAATTTCCTGGCTGATATATTGAGATGTTGCTTCAGTATTGCCACATAATCTTCTTTCCTCATGATGCCATCTATTTTGTGAAATGCACCAGTCCCTCCTGCAACAACAACCCCATAACATAATGCTGGCAGCTTCGTGTTTCACAGTTGGATGGTGTTCTTAGGCTTCCAAGCTTCTCCCTTTTTCCTCCAAATGTAATGCGGTCATAATGGCCAAACAGTTCAATTTTAGTTTAATCAGACACAGGACATGTCTCCAAAAATGTAGGTCTTTGTTCCTGTGTGCATTTGCAAAAATTAATCTGTTTTTTTATATTTCTTTTGGAGTAATGGCTTCTTCCTGGCAGAGTGGCCTTTCAGCCCATGTTGATACAGTACTTGTTTCACTGTGATAATGACACAATCTTTCCAGCTTTCACCATCATCTTCACAAGGTCTCTTGCTTTTGTTCTTGGGTTGATATGCACATGTTGGACCAAATTGCATTAATCTCTGGGACACAGAACCCATGCCCTTCCTAATCGGTACGATGGCTGGACATTCCCATTTGTTTGTACTTGCGTATTGTGATATGGCGGCCAGCCATGGTGTGAATGACTGGTATACATTGCACAGGCAGAGGTCTGGGTGGCCCTAATTGGGGCAGAGTCCCAAAAGAGGGCGATATCCCAAAAGGGGATAGTTGCCCAAAAGGGGGTGGTGTCCCAAAAGGGAGTGGTGGCCCTAAAGGGGATAGTGACCCAGAAGGGGCAGATTCCCATAAAATGGTGGTCACCCAAAAGGGGCGGGGCATACCAAGGTCAAAGAGTTACAAAGACGGACTGTTGCTGGGAACAATTGTACTATTTGTGTCCAGTCTGCCATATGAACTATCACTGGCAAGGGCTACGTGGTGTGCCCTGCAGATGAACACAGAAAACGTGTTCGGACTGGTCGATTCTGGCAGCTTGGTGCCCCTATTGATGGGGTGCGCCCAATGTATATATGATGCCCAAAAGGAAGATTGGGGTCATCTGAGTCCATGGGAGCACTAAAGACTGTCCGGTGTCCAGGGTGGTCTTCAAGATGGCCAGGGACATTGCAAGTCATGATGTTGCTTTAGTCATGAACGTAACCTGTCCGGTGATAATAGGCCTCTAGGGTGTTCTCAGACTTATGGGAGAAGGGCGCTCCTTTACAGCAAGAGTAAGAAGGGCTTTCTGCTGATGGAGTTGTGTACAATATGAAAGTAACACCTCCCAAAATTGACGGTTCAGACGTAGGGGTGACCAGAGAAAGGTATGCGTCTGTCCAACTTAGTGACCTGAAGTCACCTGAAGTATACCACAGTATGACTGGAAGTGATGTCGTAGCTAAAAAGAATGAAGCTGAAACTAAGTTAGAGAGCTACTTGATGGTTCACCATACTGTGGGGTGTGATATAGACTCTGGGGGTGACTGTGACTCTAAGAAATAAAGTGAGTACAGAAAAGGAAGGGCCCAGCAAGGATAGCATATCTTCCCAATGCCGAAAGAGCAAGCGCCACAAAGAAGCTGCCCAAGTGACCCCAGCTGATAATATACTGTTGGGTGCTTCTATATCATGGGTATGTTCTCTTCCAGACACTGAGGAGATTCGGAAGCAAGATGAAGTGACAAATAACAATGTGATGGAAGTGAATGTGACACAGTGTTACATCAGTGCTCCACAAGATGAAGTTGGGAGACGGAGCCAGCCAGGAAGATGGCGTGGGTGTCCTCTCCAGGTTCTGAGCAAGCAGCTGGTCAGCCAGTTGGTGGTGCTATAGGAGATCACATCCTACAAAGTGCACTGGAGAGAGAGATGTCTGAAAGGACTTTACTAATAAAAGAGCAGTTGAAGCAAGAAGAGCTTCTGAGACAGGCTGCTGAGTGCCGAATAAGTGCGTTGGAGAGAGTGAGGTCCGAGCTCAGAGGTCACCTGGCAGACAGCCAGACAGAGAATAAGGCAGCATTAGAGAAGATGGAGCGACAAGTGTTCTTTCTGCTAAACCTTCTTAAAGAGGTGAAAGACCGGAGTGAACGGATTCCATAAACTGGGCAAGGCAATCAACTCGTGGCAGTGAGAAGGGTGAGTCTCCCTTGTTTGAGTGCCTGGTAGAGGTTCCTGAAGACTTGAGAAAAGAGTGTGCCAGAGAGTCTGTGCATATAACGAATTTAAGAAAGCCGTTTAAGCCTTTAAGGTGTACTGGTCCCCAGAAGCTAAACAGCTGGTGGTTCTGTCCATATCCAAACTCACCGTGGATTGGGTAGATAAAAAAAAATGCACTTGAGGTATCTTCGTATGAAGCGGTTGATCTGGTTGAAGAACGAAGACACTACTAGGCGCCTGGGGCTTATGAGGAAAGCTTGGAGTCTACTGGAAGATGTTGTTCAGGTGTCTAATGCTCTGGTGAGAGAAGTCATTGGGAAAAATGGATGACTCATGCAGGAAATGGTGGATAAGTCTAGAGTGACAAGAATAAGAATTCCCGATATTAGTGATACTAGCGAAGACAAGATACCCAGGGAAATGGGTATGGTGCCTGAGGATAGGGGTGGAATATGTTGAGGGGTAGTGAATCCCCTGTTAAACCAATGCTGAGGGTCCTAAGCAAGAGACCTAATAGTTTATATGATGATACTGAGTCGACCTGACTTGGATACAGAGGGAAGTGAAATTTATTGCTGTACTGACCAACAGGGGTGGGAGAGGTCTAACCAAATTGCGACTAGGGATTGTAAGATGACAAAGTCTGACCTTTGATGGCGACAAAGACGACAACCTGGTATAGAGACCTATGGTGCCAAGCTGACGGCTTAGGAGGGCGGGTAATATGTGATATTACGGCCAGCCATGGTGTGAATGACTGGTATACATTGCACAGGCAGAGGTCTGATGCAATGTGAATGCTTTCACTGTGCAACATTGGATAAAAGAGTTAATGCATGTATGTTTATGTATGAGTTGACACACCTCCTCCAGGGGTGTGGTCAGGGCTTATATCATGTGACTGGTTCTAGGCCACAGGATGTGATTTCAGCCCAGGTCCTTGAGGCTGCACAATGGCTGCTGGAGCACATGAGAAGAGACCAGGCCTGGAGTCGTGGACTGACAAGAGGTCAGTGAATGGAGTCTGAGAGTGCTCCATTGGGACATTTCTGTAAAAGTGTCCGAACCTGTGTGGGTGTACCCATGTGTGAGGTAATCGGACTATATACTATATTATGTTCCTGTAAAGCCAAAGGAAAGCTCATGTTTATTTTCTGGAGTGTGGTTTATGAAGCATAATAAACCGACAGTGGACTATTATGATCATACAACGGATCTGTGTATTGTTTTGTGCTGCCAAGCGAGTATACCCCAACGCATTCGGTGATCGCTACATCACAGTATAATAGTTTGCACAGATGAACAAGGCACCTTCAGGTATCTGGAAATTGCACCCAAGGATGTACCGGACTTGCCCAAGTCCATAATTCTCTTCCCGATATCTTAGCTGATTTCTTTAGACTTTCCCATGATGCTACACAAAGAATCAGTGTGTTTCAGGTGTGCATTAAAATACATCCACAGGTGTATCTCTAATAAACTCAGATGTTGCCAACAAATGTTTTAGAAGCTTCCAAACACATGACATCATCATACGGGCTGTCACAAATTGTTTAACAGCATAGTAATTATAGTGTAATAAAAATGCCTTAAAACATTCTCTCTTATTCTGCCATTTGGCAAATATTAATAATTATGATATACCTTGCATCTCTCCCTGTTTTGCTTATGCACCCTTGCTAAATAAAGTTGGAAGTCTTTTAAGGATCGTATTGCTACTGGACTCTTTTCTACAGTGGATACAATTGCTTCCATTAAAAGCTGGCATCTGTTAATCCTGGATGTGGTTTATGGAGCTCTGGGACAGATCCGAGATTCTTCTCTTCAGAAGTGTGTAAGTAGTGCTGGAGTTTTCTTCTCTTTACTAATAATTATGGTACCCCTAAGTGACCTAAAACGGGAAAGGTTGCTACATGATTCAGATATCCAGTAGCATTGAGGTTTCCATTGATGAAGAATGGCCCCACTATCTTTGTACCCCATATACCACACAATATCATCAATTTTTGTGTTCCAACAGCCTTGGAGGGATCTATCCATTGTGGGTTAGTGTCAGACCAACAGCGCTGGTTTTGCTAACTTCACCATTCACAAAAAAGTTTGCCTCATCACTCATCTGAGGAAATTGTCTATGCTGTGAAGATATGAGATGTGCAGCATCTGAAACAATGTATACTGGAAGCCTGTGCTAGCATTTCTTCTGCGGTGTTGCTATCAGTGTGTCAAGAGTGGGAGAAGAGGCTTGCATTGACAATCCAACACAATGGGCAGTTCTCTGAACACAGTTTATAAGTGGTCATAAACTTGTAAATAACTCATGAAAGAATAAAGTTATGTTAAAATCAAGCACACCATTGTTTTTCTTATGAAATTCTCAACAAGTTTGATCTGTCACATGACCCTCTTCCCATTGAAAAAAAAAATTGGATCCAAAATGACCGACTTCAAAATGGCCGCCATGGTCACCACCCATCTGAAAAGTTTTCCCCCCTCCCATATACTAATGTGCCACAAACAGGAAGTTGATATCACCAACCATTCCCATATTATTTAGGTGCATCCATATAAATGGCCCGCCCAAAACAGTTTCTCCCAAGCATGACAACTCTACATGTGGTTCGCAACTGCTCTTTTGACAGACGGCAGAACTCGGAAGAGAAGGAGCTCAATTTGCTTTTTAAAGAGAAATATTGGCTAAAATAAAATGTGTTGATCATATTGTAATTGCATTTCAGAATTTATACCCATTATTTCTTGTATTGTAGTGACCATTTTGGACCAACGAGTGACTCCTATAATACTATAAATATGGATACAAAGTTGCACACTCCTTTAGATGTTTTTGATGCAAGGTTTATTATGAACAGTTAATGGCCACAGATGTCAACGCGTTTCGGCTTTAACCAAAGCCTTGATCACGACAATTGGCAGGTGTAGGTCATGGAATGTTCTAGGATAAGATTGGAAAGAGGCGTCTTTCCTTGGTGGCGAACGCTCGATTAAGGTGGTTTGCTTTATTTCAATAATTCCCAAATGGGGATAGGCGTTTTTCAGCACGGTCCTTCTTTCAGTGATAGGTCCGCTCCCGTCAGAGTCCTGGTAGGAATGAGCCTATTATTGTTTAGGCACATAACAGGGCTCGGAAGGGAAAGAGTATATATTTGGTTGGAATTAATTGTAGACTCCATGTCGCATTTGCAGAAACCCTTGAGATGCCAAAACAGCAGAAAACGCTTACAAGTGACTCCATTTTGAAAAGTAAACACTCCAAGAAAATCATGTATTGGTGCAATGCTTTTCCAACCCACAAATGCTGCACAAAATGTTATAAGATTGTGCAGTCAAAATGGAAAAAATATATATACTTTTCTAAAAAATAGTTTTTTTTATACTCAATTTTTTCCCCAAAAGCCCTGTTATAACTACATGGACTCTTTCAATGTATAGCATGAGTAAGTTTCTTATATTAGCCAGACATGTTGGTATTTTGTTTGTTAACTTGTGATAAGCACTCATTGTTTCTATCAGACGCTAAAGGTAGTGTCACACGTGGCGATGTCGCCCGCGACATCGCCGAAAAGTGACGTAACAGCGATGTCGCGGGCGATATTGCAAGTGCGTCGCGCTGTGTGACAGCGCGACACAACTGCAAATTATCGCTGGTTGCAGGTTGACAGGTTTATGAACATGTTCATAAACCTGTCAACCTGTGACCAGCGATTAGGCTGGATCGCGCCGTCTGACACTGTTGGTGGCGCGATCCAGCCTATATCGCAGCGTTCCTGAGCCATCGCTCGCTGGGCTGAGCCCAGCCCAGCGAGCGATGGCTCCGCCCACATCGCCGCCGCGTCACCGGCAACGTCGTGCCGTGTGACAGCTGGCCTGCGATGTCGGAAGCGAGCGTGCACCTGCACATCGCTTCCGACATCGCAGGCCAGATCGCCACGTGAGACACCACCTTTAGGAGCCCACTAGGGTCGAAAGTTTGGGTTTACTAATGAAATTATATATGTAAATTGTCACTTCAGTGAGGAAGTAGACAAAGTGACAATTTGCATATGCAATTTCCCAGAGGAGTATTGTGGCTTTAAGGCCCTCTTCACACCACAGCATGATCAAGTCAGGGGCTGTCCGGTGTAAACCTGACATCCCCCGAACCCGATTTGCAAACAGAACCCCCTCCGGTCCAGTTTGCAGCCAGATTCAGCTCATAGCAGCTACAGCTGCTGAAATTTCAAGATCCTGGTCCTGAAATCTCTGGAGGGACAACTCATGGTGCTGACGTTTAGCAGCGCTCACTGCTAAACTCCAGCACCCGGCGTCTGGCTCTCTGATCCGATTTTATCTCAGATCCGGCACAATCTGGCATCATAGACTCCCATGTTAGGGAGCGCCGGATCCGGGAGCATCCGATTTTGAGCGGTTTTGGCCCCAGACACAAAAATGCTGCTTGTTCCGATTTTGTGCCCGGGCCAAAAAACAAAAGCTGCCGGATCCTCCCGGACAGCACAAAAACGGATGGCAAAACACTGCCATCTGGTGCAATCCGGCCCCATAGGATTACTATGGGGCTGAATCCGGATCCGGGACTGTTCACATCAGACAGTCCCGGATCCTGAAAAACGTGGTGTGAAGGGGGCTAAGACTCCTCACTGCCGGCTGGCAGAGTACTTTCCACAAAGAGAATAGCTGTTACCCCAGACTAATGTAATATCTCACCCCTTTTTCAGAGAAGGTCAAAGACAAGTATGCGATCCTTCTATTGTCCAAAGGATGTGTATTAATAAATTAATGTAAGTCCCACTTGCCTCTCTCCACCTTGACCCTTGACTCATAGGGATAGTATGTATGCGGCTTGAAATCTAGCCAATGAGAGCACAGTTTTAGTCCACCAATCCTGAAGTCTGCAATGTCCTGCAATGAGTGCTAGGGGTTTATATGGAGGTCAGTTCATTGACCAGGAGTTCACATGCTACAAGGCTCCAATCTAGGATCTGCAGATACGATTGGCAGGCCGCAACCCGAAGCCTAGGCTCTTCAGCGCTGACGAAGGGGATCAGAACCTGTATTATATTATTATGTGGACCTCAGTCTAGGGGCCTCGGCCCTAACTAAAGAAGCACCAGAGACTACTTATCCAGGTTGGGACATTTTGGTCACCTGGCTACAGCAGCTGGATACAAGTTATGTTTTACTTGCTTATGTGTTATAAGTCGTTATCTGTTTGGGGATCAAATAAAGCCTTAATATTGTGGTTCCTTCACCCTGTGTTGTCTGAGTAGTGTTCCGCCTACGGTTAAGGAATCCAAACATTCAGTTGGGATGAGACCTTGTCCATGCTGTCTTTCTAAAGGCGGTCAGGCCAGCGGATGAGAGCACCCACTGACTCCCGTGTCTCCACACCTGTTAATGCCTTTCTCAGAGTTTGGCAGTAGCATATAACAAGTTAACAATAGTGGGTATTGCTCAGCATAACCTGAAAAAATTAGGGGCGGGTCCAGAGCGGGAGAGAGAGATAGGGAGAGACAGAGAAGAAAGAGCGAGATTGAGAGATTCACTTCCAGAAACTGTGAAATAATTGTCTGGGGAAGGAGATAATAAAAAAATGCAACAAGAAATGCAAGGAGAAATGCAATAAAAATCACAAAAAAGTTGCATTTTTTAACTTAGCGTTTTTCCTGCCAGAAGATGCATTTTTTCCTGTCAGGAGATGTTCTACCTTCATTTGCATTATATGCGGTGCGAGTTCCAGCATGCAGCTAAACGTTCTCTGTATCCCAAATAAACAGACTGTTGGTTCTGTAGTTGATTCTTTATTGTTCAATGGAGAGTAGTGATTTGAAGATTTATTGTGTGTGATTCATCAATTGTGTGATGTGTGGTAAAACTAAAAGAATACAAATGATACAAATCAGTGCTAAGCATATCACATAAACAACACTAGTGATAATACATAGCAGAGAGAATATATGAGCAATATATACACACATCTTCACAAGGCTTTGACAGTGTACAGTATAGAAAGCATAAATAAGCAATGGATACACCTCTAAAAGCCCTAACAGTGTACATTAGAGAGGTTTACTACACTAAAAAATGGAGGATCATAGAACACAAGCATTTCTTGCAAATGTAACTCTATGTGGCAGTTCACAATAGGTGAGCAGGATGTAAGAACACAACTTCCCTGAACTGATCGGAAATGGCTACTTTTTCCCCAGAAATGTTGAGGGCGGTCTTACAAAGCACAATGCTCTTAAAGGAGAGACACCTGGATATGTAGGAATACTGCCAGATTGTGAAAAACATATTTAAACATCATAACAAGATAACATATAATATCTTACAGGTTGTAACCAGTGTCAAACTAGAGTTGTTTTCTCTTACTAAGCCTAAATGATCAGAACAGGAGATGCAAAATAAACCTGCTAGGTGGGCATATAGCGTTATTATTTTTCCTCAGTTTTACTATGAGACCTTCCTGGTATAATGTGCTCCTTTCTGGTTCCCTTCATGGTAAAATGTCACACATCCTGGGTCACTTCCTGGGATATTATGCCCCATCCTGATCCTCTTCTGGGGATAATGTTCCCCTCCCTGGGCCCATTACTGGGATAATATATCCCATTCTGGTCCCCTTCATGAGATAATGTTCCCTGTTCTTCTCCAACACATTAAAAAATAAACCATTCTTCTTACCTTCCTTCATTACCACTTCACGCGGCATCCTTTTCTCTAGCTCACATAGATGACAGCAGCTAATGTTGGCATGCTCAGCATAGTTCATGACATCATTGCCATTCGCTGCCAGTCACAGGCACACTAATGCCAACTGCTGTCCTTTGATTGGATTGTCCCTAACGAAGGAGCAGGGTTTTGCTCCGGAACGCGTCGAATTAAACAACACCTTTATCCAGATGCTCCGTTCTTCTGGTTTTCATTGGCAGCAGCGCGGATTGAGCGACACTTCGTCCTGTACAGGGTCTGTCCTTCCTGCGCCCTCCACAGCTGCACCAGAGGTATGTCTGCCCCTGTATAACACTCCATTGCAGTGCATGAGAGCCAGCTCTGATCCCTCTTCCTTTTTATCTCCTGAATTGCATTACATTTTCACCATAATTGTTATTTGGAGTCTTCTGCTTATAGTAACAGTGCTTTATGGAGATGACTATATACATCTCTATCAGCTGGCTAGGTTCATCTTGCAGTTTTTGTAACCTGTTATTGTGAATGGCCACAGTTACTGCAGTAACCGGTCATGTGACTCGATCAGCTGATAGGATTGCCACACAACACCAGATCCTGTCCTGGGAGATAGATGCCGCACATCGGGGGATCGCTGCACAGGTGAGAATATACATTTTTTATTTTTAACCCTTGCTTTTACTTAATTTCACTTCCGCAATGTATGTATAAACATCGCAGAAGTGAAATCAGATGGCACACAGCAGTTTTAGTGTACTGAGCACTAAAATCGGGTACGGGAAACGATCCTGTCTGTTCTAGGACCCGTGCTCCATAGGCCCCCATGTTAATTGGCGCGGATCATGTCGGATCCGATTGTTTCCGATTTGATTCGCTGTGCCCAAAATCGGAGCAGTCTCTGATTTTGGGTACAGCAAAAAATTGGACACAATAGGATTTTACACAAATCGGATGGCAATAAGGCCAAATCCGATTTGATCTGTTGCCCATAGGGATACATTGGGGCCAAATCTGATCCGTGGCTGTCCGTTTTACAATGGACAGCAACAGATGGGCCAAAAACGTGATGTGAAAGCAGCCTAACCTGGAAACAATAGGTGAGATACAATGCCACCTAGTGATCCGCTCATTGTATTATGGTAAAATGATAAATGTCTAAAACAACATGAACTGTTTGATCTGACAACAAAGCAAAGTCTAGAACTTGTTTAACCATCTCACAACATGTTGATTTTGCATCCTCATTTTTTTCTCCCCTTTTTACAAGATCTATACTTCAAATTGGAAAGTGCTGCCAAACATGTTGGCAGTATATAAATAGTATTATTATTATTATATACAGTTGAAACCAGAAGTTTTCATACACTATATATAAAGACACATATACCGTACATGTTTTTATCATGATCTGACATGAAATCAGAATAAAACTTTCCCATTTAAGGTGAATTAGGATTACCATAATTATTTATATTTGCCAAATGCCAGAATAACAAGACAGAGACAGAAGGTTTTAAGACATTTTCTTTTACTTTCTGCAAAGTCACAAGTTTACATACACTAAGATTACTATGCCTTTATACAATTTGGGACAGCCCATATGATGATATCATGTGTTTGGAAGGTTTATTTGCAATATCTGAATTAATTAGATACACACCTGTCGATGTATTTTAATGCACACATGAAGCACACTTTTTTTGTTTAGCATCATGGCAAAGTCTAAAGAAATTAGCCAAGATATCAGGAAGAAAGTCTGGTTCATCCCTGGGTGCAATTTCCAGATACCTGCAGGTGCCTCATTCATCTGTACAAACAATTATACACAAGTACAAACAAGATGTTAATGTCCAGACATCAGACAACTCAGAAAGGAGACAGGTTCTGTGTCCCAAAGATGAACGTGCTTTGGTCCGACATGTGCATATCAACCGAAGAACTAAAGCAAAAGACCTTGTGAAGATGATGGCGGAAGATGGTAAGATTGTGTTATTATTTATTTGTGAGACTATGCGCTAGCTCTTAAAATAATAAATAAATAAAACTATTCCTTCCACTTTCTTTACCCTTCCAGGGGATATTTATTAAAAATTATCTGTATAATTACAACTTATGTAATTTAGATGCCTACTTATATTTTTATTATTCATACTAATTATAGCAAAAAACTAAAATATCTATAAACAATCAAAGTAAAAACTGATACCGTATATACTCGTGTATAAGCCGACCCGTGTATAAGCCGACCCCCCTACTTTTGCCCCAAAACCTGGGAAAATCTATTGACTCGTGTATAAGCCGAGGGTGGACCCTAGCACAATTATACAGCCCTCAGCAGTGTGATATACACCAGTCCCAGAGGTAGATACAGCAGCCCCAGTGGTAGTATACACGCAGCCCAGTAGTATATAAAGCCCCAGTGGTAAATACAGCCCCAGTGGTAGTATAGACGCAGCCCTAGTAGTATATACAGCCCCAGTGGTAGTATATACAGCCGCAGTGGTAGTATACAGGGCCCCAGCAGTATATACAGCCCCAGTGGTTTATACAGCCCCAGTGGTAGTATACAGGGCCCCAGAGGTATATACAGCCCCAGTGGTAGTATATACAGCCCCAGTGGTAGTATATACAGCCCCAGTGGTAGTATACAGGGCCCCAGCAGTATATACAGCCCCAGTGGTTTATACAGCCCCAGTGGTAGTATACAGGGCCCCAGAGGTATATACAGCCCCAGTGGTAGTATATACAGCCCCAGTGGTAGTATACAGGGCCCCAGAGGTATATACAGCCCCAGTGGTAGTATATACAGCCCCAGTGGTAGTATACAGGGCCCCAGAGGTATATACAGCCCCAGTGGTAGTATATACAGCCCCAGTGGTAGTATACAGGGCCCCAGAGGTATATACAGCCCCAGTGGTAGTATATACAGCCCCAGTGTTAGTATACAGGGCCCCAGAGGTATATAGCAGCCCCAGCGGTAGTATACAGGCAGCCCCAGTAATGCAGGGCCCCCCCAGCGTCTCTCCGGTCACCTGTAAAGCAAACTATACTTATCAGTGTCCCGCTGTCCGCGCCCGCCGCTGCCGACATCCCGATCCTCCATCTTCATGCGTCTTCTTCCTGTTTCCTGTGCTCGTCGCAGGGAATGACGTCATTGCCGGCGACGAGCACAGAAACAGGAAGAAGACGCATGAAGATGGAGGATCGCGATGTCGGCAGCAGCGGGCGCGGACAGCGGGACACTGATAAGTATAGTTTGCTTTACAGGTGACCGGAGAGACGCTGGGGGGGCCCTGCATTACTGGGGATGCGGGGGCTTCTGTATACCGATGTATACATCGGTATGTATCGATGTATACATCGGTATACAGCACTGACTCGCGTATAAGCCGAGGGGGGTACTTTTCAGCCCAATTTTTGGGCTGAAAAACTCGGCTTATACGCGAGTATATACGGTATATCAATAATTAAAAATTTTAAATTAAAACGTAAAAAAAAAAAAAACCTTATGATTAGTATTCACAACATTTGTAAATATCTTATTATTCAGTATCCACTACAACATTAGGGTCTATTAATGGATTGGTTCTTCTTCTCCTATTACTGATATTCGTCAGCTATCTTTATTTCTTCTCCATTATCCTTTTCAGAGGAGTATCTTTGGATTTTAATTATAGTTGTGGTGTGTAACTATTATCCTTCGGTTATCTGTGTTCTAATAAAAATATATAACAAAGTTTTGTTACTCTCCCTTTAGGAGTATTTATCTTTCTACTATGCTTAATACTATTTTCATTCTTACCTCTAAATATTGAAGTGCCTGTTATCTGTTCCTCCTAATGATGATGGTTGTGGGTGGCAGACTTCCAGTTGGGGTATCTATTAACGCAATATAATTAGAAAAATGTAGTCTTTATGGTCTATTATGGGTTCTAGTCCTGTATCCTAATATATATCTTAAAATAGTGCATATGACTTACTTGTTCCCTTTGGTGTATATAAAAAGGTTGGTTGTGCCGTTGTTTTGTTGCGTTTACACTAAATATCACACCCGATACTGCACAACTGCCTTGCAGCCAGCACAGCTGTCTTATGTGGTGACTGGCGCGTGTAATATATCGCCTTAAACCTCAGGGCAATTTTTTTTTGCCGTTGCGTTGCTGTGTTCACAACGAATAGCATGCATGGTACTGCACAACTGACACGCAGCCAGCACCACTGTCTTGTGTGGTGATTGGCGCGCGTAATAATATCACCTTAAGGTTAGGGTCACATTTGCGGTGGTTATTCCAGATTAAAAATGGTCAAAACTGGATCTGGATCCGCAGCCATAGGCTGCAATAGAAAAAACAGATTTCACTTAATGCAATCCAGTTACCGCATCCGGTTTTGCAGCCTGCGGTAAAAATCATGCAGGCTGCATTTTTCGGAGCGGTTGAAAAACCGGATCTGTTTTTTTGGCCGCCTATGGCAACCGGATCCGGTACCGCAATTTTTTCTCATTGCAGATATGGATTTATTACTGGATCCAGATCAGCAATGTGATGCGAAATGTGAAGGCACACAGTAATACTGGATCCGGTAATGGATGCGGTTACCGGATTGTGCCGTCCAAATGTGACCCCAGCCTAAACAGGGCAATTTTTTTGTGCCGTTGCGATGCTGTGTTAACACCAAATAGCATGCATGGTACTGCACAACTGACACACAGCCATCACTGCTGTCTTGTGTGGTGACTGGTGCTCGTAATAATAGCGCCTTAAACCTCAGGGCAATTTTTGTGCCGTTGTGGTGCTGTGTTCACACTGAATAGCACTCACGGTACTGCACAACTGACACGCAGCCAGTGTCTTCTGTGGTGACTGGTGCGCGTAATATTTCACCTTAAAACTCAGGGTAATTTTTTGGGTGCCGTTGTAGTGCTGTGTGTAAAACACAAAGCAGTACTAGGCTGTAGTGCTACCTTCCACAAAACAGTAAGGCTAGGGTCAGAATAATGTTAAATGGGGATGATTTAAAAAAGGAAAAAGTGCGAGATTTCACTCAGATGCCGGCCCCTAGCGTGAATCAAATGCCGGCATCCGAGTGAAATTTCGAGCTTTTTCCTAGCACGAGAAAAAATGCTTTCATGGCGGTAGCACTGCGTTTAGGCTGCCAAAACCTATGTTTTTAACGCAACCCCCCTTTAATGTTAATCTGACCCTAGCCTAACTGCTCCTTTTTCCCCAATATCTGTATCTGAACATCTGCAGCTTTGTCAGAAAAACCCCAAATTCCTAAAAATGCTTATATATAGGGAAGATAGTGTGTCACGGTCCGCACTGCTGTCTCAATGGAATCACAAGGGATGGATGTCTCCAAGAAGTCACAAGGAAGGCAAGATTCCAAAGCCACAAGGGATGGATGTCTCCAAGAAGTCACAAGGAAGGCAAGGTTCCAAAGCCTTCCAATACCCTGATGAAGGTGCCAGGATAGGTGCTGAAACACGTTGGTGAATAAAGGAGATTGTTTCTTTGGAACCTTGCCTTCCTTGTGACTTCTTGTCCATCCATTGTGATTTCATTGAGACAGCAGCGCGGACCGTGACACACCATCTTCCCTATACAGGAGCATTTTTCCACGTACGAGTGGTTGGTGGAGGTCCTGCAGCAGCTTTAAACCGAATGCTTATAAACCAGTTATGGGTCACACAACTAGACCAGGTGAGTGTACACCTATTGATATACTCAGTGTGTCACTAGTGATAGGGCACTATTGCGCCTCTTGTCTCCCCCCTTTTTGTATTCATACAAATTCGTAAAAAGGCTGTCGTGAAGTGGACGTGGGCGTGGGATTGTCAGTGGTTCCTGACAAGGCACAGGGTCTGGGAGACAGAAGAAGGTTAATGCATCTATGTTCCTGGTGAAATTTCCCAGTCTGGAACGTAAACGAGTCTGGAAGCCGGAAGAGCAAGAGCAGATACTGTCTTGGATGGCTGATAAGGCCTCCACAAAATTTTCTAGCAGCACTCAATCGTCCACGACCACACAGACTCCTGTCCATACAGAGAACACTGGGTCATCCTATTCTCAACCTGTTCCTAGTTCATCACCCTGTCAGGAGTCACAGGAAACATTTGACCCCAATCTTGGTGATTCCAATGATCAGTTTCGTCCATATCCTTTTGTTGCCTCTCACCACGCGAGATTGAAGAGGAACGTGAGGAGGTATCATCTGTCGTGTGTCCCATGAGCCAGCTCTGAAGATGAGGTCCCATCACCCTGGACACTCTCAAACCTTCTCAGCCGTTGTGTAGGCTGACAGTCAAGATGCATCGCCTGGTGGCTCCTTCAAGTAGGAGTTACATGAAACTGGACTTATTGCTGGACTTTGCAATGGTGGGGAGCGCACCTCCTCATACCCCTGCCGTACCAGGACACAGAACTATTGGCGTCCAATCGACCATGAACTTTTCCTTCGGACTAAACTTTACTGTTGGATTGTTGGGTTGGTGAAAGAGTTGCGTGTTGCGGCTTCCCCAATCCGAAGAGGAGTTTTGTTGAACTTGAACTCATTTTTTAGTTTTTTCCAATTTTTCTATTCTTTAATTCAAGGACTACATTTCACTGCAAGTATGAACTTGAATACTGCATTATTGTTTGCATTTTGCGTTTTTCTCTCCGTTTCATGACGTCGAGGGACAGAGTCGACTCCTTACGTCGCACAAGACTTGTGAAATCGGACGATTTCAGATGGGGAGTATTGTGTCCCACAAATGGGAACAACCTGTTAAGTCTATTCTTTGCATTGTGTGTTTTTTCTCCAATCAGGAAATTTTTTTTTTTTTGCTAAGTAGATTAGCCTGTACTACGATTGTCCCTATGTTCCTCCCTTAGTTTGCATCTGTATAGGATGCTCCTCCCTTTTTCCCCAGTTTAATCTAGAGAAGCCATTGCTGAAGACGCATGTCTGCAACCCTGTACTGATTATTACTTTTCACCTGCTGTTACTTTGAATTTAATACAAGATTCTAGAAGAAAACTGCAGCGTTTCTCCAAGTCATCGTTCTAGCTGAGTTCAAAACTGTCTGTTGGCCCCTGATGTTGTAAGTACAAGCATATAATTATCTAAGAGACTGGTAATTCGAGCACTTGGGATTTGCAGTCATCAGAAGGAGACAGAACAAACTCTGTATATGGCATTTGTGATTGGCTCAGGAGGCGTGGTCTGATGGGGAAGACACTCCATTTTACCAGCTTACCGTAGTGGCTTTGTTGATGCTCAGACTGCAGGTTGCTCCATGTGGAGTGTGGACGGTGCTGCATGATGACATGTCTGACTAGTTAGTGCCAGTCAGCGGCCACATTGGAGCTGCTCACAGTTTTGTAGATGTGTGCCAGAGATAATAAGTTGGTAATCAGTGCTGCCTCCAGTGCTATAAGGATGCAGGACTGTGTCTACCTACAGGAACACAGCTCTGCTGCCATCACTGTGTCTATATGCTTGTGCAGGGGCGGACCCAGACTGTAGTGGGCCCTGGTGCAAGAAATTTTTCGGGGCCCCCCCACAGCCTAATATATACAGTCCATTACAGCCTAATATATACAGTTCAGCACAGCCGCCAGGTAATATATACAGCCAAGCACAGGCTCCAGGTAATATATATAGACTAGCACAGCCTCCAGGTAATATATACAGCCCAGCATAGCCTCGTATAACATATATAGCCCAAGACAGCCTCAAGGAGGATATATACATACTAATGTGTGCCCGATGAGTCATTGGAGGGCGAGGATGGGCGGCGGCGGGATGCAGGGGCAGCTAAGTGGACACACACACACCTACACGCACAGAAGGGGGACGGAGGAGAGAGAGGACAGAGAGGACGGGATGAGAGAGGACAGAGTGGGACGGACGGGGACAGAGAAGGCGGGACGAGCAAGGACAGAGAGGACGGACAGAGAAGGACAGGAGGGACGGAGCGAGAGACGAGGACAGCAGAGGGACGGCAGCAGATGGAGAAGAGGACAGAGAGGGACGGAGCAGAGAGAGGACAGAGAGGGACGGAGCAAGAGAGGGACGGAGCAGAGAGGAGGACAGAGAGGGACGGAGGAAGAGAGAGGACAGAGAGGGACGGCAGCAGAGAGAGGACAGAGAGGGACGGACAGAAGAGGACAGAGAAGGGACGAGAGAGGGACGGAGCAGAGAGAGGACAGAGAGGGAGGAGAAAGAGAGAGACAGAGAGGGAGGAGCAGAGAGAGGAACGGAGAGAGAGACGGAGGCAGAGAGAGGAGGACAGAGAGGGACGGAGCAGAGAGAGGAGCAGAGAGGGACGGAGCAGAGAGAGGACAGAGAGGGACGGAGCAGAGAGAGGACAGAGAGGGACGGAGCAGAGAGGAAGAGAGAGCGGACAGAGAGAGGACAAGGAGGGAGGAGCAGAGAGAGGACAGAGAGGGACGGAGCAGAAGGACAGAGAGGGACGGGCAAGCAGAGAGGGCAGAGAGGGACGGACAGGAGACTGAGGGGCGGGCGGCAGAGAGACAGAGAGGGCACGAGAGAATAGAAGGCAGGCGAGAGAGACGCGAAGAAGGACAGAGAGGACGAGCGCAGAGAGATCGAGCAAGAGGCCAGGAAGAGAAGAGAGACAGAGAGACTGAAGAGGACAGAGAGCACGAGGACAGGAAGGAGAGGTACAGAGAGGACGAGCTAGGAGGAAGAACAGAGAGGACGGAGATGAGAGAGGACAGAGAGGGAGGATGAGAGGGACGAGCAGGGAGGCAGCAGAGAGGGACGAGGACGGAGCAAGAGAGACAGAGAGGGACGGAGAGAGAGAGGACAGAGAGGGACGGAGAGAGAGGAGGAGGGACAGAGAGGGACGGAGACAGAGAGAGGACAGAGAGGGACGGAGAGAGAGAGGACAGAGAGGGACGGAGCAGAGAGAGGACAGAGAGGGACGGAGCAGAGAGAGGACAGAGAGGGACGGAGAGAGAGAGAGGCAGAGAGGGACAGAAGAGGGACGGAGCAGAGAGAGGACAGAGAGGGACGGAGCAGAGAGGACAGAGAGGGACGGAGAGAGAGAGGACAGAGAGGGACGGAGCAGAGAGAGGACGGAGGAGAGGGAGGAGACAGAGAGGGACAGAGAGAGGACGAGCAGACAGAGAGGGACAGAGAGGGACGGAAGCAGAGAGAGGACAGAGAGGGACGGAGCAGAAGAGAGGACAGAGAGGGACGGAGCAGAGAGAGGACAGAGAGGGACGGAGAGAGAGAGGACAGAGAGGACGGAGCAGAGAGAGAGGACAGAGAGGGACGGAGCAGAGAAGAGGAACAGAGAGAGGAGACAGAGAGAGGGAGGAGAGCGGACGGAGCAGAGAGAGGCAGAGAGGGACGGAGAGAGAGAGGCAGAGAGGGACGGAGCAGAGAGAGGACAGAGAGGGACGAGAGAGAGGGACAGAGAGGACGAGAGAGGAGAGGACGGACAGAGAGAGGACAGAGAGGGACGGAGCGAGGAGGACAGAGAGGGACGAGAGAGAGGACAGAGAGGACGGAGCAGAGAGAGGACAGAGAGGGACGGAGAGAGAGAGGACAGAGAGGACGGAGGAAGAGAGGACAGAGAGGACGGAGGAGAGAGAGGACAGAGAGGGACGGAAGAGAGGAGGACAGAGGGACGGAGAGAGAGAGGACAGAGAGGGACGGAGCAGAGAGAGGACAGAGAGGGACGGAGAGAGAGAGGACAGAGAGGGACGGAGAGAGAGAGGACGAGAGGAGGGAGCGGAGGAGAGGGAGCAGAGAGAGGACAGAGAGGGACGGAGCAGAGAGAGGACAGAGAGGGACGGAGCAGAGAGAGGACAGAGAGGGACGGAGCAGAGAGAGGACAGAGAGGGACGGAGCAGAGAGGGACAGAGAGGGACGGAGCAGAGAGAGGCAGAAGGAAGAGAGACGGAGCAGAGAGAGGACAGAGAGGGACGGAGCAGAGAGAGGACAGAGAGGGACGGAGCAGAGAGAGGACAGAGAGGGACGGAGCAGAGAGAGGACAGAGAGGGAGGAGCAGAGAGAGGACGAGAGGGACGGAGCAGAGAGGAGGACAGAGAGGGACGGAGCAGAGAGAGGGCAGAGAGGGACGGAGCAGAGAGAGGGCAGAGAGGGACGGAGCAGAGAGAGGGACAGAGAGGGACGGAGCAGAGAGAGGGACAGAGAGGACGGAGCAGAGAGAGGACAGAGAGGGACGGAGCAGAGAGAGGACAGAGAGGGACGGAGCAGAGAGAGGACAGAGAGGAGAGGAAGGGAAAGGGGACAGAGAGACAGAAGGGCGGGAAGGACAAGGAGGGCAAGAGACAGAGACAGAGAGAGAGGACAAGGGACGACGAGAGGCAGAGGCAAGGAGGGGAGAGAGAGGAGGAGAGAGAGGCAGGGGAGGAGAGAGAGAGGACAGAAGGGGAGCGAGAGGGACAAGAGGAGAGAGAGGCAGAGAGGAGAGGAGAGGGCAGAGAGACGGAAGAGAGAGGACAGAGAGGGAGGAGAGAGAGAGGACAGAGAGGGACGGAGGAGAGAGAGGACAGAGAGGAACGGAGGAGAGAGAGGACAGAGAGGAACGGAGGAGAGAGAGGACAGAGAGGGACGGAGAGAGAGAGGACAGAGAGGGACGGAGAGAGAGAGGACAGAGAGGGACGGAGAGAGAGAGGACAGAGAGGGACGGAAGAGAGAGAGGACAGAGAGGACGGAGGAGAGAGAGGACAGAGAGGAACGGAGGAGAGGAGGACAGAGAGGACGGAGGAGGAGAGGAAGAGAGGACGGAGAGAGAGAGGACAGAGAGGGACGGAGAGAGAGAGGACAGAGAGGGACGGAGGAGAGAGGGACAGAGAGGACGGAGAGAGAGAGGACAGAGAGGACGGGAGGAGACAGAGAGAGGACAGAGAGGGACGGAGCAGAGAGAGGAAGGGGGAAAAAAAGGGACGGAGCAGAGAGAGGACAGAGAGGGACGGAGCAGAGAGAGGACAGAGGGGACGGAGCAGAGAGAGGACAGAGAGGGACGGAGGAGAGAGAGGACAGAGAGGGACGGAGCAGAGAGAGGACAGAGAGGGACGGAGCAGAGAGAGGACAAGGAGGGACGGAGCAGAGAGAGGACAGAGAGGGAGGAGCAGAGAGAGGACAGAGAGGGACGGAGCAGAGAGAGAGGACAGAGAGGGACGGAGCAGAGAGAGAGGGACAGAGAGGGACGGAGCAGAGAGAGGGCAGAGAGGGACGGAGCAGAGAGAGGGCAGAGAGGGACGGAGCAGAGAGAGGCAGAGAGGGACGGAGCAGAGAGAGGACAGAGAGGGACGGAGCAGAGAGAGGACAGAGAGGGACGGAGCAGAGAGAGGACAGAGAGGGACGGAGCAGAGAGAGGACAGAGAGGAGGAGCGAGAGAGGACAGAGAGAGACGGAGGGAGGACAGAGAGGGACGGAGAGAGAGAGGACAGAGAGGACGGAGCAGAGAGAGGACAGAGAGGGACGGAAGAGAGAGAGGACAGAGAGGGACGGAGGAGAGAGAGGACAGAGAGGAACGGAGGAGAGAGAGGACAGAGAGGAACGGAGGAGAGAGAGGACAGAGAGGGACGGAGCAGAGAGAGGACAGAGAGGGACGGAGCAGAGAGAGGACAGAGAGGGACGGAGGAGAGAGAGGACAGAGAGGGACGGAGGAGAGAGAGGACAGAGAGGGACGGAGGAGAGAGAGGACAGAGAGAGGACAGAGAGGGACGGAGCAGAGAGAGGACAGAGAGGGACGGAGCAGAGAGAGGACAGAGAGGGACGGAGCAGAGAGAGGACAGAGAGGGACGGAGCAGAGAGGGACGGAGCAGAGAGAGGACAGAGAGGGATGGAGGAGAGAGAGGACAGAGAGGGTAAGTTACATGAATGTGCATCCAAAGCTCCTGTTTCACTGACACTCAGGAGCCGGCCGGCTGCTTCTTTGCACAACGGGGCCCCCAAGCACTGCAGGCCCCCCCGACTTCAGTAGTTATGCCCCTGGGTCTCCTATCCTGGTGTATAGGTTCCCCATTCTGGTATATACAGTATATCTCCCAGTATGGTAAATATGTCCTCCAACCTGGTATATATGGGCCCATACTGGTATATGTCCCCATCTGTACACTGGATATATAATGCACTGTATTGATCACACCTGGTACTGCCTACAGGACATCACATATATATGGAGCCATATAAAATAATATGTGATGTCCTGTAGGTTCAGATGTGATCAGTCAGTGCAGGGCTCTGTATACTGAGGTGTGTGGTGTCTGCTGGGTCATAGTGATTTATTGCAGGGCTCTGTATACTGAGGTCTGTGGTGTCTGCTGGGGTCATAGTGCAGGGCTCTGTATACTGAGGTCTGTGGTGTCTGGTGGGGTCAGAGTGATTTATTGCAGGGCTCTGCTCTTTCCTGTAGGTCGGGTGATGCTGGAGCCGATAATCCAGCACTGACAGCCCGACCTGATCTGCCACAGACTCCTGCAATCACTCTGATCCCCAGCAGAGCAGACCCTGACCGGACTGAGGAGCGTCCTGCTGCCCTCCTGCCCCTCACCATGATTAATGACCTCCTGCTTACCGGCATCTTCTGAGGTCTAGTACATCCACAAGCTGCTCTCCGGGAGGCTGAAGGAGCAGGTGAAGTGTCCCTCTGCTGACCCCGTCCACACAGTGTGCAGGGGGCCTGTCTGCAGCTGCTGATGTGATCTGCGGGCGGGAGATTAGTTACATTCAAATCCACAGTGCGCTCCCCAGGCAGCCCGAGCAGCTCCAACAGCTGATATTGGTGCGCCCCCTGCACTCCCAGGCCCAGTCCCGACCGCTGCGACTGTGATTGTTGCACCCACAGCAGTGGAGGCAGGGGCCCGTGCAAGCCGCGGGGGTGGGGGTGGAACCGCAGCACCGGACCCGCGGCTGGAGCCTTGGGGGCCCCCTAACCGGCCGGGGCCCTGGTGCAGCTCCACCATCTGCACCATGGTAGGTCCGCCCCTGTGCTTGTGCCAAGCCTGCCATTGCCATTAATGATCCTTGTTCTGGATTATTCAGTGTGGTTCTTGTATGTGCATGTGATGGTGCTGTCATACTTGTGTTTGGTGGGGGGGCGCCGTTTTGAAGTTCGCCTCAGGCAGCAGAGAGGCTAGGTTCACCCCTGGTCATGGTCATCAGGCTTACATGGATTGGCCAATACATAAGATAGTTATTTCTTATTTTCCAAGAAATTCTATAGCAGCAATGCAATACCAAAATGTCCTTTAATCAAGTTTATCATACTTTAGCATTGTAGAGTACTGCTGTTTATATTTTTGCAGCATTTCTCTACCATAAGCAGTCTCTAAAGGTGTTTCAGAGAATTTGGCAGTACATCCAGCCAGCCTCACAACCACAGACTCCATGTAACCTCACCAGCCCAGGAGCTTCACATCCAGCATCTTCACCTCCAAGATCATCTGAGACCAGCACCTGGGTAGCTCCTGCAACTATCGACTGTGCACAGAAGAATCGCAGTTGTCACTGTATAGGGTAGATGGCATACTGGGAAATGGTGGTCACACTAGATACTGACTGGCTTTAAGAGCAATGGGGAGCGTTTTCCACCTCCAGCAGCAAAAAAAGCTAGAATTGGCCCTGGATGTGTGTATTGTATTGATCTAATATGTGAGCAGTGTGTGCTGCATGTGCATGATCTGTGCTGTATGTGTGTAATATGTGAGCAGTATGCATTGTGTTTGTTTTTAAGGGGTGCAGGGGACACATTGTATAGGGCCCAGAAACGTTTGATGGTTGTCATGTATACACATTTATTTTTTTTATGGTACAATTTGTACGTAAAGATTAATTTTCCAAAATTTTAGGATAATTTGCCTAGTAAAAAGAAAAATTTGGGTTGGCAAATTTAGCCCTTAGTGATCAGACATTTATGAAGTGACGTCATGTACAGTTTTGCCAGTGATTTCATTCTACATGCAAATATATTACTTTCCACTAGATGTCAGTGTAACAAGGATTTTTGAAAAGTTTACAAATAAATAAACCTGGAGCATCATGAGAATTTCACTCCGGCCCCTTTCACATCTACGGCTGTGGTCACAGTTGACATGCGTTTTTTTAGTGCCTTTTAAAAACGCATGCTTTTTTACATGCGTTTTTCATATCATCATGAGTTTTTTAAGGTGTCTGATGGCTCCCTGCGTTTTTGGCTGCGTTTTGGAATCTGCACCCAAAAATAGTGCATGTAATTTTTTTTTGTGCGTTTTGAAAAACGCATGCGTTTTTATAACATGGGCCTCTATGGAAAACGCATGCAAAAACGCATGGTACATTAGTACCTTTTAGTGCCATTCAAAAACGCATGCGTTTCCCATAGGAGCCCATGTTAAAAAAACGCGTTTTCTAAAACCCATGCGTTTTTTTAACATGGGCTCCTATGGGAAACGCATTCGCTTTTGAATGGCACTAAAAGGTACTAATGTACCATGCGTTTTTGCATGCGTTTTCCATAAGGCCCCATATTAAAAAACGCATGCATTTTTGGAAAAGCTCCAAAAACGCATGGGACAGTCACACATGCTTTTTGGCTATTAGGGCATGCGTTTTTTTAACATGGGGGCCTATGGGTGCGTTTTTTACATGCGTTTTTGAAAACGCAGGTCTCAAAAAACGCATGTGAAAAATGCTACTGTGACCCCAGCCTATGCGTCTGCTGTGTTTTGCTTCATTTGCGTTTTCATGCGTTTTTATCGCAAAAACGCATGTAAAAACGCATGTGCGTTTGCAAAAACGCAAAACGCAGCCCAAAACGTTGTTTGCCACATTTGAGCTGCATTTGCAAAAACGTTTTTACATGCGTTTTTGCATGCGTTTTTCATGCGCTTCCATTAAAATCAATGGGGACAAAAACACATGCGTTTTAATGCGTTTTTGCAGTAAAAACGCATGAAAACGCAAATGAAACAAAACGCAGCAGACGCATAGGCTGGGGTCACAGTTGGCATGAGTTTTTTTAGTGACTCATGCGTTTTTGCATGCATTTTTCCATTTCTGCATGCGTTTTTTAAGGTGTGTGATGGCTCCCTGCGTTTTTGGCTGCGTTTTTAAATCCGCACCAAAAAATATTGCATGTACTATTTTTTGGTGCGTTTTTGTAGAAAACGCATGCGTTTTTATAACATGGGCCCCTGTGGAAAACGCATGCAAAAACGCATGTACAATTAGTACCATTTAGTACCATTCAAAAATGCATGCGTTTTCCATAGGAGCCCATGTTAAAAAAACGCATGCGTTTTCCATAGGAGCCCATGTTAAAAAAACGCATGTGTTTTTTTTTAGAATGGGCTCCTATAGAAAACGCATGCGTTTTTGGATGGTACTAATTGTACATGCGTTTTTGCATGCGTTTCCCATAGGGGCCCATATTAAAAAACGCATGGTACTGTCACACATGCGTTTTTGCTATTAGGGCATGCGTTTTTTAACATGGGGGCCTTTGGGTGCGTTTTTACATGCGTTTTTGAAAACACAGGTCTCCAAAAACGCTTGTGAAAAATGCAACTGTGACCCTAGCCATAGATGTGAAAGGGGCCTTCATCATATAATGTGTCTGGCCTCACTCTAAGGGTATGTGCACATCAGTCGTTTTATGGGCTGGTTTTGACCGGTTTCCGTCGGCGGTTCCCGCTGAGTTTTATGTTAATTTATGTTAATCCTACCCACCGGTAGGATTAACATGCTAGTCAATGGAGTTTTGAAAACGCTGTGTACATTACAACGTTTTTCTTCTTGACGATTTCAGTTTATTCACCGGTTTCCGACCAGTTCTCAAAGATAGAGCAAGCGACTTCTTTTCAGCGTTTTTCCAGCGGGTCCAGCTGAACAAGTGCAGCAAAGACCAGTCTGGAAATCGCTAAGGAACACGCCGGGGAAATCGCCAAGAACACGCTGTACGACCGCTAGTAACCCGATCGCAAATCGTTAGCAAAACGCTAACAAAACCAGGGACACTGCCGAGTTCAGAAAACTCAGTTTCTGCTAATCTCCACCGGTTCCCGGTCGTTCTGCAAAGATGCAGAAACGACTGATGTGCACATACCCAAAAGGTACCTTTACACGCCGCTACAGCAGGGTGGAAACAACCGGGTTTATGAGACAAATGTATCTTGCACCGTCAAATCAACCCGAGGTAGCGGCGTGTAAAGTAGGTTGTTGCCATCCGTCACTTGCGGCACCTGTTTCAGAGCAGTGCTCTAAAACAGGTTGATTTCAACCCAATGGTAGCGGTGTCTTAATAAGGTAGGGTAAGGTTTTTTCGTCACCTAGTTAACTCCCTGGGGCGTGACGCAGCTCCGTGAAACCGCCCCCCTTCAGCGATCATTGGAGTAAGCTCCTGCGTTACGATTGGTTGTCCCTGCATAGGGCGGCATATTTAAGGAACTACACAAGTCACACTACACAATTGCAATAGCATGATGTATTAGCCAGCCTTCCTGCGCTGGCTGGCCAATCATGATACTATTGCATTGTCCAATCATCGTACGAGCGTCTCGTAATCCACTACTCTGGCACGCCTATGTATTGTCCCTGCTGCCCCAGGTCATCCCATATTACCTTCTGTAGCGGCGTGTAAATGAGGGACGGTGCTCTACAGAAGGTAACTTGTGGCACATGGCGGTGCCTCTAGGGATAGATTAAACCTTCTGTAGCGCACCTTGTAGCGGCGTGTAAAGGCGGTGCGGGTACCGTTTGTAACCGTTGGTACGTGCTCGTGCACATGAAAGACCCGGTTGTTTCCACCCTGCTGTAGTGGCGTGTAAAGGTACCTTTAGGGCCCCTTTACACGCGGCTACATTTCTTGGGTGGCTACAGGTAACTTACTGGTTGCAGTGAAATCATGGAGACAAGGTTCTATCTTGTTGCTGTGCACAAATGGAATAATCTCTCCATGATTTCACTGCAACCAGTAAGTTACCTGTAGCCACCCTAGAAATGTAGCCGCGTGTAAAGGTACCCTAAGGGTATAATCACACTGGCGTGCAGTATAACTCAGATGAGTTCAATACAAGGAAAACGGTAATGTAAAATGACCCGAGAATTGCCGGGATCAGTAAAATAAAGGTATTAACCCCTGCACTGCCAGGGTGTGTTGTCACTATGTCTACACAGGGTGTACACACTCTGTGTACACATAATGGCAGCGCACTAACTGCATTTTAACCCTTCTGACACCGGCTTTTATTAGCCGCATCTGCAGGCTCTATGCCGACACACAGCACTTTATTATTTAGTTTTCTAACTGAGTTTATTAAGCAATAATGTTTCAGCGCTGCTGTGACAGCACTGGAACATTATTGATTACTGTACTGGCAATGCGGTAAATTCAAACTCGCTGGCTTTGACAGCAGGCGAGTTTGAAGCGATTTTAACAGCACACTCGTGCGAATATCGCACAGTGTGCTGTATGGGGGCGAGATTTTCTCACTCCCATAGACTTGCATTGCCCTCTCGCGCGGTGAAAATCGCGTGCAGTCACAGCATGCTGCGACTGCACTCGCTTCTGACTCGCAATGCAATGAAATGCGATCCTGACGTCAGTACACACATTTGGGTGTACTGTGGACCTCGCGCTTGCGCAATGCATTTATAAATACTTAACTTTTACACAAAGCTAGAATACAATACTGATGGTGCAAGGATAGGTATTAATAGGCTGGGGGCTGATTTATAGGGGTAAGGTTCCCTTTAAGGGCCGCTTTACACATACCAACTTCTGTGACCAACTTCTGAACAGATCTCTGGTTGCAGTGAAATCATGGACACATTGTTCCATTTTGTGGCTGTGTACAAATGGAGCAATATTTACATGATTTCACTGCAACCAGAGATCTGTTCAGAAGTTGGACACAGATATCTGTGTGTGTAAAGTGGCCTTAAGTGTTATGGCCACTTTACACACACCAACTTATCTGTCCAACTTCTGAACAACTTACTGGTTGCAGTGAAATCATGGACACATTGTTCCATTTGAACACAGCCACAATATGGAGCAATGTGTCCATGATTTCACTGCAACCAGTAAGTTGTTCAGAAGTTGCACAGATAAGTTTGGTGTGTGTAAGGGGGCCGTCACACGCTGCGACATCTTTAGCGATATTGTAAGCGATCACGTGCACGCGCAATCGCTTACAATATCGCTCACATCGCTGGTGAGATGTCACACAGACAGACTCACCAGCGATGTGGATCCGCGATCTCGCTCGTTACTATGGTACACATCGGGTAACTAGGGCCGCGCGTCGCTTAGTTACCCGACGTGTACCATAGTTACCATCTCCCAGCATAGGCGCGGTCGCTGGGAGATGGATCATCGTGGTGTCATACACCACGATGATGCAGATCGTTGCATCGTTCATCGCTAGATCTGAGAACCGAACCTCAGATCAGCGATGTCACGATCAAGCGATTTCAAATCGTAAATCGCTTGATTACATGCAACGATATCTTGCCCGATATCGCTTAAGCGATCAAAAAGGAGATCGCTTAAACGATATCGGGCAAGATATCGTTCCGTGTGACGGCCGCCTAAAGTGGCCATCAAGGTTCCTTGGATCACTGCAATCAATCTCAGATACATGTGATAATTAGTTTGGCAGGTGAGCCCAATAAAAGGAAAACTGGATGTTCCACAATATTAAGCAGGCCACAGTTTTCAAGTAACATGGGAAAGAAAAAGGATCTCTCTGCTTCAGAAAAACAACAAATAGTGCAATGCCTTGGACAAGGGATGAAAACATTAGATATTGCATGAAAAGGCACACTGTGCGAGGGACTCGCGCGAGTGCAATGTGAGGGAAACTTGCATTGCACTCAGACCAGTGCTGCCGTATCAGGTTGGGCAGACTGGTGCGAGTTCCCCGCATTTAACTCACATTGCGAGTCAGAAGCAGCGACCGCAGGCGATTCTCACGCGCGCGAGAGCAATGTAAGTCTATGGGAGTGAGAAAATCTCGCCCCTATACAGCACACTGTGGGATATTCTTATGAGTGTGCTGTTAAAATTGCTTTAAAACCAATTTGCATAATAATTTGGATCAAGGTTTACATTGAGCATATACACATATATTTACGCGCACATAGCACACATACATGTACACACCTAGCACACACATATCTATACACACATATAGTATACACATATGTATGCACTGAGCACACTTATCTATACACTGAGCACATACACATATCTATACTCCCACTGTCACGCGCTTAGATGGCGCTGACATTGTTCGATGCTGCTGTGTATGTGTTTGTCTTTGGGAGCTGCATGGTTGATGGTTGTGAAGGACTTTGCCTCCTGTGGTGTGCTCCAGAACTGCAGTCACTATTATGTTCCATTGCTGATTCAGGAGTTGATGTGTGACTCACCTGGAATCCCCTCCCCCTGGCTTTAAATAGCTTTCCCTCTCCTCTGTCAGGTGCTGCTGATAGTTATGTGCTCTAGGTCTTGGTGCTGTGCTGATGCTGATGCATAGCTGCTGGCTAAAGTCTTTCCTTGGGAGAAGCTGTGATTCCTGACCCGTGGGTGGAGGTAGGGGCCCTCAGCCTAGGGGTAATCAGGAGTTTTAGGGTACTGGGTGGCGGCTCGGAACTCCTCACCTTCAAAGGTACCTCCAAGATCAGGGCGAGCCAGGGACCCCAGCATCAGGGTCAGATTAGGCTCTCCTGACCCCCTTTTGCCCAATTCAGTTACCTGATTCCCTTACCTCCCAAGCATGACACCCACATATTGCACACACATGCAAATGTATACACACATGGCACACACACTTGTATACACACATAGCACACACGCATACACAAAGTACACACACATAGGTATGTGGCACCCCAGGGTCTTAATGCCATAGTGTCATCACTGCCCCCACACTGGAGAGCAGCACAACACCTTCTGCCTCCAGACCAGAAGGGGAAGACCAAACCCAGGTTCGGGGTGAGCTTCCCTATAAATTCTGGCCTGGGGCACAGGCAGTTAGTTCAGTTCCCAAGAGGACTGTGAAGAGTACCTGGAGGATTGAACTGTGCTAATGTGGCGCCCCTGCGTCCAGGAAGTCACAAGAGGGTACTGCAGCCAGGCAGGTAGGACAATTGTTAAACACTAACACCCTCACAGCCCACACAACCCACGTGTCAGAGAGGTTACATCCAGCCCTGAGGTTAGACACTATATGAGACCAGAGGGGTGGTGGATGAGGGGAGTGGGTTGGGCACACCAGAGGTCAGGTGACTGACAGTATATAGGAAGGGGGAGGAGAAAAGGAAGACAGTAGGCTGAAGTAGCTGAGATGTAAAGACAGAAAGACACACACTGCCTGGAAGAGTGAAGACTGACGGAGCGCAGAATCTGTACTGAGCCAGTGCGAGCCAGAGGAGAGAGAAAGCCCATCCCGAGAGTCAGATCCCCAGGAGTGTGAGAGAGCCGAGAGGGACGGTGTAACCCAGGGCCCTAGACAGCAGCTGAAGCAACCTGTTGCAGGTGGAGAAGCCCTCCTAGAATATTGGAAGGAACACAGACAAGGAGCCTGGCAGAGCCTCATGCTAGAGGACTGTTGGAGGCTGGGCTAAAGTAGAGTGTCGGCTCTAAAGGGGACCGTAGTTCACCCGGCATCCCCAGATAACACGACGGGGGGTCTGAGTTCCAGGCTGAGATCCCTACCCTAAAGGACAGGCAGCTAAGTGACAGACTAGGACTCTCAGAAGCCCGAGTCACCGCCATACTGTCCAGTGACGCACAACAAAGAGAAAGAGAAGCAATAGCCCGGAAAGGAACATTTACAGATTGTGTGAGGGGTCACGGGAGGAAGGAGCCTGGCTGCAGGAGAGAAGGGAACCCGGAAAGGGAGAAGAGAAGGCAACCGTGTGCTGAGAACTGTGAAACAACTGCAAATAACTTGTAAGCTGACTGAAAGAACTTGAGTAAAGCTTTGGAAAACCCTGCATTGCCTCCCTTGTCAGTCTCTAGCTGCAGACCATTCCTCCCTACAGATCCAGCTTGCCAGCAGCAGCCAGGAGGAGAGATCCCTGCAGCCTGTAAAGTAAGTGTGCTCAAACTACACACACAATAGACTTAAACCCTTGCTGCCCCGGAGGATACAGTTCTCCCCACTAGAACTATACCATCTACGCTGCCATTCCAAAACCCCCGGAGGTTCTGCAGCAGCGGCGGCCCCATCACTGGCCGCACCAAGTGGGTGGCATCACCCGTGACAATCCCCTTGTAAATAATTCCCCCTTTTATTGTGAGGGCCCAGGGACACGGTCCGGACCAAGCCACCCGTGACATCCCCAGTACCGTCCGGTCCGGCACCGAGTACCCTAGTCCCGCCTGGGGCTCCACAACCTGGCGTCACGAACAGGATCTACCCGGTCCAAAAGAATTGGACCTTGTGCGCCTAAACAGCGAGTTCTGGACTTTTCCCGCCAAATCTGACCCTAATGGCGGCCATAAGGGACTAGCGCCATGTGCAGGGGAGGCGTTCCCAAGACTCCCATCGTGGGCCGGTCCGGTCCAAGGCGCGAAAAGAAGGTCCCGCCCTGGCTCTCCTTAACTCCGGGAGAGCCAGCTGTCACTCTCAAGGAAGAGCCGCCGCCCCTAGACCCTCCTACCAAGAAGCTGGCGCGAACTGAGAAGGAAATAGTCATCAGGAGGGGGCGGAGCAGGCAACCAGAAAAGAGGGAATCGCCATTCGAGTACACGAGGACGGAAGCAGAGGACGCAACAACCAGCGCTATACCCGGAAGACCACGCGTGATCCCGGAGGGCCCACAGAACGATTTAGTGGAGGAACCCAGCCGAGGAGAGACCCCGTGTGACCATGCGGAGATGGCTGAAGGCGGAGAAGAGCGTCCCTATGTCCTAGACACCCAGAGGGGTGTACTGCGGCGGCTGCCCCCAAGGATGACACGGGCCCAGGAGGAGAACAGGACCCGGATCCAGATCGACATAGATCACTGTCAGGGCTATGAGGCCCAGGTTCAGCGACCCAGCTGGGTCAGAGAATTACGGGAGCCCGCGGAGAGCGAGACCGAAGGCCGTACAGCCAAAGAAAGAATAGAAACGCAGGATCTGCATCCAGAAGGGAAAGCATCCCAGATGATCCGGAAGATGGAGAAGAAGGATCAGGAGTAAGACCCGTATCCTGCATCAAGAAGAACAGATGAAGATGCTGTAAGTGTGAATGTACATTGTTCCTTATTGATCCCCCAACCTTACCTGAGTGAATGCTAGCATTCCCCTGTTTGTCTTATGTGTGGTACCTGAACATTTGCATCATGAACAATGACTTGATACGAACTTTCCTTGTATATAGTTGAGCACCTTTGTGTGCTCCCCTTTGGTTTTAAGACCAGATGCATATGCGAGTTAATGCACGAACTTTGCATTTTTGAACCAAGAATTTTGAAGCTGCTTTTTGAGCATTTTTGCACTTTTTGAAAGAAGAGAATTTTATACTTTTATACAAAGTAATGTTTAATAATGTGTTTTACAGAAAAGGGTAATGACGAATATATACCCATGCACTTGTTTTATAGTTAATGTAACGTTATAAGAATCGTGCCTCCCGGAAGGGAAGAAACCAAGAATCCTTAATGTTTACTGTTATATAAAATATAAATGTTTTCAGGGTAATCCATGTCGAGTCGCGCGAGGACGCGCTGTTTAACTCCGGGAGAATGTGGCGCCCCTGCGTCCAGGAGGTCACAAGAGGGTACTGCAGCCAGGCAGGTAGGACAATTGTTAAACACTAACACCCTCACAGCCCACACAACCCACGTGTCAGAGAGGTTACATCCAGCCCTGAGGTTAGACACTATATGAGACCAGAGGGGTGGTGGATGAGGGGAGTGGGTTGGGCACACCAGAGGTCAGGTGACTGACAGTATATAGGAAGGGGGAGGAGAAAAGGAAGACAGTAGGCTGAAGTAGCTGAGATGTAAAGACAGAAAGACACACACTGCCTGGAAGAGTGAAGACTGACGGAGCGCAGAATCTGTACTGAGCCAGTGCGAGCCAGAGGAGAGAGAAAGCCCATCCCGAGAGTCAGATCCCCAGGAGTGTGAGAGAGCCGAGAGGGACGGTGTAACCCGGGCCCTAGACAGCAGCTGAAGCAACCTGTTGCAGGTGGAGAAGCCCTCCTAGAATATTGGAAGGAACACAGACAAGGAGCCTGGCAGAGCCTCATGCTAGAGGACTGTTGGAGGCTGGGCTAAAGTAGAGTGTCGGCTCTAAAGGGGACCGTAGTTCACCCGGCATCCCCAGATAACACGACGGGGGGTCTGAGTTCCAGGCTGAGATCCCTACCCTAAAGGACAGGCAGCTAAGTGACACTAGGACTCACAGAAGCCCGAGTCACCGCCATACTGTCCAGTGACGCACAACAAAGAGAAAGAGAAGCAATAGCCCGGAAAGGAACATTTACAGATTGTGTGAGGGGTCACAGGAGGAAGGAGCCTGGCTGCAGGAGAGAAGGGAACCCGGAAAGGGAGAAGGCAACCGTGTGCTGAGAACTGTGTAACAACTGCAAATAACTTGTAAGCTGACTGAAAGAACTTGAGTAAAGCTTTGGAAAACCCTGCATTGTCTCCCTTGTCAGTCTCTAGCTGCAGACCATTCCTCCCTACAGATCCAGCTTGCCAGCAGCAGCCAGGAGGAGAGATCCCTGCAGCCTGTAAAGTAAGTGTGCTCAAACTACACACACAATAGACTTAAACCTTGCTGCCCCGGGGATACAGTTCTCCCCACTAGAACTATACCATCTACGCTGCCATTCCATCACCCCCGGAGTCTGCAGCAGCGGCGGACCCATCACTGGCCGCACCAAGTGGGTGGCGTCACCCGTGACAATCCCCTTGTAAATAATTCCCCCTTTTATTGTAGGGCCCAGGACACGGTCCGGACCAAGCCACCCGTGACATCCCAGTACTGTCCGGTCCGGCACCGAGTACCCTAGTCCCGCCTGGGGCTCCACACTAAGCTCATCCTAGGTACAGCAGTTCAGTTCCCAGGAGGTCTTAGGAAGGCATCCTGGTGGACTGGAGGCTGCTTAAGCTCGTCCCAGGATCACTGACTCAGTGGCAGGCCTAAGGCTAGGATCTGAGGAGAGTCGCAGGAACACCTGGGGAGCTGAGCGGCACCGTGCTCACCCCAGAGGAAAGCACAGAGAACAGACACGGGAGTCCAAGACTGTGCATGGCCTAACATCCCGGCAGTCAATACCGGAAGGTGGGGGATTCTAAGTTCCCCAGCCACACTGTGCCCAGAGGCAAAGAAACGCAGAGAGTTCAGGAGCCATTACCCAAGATGTGGGTTAGGAACAGGGTGAACTAAAACCCCACACCATCTGAGGGGAAGAGCAGGTGGGGGGATTGCTAGCAGGCTAGTGGCAGGATTGAAGAGCCGGGGGTGCTAGCAGGTGTGTGCACATACCTTCTTGTTGTGAAGGCAGGCTGCAGCCAGAAGGCAGGAGGAAGCCGCCACTGTGCAGGGCGCCGCCTCCTTGCCTGAGCAGAAAGCTCAACTTGTCCAATGGATGCTGTGGCCCTGGTTAGAAAAGGACTAGAGTTGCCTGTCATACCGGCACCTCGTAGGAGAGACAGGGATGACAACTTAGCTAATGCAGTGGCAGGAGCCCAAACACAGAGCGCAATAAGGAGGCCAACAACCCGGCCGGGTGAGGAGAACCTCGAGTTGCTCTCAAGCAAAGACTGTGTTGACAACTGCCTGGAATGCAGTTTCTCTAGTAAACACTGGATAACCATCAAAACAGTGAGTCTGCTTATTGCTTTATGCCCGTCGTCCTGCACCCCAATCCCCTACTACGTCTACTGCCCCGGGGATCTATTCTGCCCATGGGGAACCACTCAAAGCTACCCGTCCATCACCCTGGATGTTCTGCAGCAGCCATGGCCACCTATAGCTACAAAGCACAGGTGGCGTCACAAATAACTTTCATTTTAAACCACACCATTCCCAAAAACTCCCCTTTTTCAGCTGAACCCAGGGTCACGGAAGCCGGGCCTCAACCCTTGGACTCCCTAGAGACAGTATAGCCCAGTTCAGAGTACCCCACGGTCCTGGGGCCCGTCAGGTATATACAGACATAGCATACATGCATGTATACACTGAGCACGTACACATGTATACAGAGAAAATAGACATATGTATACACAAACACATAGCACATACTAATGTATATACCGAGGACACACACATAGCACCAGCACAAAAAGAATATATATATACACACCACCAAGAGTTCATACGTTCTAGGCTCAACCTCACACACCAGATAAACACACATCCATTCACATCATTGTCTGTCTCATTCAAGAGGTTGTAAATTCTGCCTGATAACTGTCTACAAATGTAGGAATTAAGGTTCTCACCTAACTCTAATTACATTTTATAGGTATGATTTATTATTTTTGTAGCTTGTTAGTAAACCCATCATGAACATGCGAAGCATGAAGCCTGCGGGGGCACTCCTATTGCTATTATTTAGCTATTATAAGGATTTTCAATCCTTCACTCACAAATTCCCATTTTTTTTTTTCGTTTTTCCTCCCTTTTGAGGGACAAGTTGTATTTTTGAATGAAACCATTCATTCTACCACATAGTGTAGTGAAAAAATTGAAAGAAAAATACCAAGTGCGTTAAAATTGCAGAAAGAAAGTGCAATTTCACAAAGTCCACAAAGGTTTTTTGAGTTTTTTATTTACCATGTGAACTATATAGCATAGTTAGAACTTTTGCGTATAAAACAGACAAGTGCAATGCAGCACAGAAGGGGCGGGTTTTGTATGTAGCGGGGCTTGTTTTTTGGAGACAGGCGGCTCTGACCGCAGCATGCCACACCCATCAGACCCTAAAGAAATAATTTACATACAGTGCAGGACAGATTAAAAGTAATTTTATGAGATATCCAGGGGGACGTCTGGCGATATAAAGGGGTTACAGAACCCCAATTACATCATGTTAAAGGTGGTGGTGGGCAGGGATTAGCACCCACAAAACAGGTGACAGGGACACTTTACGCCTCAGGGAAAAGCCATGAGCTACAGACTTGTAAAGAGTTGGTACCTGAGAGTTAGGAGACCCGAGAACCTGGGCCAGCATTGTATTGTCTTTCTGGGCACAACCCTATCCGGCTTTCCATCTAAAATGGACACTCACTATGCCCTCAGACCTAATCTTATTTTACTATCAGTCTCCACTAGCAGCCGCTATACAACAAATGGCCACCAGATCACCAGATATCAGTATAACAATAATTACACCTATTCATATACTTGGGCCAGTTTCACATTGTTTGGGTGCGCTGCATCTGGCCCGAACGCGCCCATCTGCAAGTGAATGCAGCTGATAGAATCCACATGAGGAGAGAGAGGAAACAGGAGACAGAGGAAAGAGAGGAGAGAGGGACAGGGACAGAGAGGAGGACAGAGGACAGAGAGGTGAGAAAGAGACATTGATTTTCTATAGGTTTGGCTATGTGAATGCATGCGTTCCCTGCTTTGACCAGCAGATGGCAATGCGTTCACATAGGCTAGCATTGCGAACGCTAGTCTGAAACCAGCCTTATTACATGCTAAAATCTATCTAACTAAATCACTCTACTACATATTTTATATTAACACTCACATTACAGTACAGGGGTATCACCACACTCCTACATGTGAATACTGTATAATGTAGTGTGAGTCAATATTGTTATGAAATATATTATCTGGCTGCACTGAACAAGCCAGGGGTATAGTAATGGGACAAATAGGGCAGCAGTGGACATTGAATTAGAATGCACCAATAAAATGGGAGGTTTATGTAAGTTGGTAAAAGGTAGGGTTCTTGAACTGTACAGTAAGCACTTAAAGGTTTCTGGGCTCTGTATCCTCCTCCTGTCTTTGTATGGGTGCACACGGTAGCCGTCATGGTCGAAGCACAGTTCTCATTCTCCACAGGGGGGTTGTGGTCCTGGCTGGGTACGTGGACTTGTGTAGTGCAGGTCATACCTTTTTTTAGGCAACTTATTGCAGTTGCTTCTGATGAGCCAGGACCAATTCGCAGTGAAGACCAACAGAGGCCAACAGTCTTTTACAGTACAACGTCCAGAGTTCTTCCAACACAACTTTTCATGTGGGATTGCGGGCACAAAATCACACTTTCTATTTCACAATATAGCATCAGATGACACATACTCTGAGCACAGAGCACACAGTGACACATACTCTAATGGTTACTTTTCCTCTCGGCAGGTCTACCTCTTTCTCCTTTCATCTGAGTAGCTCCAGGGGGTTGGAACGTTATGGCAAGGATGAAGCAGTATGCTATCAGACACTTCCAGACAAATGTTTCTTTTTCCCATGGGGAAGGGGGTACGTCACCTGTCAAGACCTGTAAGTCACCAGAAGAGGTCTTGCATGAGTAAGGTGCACTCCGTAACAAGCAAGTGATGATAACTTTGTACCTTTAGGAATAAGGGGCCTGGCCGTCCATCAATACTCCATGTCTTGAAAGAGGCCACTTATTTAAGAGAAGTCTACAGCCCTCAGATGTTCCATCCATTGCTATAGCTCTCTTTAAGGTTAACACTTTCCCACTCCGATCTTAACATTGTGGCTGCACCCACCAAATGCAGCCTTAATGACCGGCACGTCCGAACTCAGCACTTGTCGTTCCCGATTTCTCTTCTAATTTGAAACCAGTCTCTTAACCCATACGCTAAGCCCTCCCAATATGGGCTAGTACCAAGCTTAACTATTTCTCCACCTGCAGTAATTTTTTTTTTTTGGCAGATCTTTCTAAGTAAACATTACTATGAATTAACAACACTACAAATTTTGTCTGTGTCCATAATTGTGGACGCCGCGTGGGGGTGGATAGCAGTAAACGGAAAGCCCCCCACTACGAAGGCTTTACATACCCAGTTCTGCACCTTTAGTTGCCTTCCTGTCACAACTGCCTCCGCTGTTCAAACTGAATCATCCTGTAGCACCAATACCATGTCCATGCTGCATTAGAACTGCTCATCTGGACCAAGGCCTTTAAAGATCTACCCCATCAGGTCAGACATTGCCACTATGATTAGGATGGTCCTTTGCAGGTGTAAACCTGCTCTCCTTGAGTTTATTCATAACCCCTGTGATAAAATGTGATAAACCCCCCAATTACACCTCTGCATCAAAACGTCATCACAACCTTTGCTATTTTAATTGATTGTGAAATTGTACTTCTCAGCCCTGACATGACTCACTCCACCCTGCAGAAACAACCATCTCCCAAAATAAATGTAATTTAATTTTTTATTTTAATCACTCATACTGAATTAATCAATTAACAAGAAGTAAATATTAACATATATTACATAATAAATGCAGTGCATGTAATTGCAAGAGCAAAGTCAACAAGAAGTACAGGAAGGAAGCATCCTGCAATTGGCCAAGGGATACGTGAAAGGATCTCTGGCTTCATTTAGTGCACACGTCTTTGTGGAAGAATTTTTATTTTTTCCACAGATGTAAAATGAATCCATAATCACTGAACTTCAAGAGTGCAATATATGAGACAGCCTATGATACAGTATACTGCATTCTGCAGCTCAATATGATACAAACAGGGAACCTGCAACTATCAAAACTCAATAAGAAAAAGCAGTGCAACAATGTAATGCAGTATCACTGTTAGTAAATGGAAAAGGAGAAATGCTCAATAGTCCCTCTCACATTTAGGTAAAGGGACAAATACTACATCATCGGTTGTTTGCCATGGCAGCTCATGTAATTTGTTACACAGCAGAGTATCGAGGCGCTCTGTGGGTAGCAGAGTATCGAGGCGGCTCTGTGGGTAGCAGAGTATAGGGGTGGCTGTGTGGGTCGCAGAGTATAGAGGCGGTTCTGTGGTGGGTAGGCAGAGTATAGAGGCGGCTCTGTGGGTAGCAGAGTATAGAGGCGGCTCTGTGGGTAGCAGAGTATAGAGGCGGCTCTGTGGGTAGCAGATTATACAGGCGGCTGTGTGGGTAGCAGAGTATCGAGGCGGCTCTGTGGCTAGCAGAGTATCGAGGCGGCTCTGTGGGTAGCAGAGTATAGAGGCGGCTCTGTGGGTAGCAGAGTATAGAGGTGGCTCTGTGGTGGAGGGGTGAGGAGAGATGCGGCTCTGTGGTGGAGGGGTGAGGAGAGATGCGGCTCTGTGGTGGAGGGGTGAGGAGAGATGCGGCTCTGTGGTGGAGGGGTGAGGAGAGATGCGGCAATGTGGTGGAGGGGTGAGGAGAGATGCGGCTCAGTGTTGGAGGGGTGAGGAGAGATGCGGTTCAGTGGTGGAGGGTGAGGAGAGATGCGGCTCAGTGGTGGAGGGGTGAGGAGAGATGGGTGTCTGTGGTGGAGGGGTGAGGAGAGATGCGGCTCAGTGGTGGAGGGGTGATGAGAGATGCAGCTCAGTGGTGGAGGGGTGAGGAGAGATGGGTGTCTGTGGTGGAGGGGTGAGGAGAGAAGTGGCTCAGTGGTGTAGGGTTGAGGAGAGATGCGGCTCAGTGGTGGAGGGGTGAGGAGAGAAGCACACAGTATATACATACATGAGACATTGTATAGACAGACAGTATGCAGAGATTACACACATTATACACACAGTATAGACACAGTATACAGACATTACAGAGAGTATAGAGACATGAGACAGAGTGTAGAGACATGAGACAGAGTGTAGAGACATGAGACAGAGTGTAGAGACATGAGACAGAGTGTAGAGACATGAGACAGAGTGTAGAGACAGGGACAGAGTGTAGAGACAGGAGACAGAGTGTAGAGACAGGAGACAGTGTAGAGACAGGAGACAGAGTGTAGAGACAGGAACAGAGTGTAGAGACAGGAGACAGAGTGTAGAGACAGAACAGAGTGTAGAGACAGGAAGACAGAGTGTAAGACATGACAGACAGAGCTAGAGATGACAGGACAGAGTTAAGAGACATGACACAGAGGTAGAGACAGGACAGGACAGAGCTATACAGAGACATGACAGGGACAGAGCATACAGAGACATGACAGGGACAGAGCACACAGAGACATGACAGGGACAGAGCATACAGAGACATGACAGGACAGAGCATACAGAGACATGACAGGGACAGAGCATACAGAGACATGACAGGGACAGAGCATACAGAGACATGACAGGGACAGAGCATACAGAGACATGACAGGGACAGAGCATACAGAGACATGACAGGGACAGAGTATACAGAGACATGACAGGGACAGGTATACAGAGACATGACAGGGACAGCGTATACAGAGACATGACAGGGACAGGGTATACAGAGACATGACAGGGAAAAGGGGTATACAGAGACATGACAGGGACAGGTATACAGAGACATGACAGGGACAGCGTATACAGAGACATGACAGGGACAGAGTATACAGAGACATGACAGGGACAGAGTATACAGAGACATGACGGGACAGAGTATAAGAGACATGACAGGGACAGAGTATACAGAGACATGACAGGGACAGAGTATACAGAGACATGACAGGGACAGAGTATACAGAGACATGACAGGGACAGAGTATAGAGAGACATGACAGGGACAGAGTATAGAGAGACATGACAGGGACAGAGTATACAGAGACATGACAGGGACAGAGTATACAGAGACATGACAGGGAAGAGTATACAGAGACATGACAGGGACAGAGTATACAGAGACATGACAGGGACAGAGTATACAGAGACATGACAGGGACAGAGTATACAGAGACATGACAGGGACAGAGCATACAGAGACATGACAGGGACAGAGCATACAGAGAATACAGACAGAGCATACAGAGACATGACAGGGACAGCGCATACAGAGACATGACAGGGACAGAGTATACAGAGACATGACAGGGACAGAGTATACAGAGACATGACAGGGACAGAGTATACAGAGACATGACAGGGACAGCGTATACAGAGACATGACAGGGACAGCGTATACAGAGACATGACAGGGACAGCGTATACAGAGACATGACAGGGACAGAGTATACAGAGACATGACAGGGACAGAGTATACAGAGACATGACAGGGACAGAGTATACAGAGACATGACAGGGACAGAGTAGGGGTATACAGGGTATAGAGGGGTGTGTGCAGCAGAGTATAGAGGAATGCAGGGGTTAAAAAAAAAAAAAAATCATGCTCACCTCTCCCCAAGACCCCGCCGTCTTCCTGCAAGCTGCCGGTGGCTCCCGGTGGCTCCCGCAGGCTCCCGGTCTCTGCAGAGGTCTTCTTCTGCACTACAGGACCTGTGGTGATGTCACAGTCACGTGACACCAGATTACCGTGGAGTAACCTGGTGTCACGTGACTGTGACATCACCGCAGGTCCTGTAGTGCAGAAGAAGACCTCTGCAGAGACCGGGAGCCTGCGGGAGCCACCGGCCCCGAGCTTGCAGGAAGACGGCGGGGGCTCGGGGAGAGGTGAGCATTATTTTTTTTTTTTTAACTGTAGTGTGGCAGCGGCTCGCAGTCGCGCAAAGGAGTCTGGGATTCGGCTACAACGCCCGAATTCCAAACTCCCGATTATATAAGTAGATAGAGCACGCAGGAGCAACATCAAACTGATTGGGCTACCAGAATCAATCCTGCCTAGACAGCTAGAAGATATTTTTGAAATGGAATTACCCAAAGCATTAGGACTCACAAATGTAAAGTAGAAAGAGCACACCGTATTGGCCCGCCTAGAGATGCGCAACTGGGAGGGGAGATGGCAGAGCTCAGCAGGGTAGTGATGGAGATAAACCCCAACAAGCTATAGCCAAATATTTAAACTACAGGGATAAAGACGAAATCTTGAGGGCATATAAAGCTAAACGACAACCGCTGCTGATACTAGGCCACAGAACCCTTTTGTTTGGAGATTTCTCTCTAGAAGTAACAAAACGCAGGAGGGCGTTCAGTGGGGTCTGCACCATGCTATATAAAAAAAAACATCAGTTTCCAGCTCAATTATCCCGCGATGTTGAGATTCAGGTTGCCAGACAGAACCATGCGTACATTCACTGACCCTGAAGAGGCGTTGGATATTGTTAATCAGGGCCTCAGTACACCTCCTCGTCTATCCTCTACTGCCAGCAGCCCGAGGGAAACCCAACAATGATTGAGAGACACCGAAGGAGAGACGGATCCAGCACGTCCATATAAACTGCGGTCAGAGACACAGATGGGGGGAAGACAAGAGAGAAATGCGACCCCACGAGAACAACACGCAACTCCATCAAGATGGAGCAAGAAAGATGGACAATACAAATGGCTCTACCCAGTTGGCCATGGCTACTGATTTACACCGACTGGATGATCTGTCGAAGATGAAACAAAGCGCCTACATATTGACTGAACCTGAGTCCCTCAAAGGAACTCATATCCCCCCCCCCTTCCCCTTTTTCCTTCTTTTTTTTTCTTCTCTCTCTCTCCTTTCCCATCTTCTCTTATTTTTGTTATAGGGGAAAAAACTGCATACTTATAATGCGGAAGATATCGGGGGAACTAGATTCCCACCAGCATTTGGAAGATCTACTATACGGGTCCATGAATTAACATTACATCGCAATGGATCAACACGGGTGATACTAACTCTAGATTTCAGCCTATTATCTGTTTTTATTTGTTTTCTGTTGAGATATTAACCCGAATTTGAAAGGCCGAGGGGTAAATACGAGTTGAAAGGGAGGGAAGCTTTTGGGTTTACTCTTTCTCTTCTCTAACTAAATTACTACAATGCAAGGTGGGGGAGAGATCAAAGGAGAGGGAATTATGGAGGAAAAAAGGAAGTCTCGAAACACTACTCTGACGGGGATGAGAGGAGGGGAAGATTGGATGGGGGTGGGGAGGGAAAGATTTCAGGGAGGGAAGGGAATTCAAGACAGAAGTTATATGCTGTCAGGGAATACTGCCTCTCCAACCATACGCTATATAATAGTTTATTGTGACCAACATACTTATGTGATACACAAATACCGGGATGCGCTACTAGCATCCGAGAGATACCCATTTTCTGTATTTTAAATGGTCAGATGGATGGAATGTAAAGGGGCTACGTTCACCATCTAACAGAATGATGGTCCTGCGCCATCTACAACGTGCACACGTAGACATTGCCCTGCTCCAGGAAACGCATTTAAACACGGAAGATTTTTTTAGGATGTGTAAACTGTGGGTGGGAGAGGTCTATGGATCTGGAGCAGATAAAAATAAAGCTGGAGTGATGATTTTAATTAACAAAACATTAGCTCATACAGTTCTGAATACTGAGGTAGACCACAGTGGCAGGATGATACATATGAGACTCCAGATCCAGAACGAGATCTATAGTATCTAATATATAATTCCCCTAACACACTTCCGTAAGTTTCGGCGCTGCTTCTGTCGTTGTGGCCGTGGGCGCGTGGCGCCCACGCGACCTGCGAAGCATTGCCTGTGCAGCGGGCATTGCGAGCCGTTGCAGCGAGCCATTGCCCACGTACACCCCGCCAGAACGCCAGCTCCGGCGGTGGCTACAAGCGCCAGGCAATGAGAATACAGCGGGCCGGAGCTACAGACTTCGTCGCTCTGACCGACGAGAGCCGAGCACCGTGGCCGAAAACAGAACCAAGTGCCTGGCCATGCACAGCTCTAAAGACCGCTATGTATCTCAATGGGCAGTGAGGCGCTATGCTCATTGGTCGGCGCCAGCACACAGCGACCAATGAGCTTCGCGCCTCACTTACAGCGGTAAATTTGAAACTCAAAGTCCTCCATGTATCTCAATGGGAAGTGAGGCGCTATGCTCATTGGTCGGCGCCAGCACACAGCGACCAATGGGCTTCGCGCCTCACTTACAACGGTAAATTTGAAACTCAAAGTCCTCCATGTATCTCAATGGCCAGTGAGCCGCTATGCTCATTGGTCGGCGCCAGCACACAGCGACCAATGAGCTTCGCGCCTCACTTACAGCGGTAAATTTGAAACTCAAAGTCCTCCATGTATCTCAATGGGAAGTGAGGCGCTATGCTCATTGGTCGGCGCCAGCACACAGGACCAATGGGCTTCGCGCCTCACTTACAACGGTAAATTTGAAACTCAAAGTCCTCCATGTATCTCAATGGCCAGTGAGGCGCTATGCTCATTGGTCGGCGCCAGCACACAGCAACCAATGAGCTTCGCGCCTCACTTACAACGGTAAAATTTGAAACTCAAAAGTCCTCCATGTATCTCAATGGCCAGTGAGGCACGAAGCTCATTGGTCGCTGTGTGCTGGCGCCGACCAATGAGCATAGCGCCTCACTGGCCATTGAGATACATGGAGGACTTTGAGTTTCAAATTTACCGCTGTAAGTGAGGCGCAAAGCTCATTGGTCGCTGTGTGCTGGCGCCGACCAATGAGCATAGCGCCTCACTGCCCATTGAGATACATGGAGGACTTTGAGTTTCAAATTTACCGCTGTAAGTGAGGCGCGAAGCTCATTGGTCGCTGTGTGCTGGCGCCGACCAATGCGCATAGCGCCTCACTGGCCATTGAGATACATGGAGGACTTTGAGTTTCAAATTTACCGCTGTAAGTGAGGCGCGAAGCTCATTGGTCGCTGTGTGCTGGCGCCGACCAATGCGCATAGCGCCTCACTGGCCATTGAGATACATGGAGGACTTTGAGTTTCAAATTTACCGCTGTAAGTGAGGCGCAAAGCTCATTGGTCGCTGTGCGCTGGCGCTGACCAATAAACATAGCGATTCACTGCCCATTGAGATACATGGAGGACTTTGAGTTTCAAATTTACCGCTGTAAGTGAGGCGCTAAGCTCATTGGTCGCTGTGTGCTGGCGCCGACCAATGAGCATAGCGCCTCACTGGCCATTGAGATACATGGAGGACTTTGAGTTTCAAATTTACCGCTGTAAGTGAGGCGCGAAGCTCATTGGTCGCTGTGTGCTGGCGCTGACCAATGAGCTTCGCGCCTCACTGCCCATTGAGATACATGGAGGACTTTGAGTTTCAAATTTACTGCTGTAAGTGAGGCGCAAAGCTCATTGGTCGCTGTGTGCTGGCGCCGACCAATGAGCATAGCGCCTCTCTGGCCATTGAGATACATGGAGGACTTTGAGTTTCAAATTTACCGCTGTAAGTGAGGCGCGAAGCTCATTGGTCACTGTGTGTTGGCGCCAACCAATGAGCATAGCCCTCACTGGCCATTGAGATACATGGAGGACTTTGAGTTTCAAATTTACCGCTGTAAGTGAGGCGCGAAGCTCATTGGTCGCTGTGTGCTGGCGCCGACCAATGCGCATAGCGCCTCACTGGCCATTGAGATACATGGAGGACTTTGAGTTTCAAATTTACCGCTGTAAGTGAGGCGCAAAGCTCATTGGTCGCTGTGCGCTGGCGCTGACCAATGAACATAGCGCCTCACTGCCCATTGAGATACATGGAGGACTTTGAGTTTCAAATTTACCGCTGTAAGTGAGGCGCTAAGCTCATTGGTCGCTGTGTGCTGGCGCCGACCAATGAGCATAGCGCCTCACTGGCCATTGAGATACATGGAGGACTTTGAGTTTCAAATTTACCGCTGTAAGTGAGGCGCGAAGCTCATTGGTCGCTGTGTGCTGGCGCTGACCAATGAGCTTCGCGCCTCACTGCCCATTGAGATACATGGAGGACTTTGAGTTTCAAATTTACTGCTGTAAGTGAGGCGCAAAGCTCATTGGTCGCTGTGTGCTGGCGCCGACCAATGAGCATAGCGCCTCTCTGGCCATTGAGATACATGGAGGACTTTGAGTTTCAAATTTACCGCTGTAAGTGAGGCGCGAAGCTCATTGGTCACTGTGTGTTGGCGCCGACCAATGAGCATAGCCCCTCACTGGCCATTGAGATACATGGAGGACTTTGAGTTTCAAATTTACCGCTGTAAGTGAGGCGCGAAGCTCATTGGTCACTGTGTGTTGGCGCCGACCAATGAGCATAGCGCCTCACTGCCCATTGAGATACATAAAACATTCCGTTTTATCTGTAATTTCTATAACACAGTGTGTAGTTGTACTGCCACTGCGAAGTTAACCCCTTATATACCATTTCTGCCTTAACTCCATACTACTTTGTAGTCTCTATTACTACTGCCAGTAGGAACCGTTTTATCTGTAATTTCTATAACACAGTGTATAGTTGTAATGACACTGCGAAATTAACCCATTATATACCAGTTCAGCATTAACTGCATATTTGGTAGTGTTTATAACTACTGCCACTGGTGTGTATATATGTGTGTATGTAGTCACTTCTGTCCCTTTGTCCGCACTTCCCTCACTTTGTCAGCACACATACACACACACACACACACACACACTCCGCTATACTTACCACCGGTCATGCATCAGCCGCCTGGATCCTCAGTCAACATGTCACCACCCCCCAACTACTGGATCCAATATAGCGTCCAAGAAGTCTCGCCAAACTTCCCGGACGCCATATTGGATCTAATCGTCCGCGGGCGGCGACATGTCGACTCAGGATCCAGGCGCCGGGGAAGACGCAGGGTCGGTGCTAACTATAGCGGAGTATATGTGTGTGTGTGTGTGTGTGTGTATGTATGTATGTGCTGACCACTCTGCCCACGGCACTGCGCTGACCACTCTGCCCACGCCACTGTGCTGACCAATCTCACCGCACTCACTGCTAACCACGGAGCCACTGCACTCACTGCTAACCACTGAGCCACCGCACTCACTGCTAACCACTGAGCCACCGCACTCACTGCTAACCACTGAGCCACCGCATTCACTGCTAACCACTGAGCCACCGCACTCACTGCTAACCACTGAGCCACTGCACTCACTGCTAACCACTGAGCCACCGCACTCACTGCTAACCACTAAGCCACCGCACTCACTGTTAACCACTGAGCCACCGCACTCACTGCTAACCACTGAGCCACCTCACTCACTGCTAACCACTGAGCCACCGCACTCACTGCTAACCACTGAGCCACCGCACTCACTGCTAACCACTGAGCCACCGCACTCACTGCTAACCACTTAGCCACCGCACTCACTGCTAACCACTTAGCCACCGCACTCACTGCTAACCACTGAGCCACCGCGCAGTGCTAACCACTGAGCCACCGTATACTCTGCTACCCACTGAGCCACCGTATACTCTGCTACCCACTGAGCTACCTGTATAACACACAATTCATTTCACCGCACTCCCCTAACTATTAGTAAATAAACTATATATGGATTCTAGACTACCCGATTCTTTAGAATCAGGCCGCCATCTAGTCTATAATATTTATGCTCCCAATACGGCCCAAAAAACTTTCTTTGAACAACTGCAAAATAAAATGCTGACCGACAAAGATCCCAATGTTATCATGTTATCTCATACAATACAGTATTGAGAGACAGTGAAGACAGAAGCCACGAGCGACACACCCCGAGGCCATGGGTGCTCGTTCGGGGACACCCTCGTGTGTTTTTTTTTGTAAGAATTGACGCATAATTGGCACCTTAAAGATGCTTAGAGAACTCTTCATCCTCTGGAGAGAGAGTACACCCATTACTCGCATGTGCACAGGTCGTGGTCGAGACTTGATATGTTTTTTATTTCCCCCGCCATGTTCCGGAAGCTACAAGAGGTACTGATTGAACCGATGGTGATCTCGGACCATAGTCCGGTTATCTTAGAGTCTGCCGATACCTACCAGAAAGGATCGGATTATTTGTGGAGATTCCCCTCCACATGGACTAGAGAGGATAACTTTGTCAAGCTTCTGAAGGAATGGTGGGCGAAATACTCTTTAGATAATGTGGGTCACGTCTCCGATCCAAAACTGTTTTGGGAAACGGCAAAGGTAGTGATGAGGGGTAACATCATGGCTCATGTAATAAAGACAAAACGACACACTAAGGAACAATTCCTATTAGCCAGTAATTCGGTTAGAGACACCTACAATCGTTATAGGTCTACAATGTTGGAAGTAGATAAGAATGCTTGGTTACTTGCCAAAAAGAACTTTGACGATTGGGCTAGTAGGAGGGAACTTATGCATAAAGGACATCTAGAATTAGAACTTCGCAGATATGGAGAAATTAATGGCAAAACTGGCGAAGGGAAGGCTGACACAATCCCAAATAATAACGATTAATGATAGATACAGAAACTCAGTAACAAATCCAAAAGAAATAGTACGAGAATTGTGCCACTACTACGCATCCTTATACGCAGCGCCACCAGAGGGGAGCACTGAGGGCACGAAATGGTTAAAAACAATAAAAAATACTGACGATAACAGAAGAAGAACTGCTAACCCTAAATGAACCAATCACAATGGAAGAAATACTCAAAACGATTAAAAACCTGAATGCCAACAAGGCGCCGGGCCCTGATGGGTTTAATGGAACCTTCTACAAATCACTAGGAGGGGAGATTACACCTACTCTTAAAGATCTATACAAATACATATTAAAAGGAACACAAACCTCCAATATAATGAACACTGCATATATTAAATTGATACCAAAAGAAGACAAAAATCTCACAGACCCCTCGAGCTTCAGACCAATTTCCCTTATAGACCAAGACTTAAAACTACTATAAAAAATTATGGCAGATTACCGAGGGCTTTGCCTAGGTTAATTTCACCGCACCAGGCAGGGTTTGTGAAAGGCAGATCGACTGTGACGAACGTAAGAAAGGCGATGCTGCTATTGGATGTGGTCCGGGACTGAAAACTACAAGAAGATGAAGATCCAGCCGTGATCACGTTAGACGCGGAAAAAGCTTTTGACAACGTGCGGTGGTCATGGCTGGATCGTGTTTTAGATAAGATCAATTTGGTGGGCCCATTCCGCCAGTATCTTTCTACTCTTTACCATAATCCGTCAGCACGAATAAGCATTCCTGGTTTTTTATCGGATACCTTCACACTAGGAAAAGGAACCAGGCAAGGTTGCCCATTATCACCTCTCTAATTAACCTAGCCATAGAACCGCTTTCATTGTTCCTTAACGAATATAGCTCTTATGATGGGATAGTAGTTGGTAAGAGGGAGATCAAATCTGCCCTGTTTGCGCATGACATTGTTTTGTTCGCAAGGAACCCGGGGAGGGATCTTCCGGGTCATTCCATGTCAAGTGAACCAATGATTATTACCTCTATATTTTTAATTCTTTTGAGATTTTGTTATTTGATAATAGCATGTCAGACAATGCAAAATGTGAAGAGAAAAATTTTTTAAAAAATTTATTTTTTTTTTTAAATGATTTTCAAAGTTCGGAAAAAGTGTGAATTTCGCTGTTGCCTGCCTTTACGTTTCTCCTCATAACTAAGGCTAGAATAAGATAGAGAGACAAAATAAACACCATTCTACTCAGAACTATACAAGCTTTCACCAGATATGTCACAAGAGGATCTTTGTTAATATTTTACCCATGTGATCGCAAGCGCAAAACTTTAAAACGTATTTCCGAAAAATCGGCGCGCTTTAAATATTTCAAAAACTGCCCATGTGTCTGCTTTGCTCTTAGCCACATCTGTACCAAATTTCAAGTTGGGATCGCAATGGGATCATATTTTAACATATTTTACTATTAATAGCGTCAATGGGTCATTCCATATCAAGTGATCTAAATATGAATATTTTTTTTTACCTGACGTCTTTAGATTTTTTTTTTTTTTTTCCTTTATGAAGTACTACTTTAGTTAATTACAAATTAAAAGTTTGGAATTTTTTTCTTCATCAGTTAATTTTTTACAGATTTTTAAAGTTTAAAAAAAAGGGTGAATTTTGGCCTGGTACGACTTTAAATTTTTTTATCTCGGGCTAGAAATAAGATAGAGAAACAAAATAAACACCATTCTACTCAGAACTGTCCAGGCTTTCACCAGATATGTCACAAGAGTATATTTGTTACTTTTAATTTTTTTACCTATGCGAATGCAAACGCAACATTTTGAAACGCATTTCCGAAAAAAACATTTTAATAAAAATTTTCCAAAACTGCCCATGTGTCTTTTATGCTCTTAGCCACATCTGTACCAAATTTCAAGTTGGGATCGTGATGGGATCATATTTTAAAATATTTAACTATGGTTAATCTCATTTTTATTAAATTTTGAAAAAACATATGAAAGACATACATTCAATCTTTTAACAAAATCTTGAGACATATAAAATATACAAAAAGAGAATTCACAAAGTTATTAGTAACTTTAAGATAAGCTGCAAATTTACTTTTGCGCTTATCTCTGGTGCAATATATACTACAATCTAAATATAATTCCAAACACTCAAGTATACAACCTTTCTCAGGGTTTTGAGATGTTCTGATGTCAAGGGGACAAGCAGCCCCAGCAGAATGATTTTTATTACTTGGCCCCTTCTAACAGGTTGACCACGTAAGTGGGTCATTACCCGTTGAGGCCTAGTTGGAATAGTCTAGCGACTGGTGTACCGGAAAGGAAGGCCGAAATATTAATGATCTACTCACAGCTCAGAGTTTTCGATACCTGTCTAATGTTCACTAGAATTCTGAAGGTATAGGCGTAGAAAGGAAATACCTAGACTGAATGTATCAGATGGGAAGAAAAGAGAGATAGAAAAGAAGAGAGAGAGAGAAGAGAAACAAAAACCATTAGAAAAAGTTATACTGGGAAAGAAAAGCCACGTAAGAAAAAAAGAAAAAAAGGAGGGGGGTGGACGGGTGAGGTATGGGAAGGAGAAAGGGTACTCATCCCACTGGCTCCCCATCAGCCAGAGGTCGAGCCATATTATCTGTGCTGGAAAAGATACTCCTAAATTCTGCAGAGTCGTGAAAAAGAATCCATTCAACCCAAATCCCTAATAATTTGTTCCGAGATCCCGACGCATCAGCTGCGAGCTCCTCCATTCGATATGTGTCCATCAATTCTTTGAACCAATCAAGTAGAGATGGAGCCCGGCTTGATTTCCAGAACCTCGGGATCACAGCACGAGCAGCCGAGATGCAAAAGCGGAGAATATCCCTCTTCTGTAGCCCAATAGGACCTGGAAAAATGGATAACAGTGCCGATTCTGGGCAGCATTCGGCTTGTTTACCTGTTATCCGGGCGTATGCATTGAAAACCTCAGACCAGAACCGCCGGATTTCCCCACAACTCCACCAAATGTGTATCATTGTACCCTTCTCTTCCCCACAGCGCCAGCAGGTATCAGGGGCTCCAGGGAACATGTTCCGGAGTGTCGTCGGGCACAAGTACCATCTAGTGAGCAGCTTATAGCTTCTTTCTTGTGCAGAACAAGCGCTAGCTAGTGAGTGAGTAAATATAAAGCATTTCTGCCAATTAGCTTCTGAAATGCTACACCCCAATTCCCTCTCCCAAGCACGTTGGAAGTAAAGGGTGCCCTGCTCTCTCATGGACCCTAAGGCCTGGTATAGAACTGATATTTTGCGCCTCGGTGGAGCCTCCAGTTGGAATAACCTCTCCAATACGTTGGGCGTCAATCTTACCCTGCAAGAGTGGTCAGCTGAATATAATTATGCTCTGTATTGGAGAAATTCGAATCACTTAAGAGGTCTCGTAGGTTCTTTGAGTTGTAGCTCTGCCATCGGGGGCAAACCACCACTGGACAGAGTCTGTCCTACTCGGGTGTCATCCACAATCCGCCAACATAAAAATCTCTGCCTGTCAAATCTGGGTGGGAAAGATGGGTTGGAAAAAAGGGGAGTCAAAGGGCTAATTCTGTCGTTTAAGCGGAGGGTTTTCGTCACTAGGTGCCATACCTTCAAGGTGTTTCTAGTCATGTCTGTCAAAGGTACTAGGTCTGTGGAGTCTTTAGGGGAAATCCAAAGCAGGTGTTTCAGCGGAATCCCCAAACCCTCTTGCTCCACCCCTACCCATTTCTTGGAGGACGCATGATAATGCCAATCTAGAGCTCTAACAAGAGAGGAAGCCTCAAAGTACGCTCGTATGTTGGGTAGTCCAACCCCTCCTCTGGTCTCGGGCAAGGATAGGATATTCATTCGCAATCTGGACCTCTTGCCCCCCCAGACAAATCTAAGGATCATAGATTGCATTTTGGAGAGGAAACCTCTATCCAATAGAACAGGAACTGTCTGAAAAGTATATAAGAGTCGGGCAAGACATCCATCTTGACTACGTTTATTCTCTCGAACCAGGATAGCTTTAATTGTCTATAGGAGGTAAATGCCGATTCCGCGTTAGTCAAAAGGGGTTGATAATTTAAATTGAATATTTGTTTAAGATCTTTTGGTATAAGGACTCCCAAGTACTTAATGGCTTCTACTTTCCATTTAAATGGGAACTGTTTAGATAGATGAGAAACCAATTCTCCAGGCAAAGAAATATTGAGTGCCTCGGTTTTGGAGCAATTCACTTTAAAGTTGCTCAATTGTCCGAACCGTTCAAACTCCATTAAGACCGAAGGGATGGAGACCAGGGGCTGGGAGATGTAAAGTAGCAGGTCATCTGCAAATAAGGCTAATTTGTGATGACTCTGTCCCAGCTTGACCCCATGGACGCATTCATTGGACCTAAGTGCAAAATATTTTTTTTTTTTTAAACCAGTGTTTTTTTTTTTTTTTATTGAAAGTATAAAGAACATTATACATCAAACAACACACAAAAAGCAATTAGACATGAAATAAAACATATAGGGGAAGGGGGAGAGGAAGGAAAGAGAGGGGGGAAGTATTGGGGGTAGGGGAGGGAGGGGAGTGGGGGAGGCAGAGATACACATAAGCATGTATACTTTTAACATTAAGGTATCATACAAATAGAAGACGGTGTATGAGAACATCAGAACTTCATAGGTGTCACAGGGCGCAAGGTCCCCAGCACTTCGAGGGCTGTAGAGGTCCGAGGGTGTTACTCCGGGACAACAACCGAGTTATAGGGGGCGGCGATCCACGGATCCCACCAATTAAGAACCTTAGTCCTGTGAGGGAGGTCATGGGAGAGGGCTATCTCATGGGTCAGGTGGTTGTTGAGACGGGCGACAACTGCTGAAGTGGTGGGGGGAGAGGTCGACTTCCAGAGCGCAGCTATGGTTTGGCGGGCGGCTATCAGGGTGTTCGTGATGATAGGCCTCAGTGGACTAGGGAAGGCGCCAAGGCCCACACCAAAAAGGGCCAGTTGGGCAGTCAGGGGTATGGGGAGGCCCGTCAAGGTTGTCAAGAGAGAGTTTAGGGACGTCCAAAAAGTCTGGACAACCGGGCACTCCCACCAAACATGGGCATCGGTGCCGGTGGAGCCACAAGACCTCCAACATAGAGGAGAAGAAGTGGAGGCACCCGGGCCTCCAAATCTTGCCACTCGGGCAGGGGACAGGTACCAGTTTAGTGTAAGCTTTTTAGATTGCTCCAGGTGGTTTATGCACCGGGTATACCTAGCGGCATGGCCCGAAGCCTCCTGCCAGTCCTCTAGAGACACAGTGAAACTAAGCTTAGTCTCCCAGCGAAGCATGTATGGGAGTTTGGCCGTAGCACGACTGGCAGTCAGGGCCCTATAAGCGATGGACACTCCACTCCGGGAATGACCCACCTGCTTGAAAAGGGACTGGAGAGTCAAGTCTACCGCTAAAGGATCCCACTCCGGTAGGGTACATGTAGCAAGAAAGTGGTGGACCCGCAAATAGGTAAAGAAAGTCGAGCCCGGGACAGCAAATTTTCGAGATAGGTTTGAGAATGATACAACTCTACCCCCGGTTTGGATGTCTGACAGAAGTAAGATACCTGCCTCTCTCCATTTCGCGAGTGATATGTTGGTCATACATGATTCTATCGCCCCAATGGAGATATATCTGGATAGGTAGGGCATGTGGGTTCTCGCTAGTTTTATACCATACTGACAGTAAGGCCTGCATAGATCTCAACGGAGAACTAGGTGGGGAGGGGCGCAGGTATGACATCTCTAAGAGAAGTCTAGTGGAATTATGAGGGGCATAAGTAGATTCCATCTGGAGCCATCGCGAGGGGGGCCTTCAGCCCACCAGATCTTGGCAATATCCAATTTGATAGCGTGATAGTAAGTCAAAATGTCTGGCATTCCCAAACCCCCCAGTGATATCGGCAATGTAAGAGTTGAGAGGGCCACCCGGTGGGGCTTACCATTCCAGATGAACTTCCCCAGAAGAGACTGGAAGAGGTTCAAATACCGTCTGGAAAATAGGAGGGGAATACATCTAAACACATAGATAAGCCTGGGGAGCAACATCATCTTGGTCAAGTTTATCCTAGCGATCCAAGACAATTGGGATTTAGAGTATTGAGCACACAGTGATTTCAACGTGGTCAATAGAGCTTCGCAATTTACTCTAAGAAGGGTAGACATGGGGGCAATCTGGATGCCCAAATAATGGAATCCCCGGGGGGCCCAGAGGAAAGGAAACTGAGAGCGTAGCCCAGACTGCGTGAGGGGGGTTAAGTTCACCGGTAGCAATGAGGATTTGGTGAGGTTCAGTTTATAATAGGAGATGGCAGAAAATTCAGAAAGGATAGAGAGCACAGCTGGAATAGAGGTAGTAGGGTTCGTGCAAGAGAGGAGGACGTCGTCAGCATAGAGAGTAATTTTATGCTCCATCTGACCAACCTCACACCCGAGATATCCGAGCAAGCTCGGACTGCAGCCGCCAGCGGTTCCATCACAAGAGCGAATACTAGAGGAGAGAGGGGGCAGCCTTGTCTCGTCCCATTGGTGATGGCAAACGTGGTGGAGGAAAAACCTCCAGCCTTCACATAGGCACACGGGAAGGAGTATAGGGCCAGTATCCCAGAACGGATATCACCCTGGAAACCAAACTTGTCTAGGACGGCTGCCAGGTATCCCCAGTGCACTCGGTCAAAAGCTTTTTCTGCATCAAGGGACAAGAGTACACTGGGGGTCCCTCTCTGCTCCAAAACCTCCAGGAGGTTAATCACCCTCCGAGTCGCATCTCTCGCCTGCCTATCAGGGATAAAGCCAACCTGATCCAAGGCGATCAGGGAGGTAACAACGGTCTTAAGACGGTCCGCCAGCAGCTTAGCGTAAAGTTTGATGTCACAGTTGAGCAATGATATCGGGCGGTAACTGCCTGGGAGAGTCGGGGGCTTATCCGGCTTGGGAATGGTCGAGATAGCCGCCATCAGACCCTCCGGCCTGACTCGTCCCTCTCGTTGCCAGAACCGAAACAGTTCAAGGAGATGAGGTGCCAGTAAGGGGGTAAAGGATGAATAATAGATATAAGAGAAACCATCCGGACCGGGTGCTGAGTGTTTCTTGGAGGAACGAATCACTCCAAGGACTTCCTCAAGGGAAATCGGGCTGTTCAAAATGCCAATTGGTCAGCATTCAGGGCCGGAAGGTTAAGTTTTGAAAGGAAAGTAGAGATAGTATCGGCAGAAGGTTGGGGAGTGGAGGTCGAATTACAGAGGTTGTATAGTTCCCCGTAATAGTTCCTAAATTGCTCAGCGATCTGTATAGGGTTACGAATCTGGGTGCCGGTATTGGAATTCAAGGAAGTGATCCTAGAACGTATTTCCAATTTCTTGACCCTGCGTGCCAGCAAGGCCCCAGCCCTGTCACCCATGCCATAATACGTAGATCTGACCTTCTTTAACTGGTGTTCCACTCGGGACAACAGGAGGGTTCGAAGGCGACCACGCGCCAACGAGAGAGCCGACAGAGTTGCGGGATCAGCATTAGCTAAGTATGCTTTCTCTAGAGATTTCACTTCCATTAAGAGGAGATTCAGGTTAGCATTCAGCAGTTTTTTAGAGTGAGCCGCCAACTTTAAACAGTGCCCACGAATGACCGCTTTATGGGCAAACCATAAACCCTCTGGAGTAATATCTGGTGTTGCATTTAAAAGGAAATATTCCTTTATTTGAGAGGTCAAAAGTTCCTGGTTCTTCGGGGACGTCAGTAGGTAGTCATTGAGTCTCCATGGGGTCTTAGGAGAGCGTGGAGTGGAGTCAGACAGTATGAGAGAGACAGGGGCGTGGTCAGACCAGGTAATGATGTCAATGTCTGCTTGCAAGCACAGGGGGAGGAGCGAGTCATTGACCAGGATATAATCTATTCGGCTAAATGACTTGTGTCTGGGGAGAAAAAAGTATAGTCCCGTTCGTTGTCATGTAGGTAGCGCCATACATCATGAAGGCCAGCCGCGGACACCAGGGGTGCTAGGTCCGTTCGGAATGCAGTGGGGGTAGAGCAGTCGAGTTTTTTTGAACAGAGGAGCGTTCAGGTCTCCTGCAACTACTGTATGACCCTCCATAGAGGGGGTGACATCCTCAAGTAATTTCTTAAAATATTTATATTGGCCTCTGTTGGGAGAATACACTACCAATAGGGAGAACAACGCTCCATTTAATTTAGCCTTAATCAAGAGGTACCTCCCCTCAGGGTCAGACAGAGTGCTAATCAATTCAAATGTAAGAGAGGCGCTAATCAGAATTGCCACCCCAGCTTTTTTCTCGGGGTTGTTAGAGAAAAATTGGTGGGGAAAGAAGGGAGAGGCTAAACGCCAGTTATCTTCCTCTCGGAGATGCGTCTCCTGGAGGAATACCACTTCCGCCCGGGCCCTCCTAAGTTGGGAGCGCAGGAGCGATCTTTTTTGGGGCGAGTTAAGCCCATTGACGTTAAGTGCTAAAACCTTAGTAGGCATAAAAGGTTATCAGAGAAATGCAGGTAAAAATGTTTTACAATAATCACTAGCAAAGCTGCCTCCAAATGTGTCACAACAGGGAAAGGAAGGTGGTAAGGGTAGGAAATCAGTAAGGCCCACAACCCGACATCTCCCCCTGGTGCCCAACACGGCCAGGGCAGGGAGCAGACGGGGCCAGACTGGGGAGAGAGGTTAGAAAAATTAAAAGTTAAATAAAACCAATAAAACCAAACAATCAAACAGATCACCGAGGTAAGAGCATGTGCAGGTGATCTTAGCGTCGCAGAATGAACGCTGAAGAGTGAAAAAAAAGTCATTGTCCAGAGCGAAAAAGGTCGCTCAAAGGGGCAGCACGTGACCATCGGTCGCAGGACTTTTAGTTAGAAGAATCAGAAAAGACGTAGGAAGGAAGGCAAAGGGTGGTAAGAGAGAAAGAGAGAGGTCACAACCCTGTAGAGGATGACCAGTAGAGAGGAAGAGAGAAAGGGTGAGATAATTGGAAAGAAGAAGTCAAGAGAGAGGCAGACTAGAATAGATAGAAGAAGAGGAGAGTCGTACGACCTGGAGGTGCTGTTCGGGAGCCAGGAAGGCGAACCCCAGGAGAGGGGAGAGAAAAAATAAATCCTTGAGCCCAGCCGGGCGTTAGCAAAGTTCAGACTTTAGACCATTCCGGATCGATCCTCCTACGACGAGGGCGCGACTTCTGGTGTCGATCCTGCTGGTCTCGTTGGGGCGGTTCAGAAAAGTTAGGAGGGAGAAGATCCCATTTTTTCAGAAGAGTCGCCGCCTGTGATGGAAAAAGGCACACATGGGAGACGTCATTTCGTCGCACAATTAGGCGAGTCGGCCGGCCCAACGATATTGTATATCCTTGTCTCGAAGAATAGAGGTATAAGGTTTAAACGCTCTTCGTAGCGCCAGAGTCCCAGGGGATAAGTCCGGAAATACTTCCAGGACGGAGAAGCGATCGGGAGAGCGTCGGCGCTCGTCTCAGGACTCGCAGAAAATCTTCCTTCGTTTCAAAGAAATGAATTCTGGCAATTACGTCGCGTGGGAGTTCAGGACGAATGCCAGGGGGCTTGGGCAGCCTGTGGATCCGGTCAATCTTTAAGTCGCGAGGGTCTAACTCTGGTAATACCTCTTGTAGAAAGTCGCGTAGAAATCCTCTGAGGTCTGCGTCCGGAATCGTTTCAGCGATCCCTCTCATGCGGATGTTGTTTTGGCGGCTACGATCCTCCATATCGCAATTTTTCGCCTGGACCGTAGCCATTGTGTCCTGCAGGCGTTCGTGTTCGTCCCATAAATCATTGTGCGAGCGTACCAGTTCGGCCACCTTATTTTCAAGGTGGTCCGTCCTGGCACCCAGCTCGGTCACCTCGCCCCGCAGGTCCGCCACCATCTCCTTCATGTCGTCCTGGAGAGAGGACCTAAGGTCTGACAGGAGGTTAGTCATGAGGTCCTTCATCGTAGTATAAGTGACCGGAGAATTAGGGGAGACAGACGCTGTGTCAGCCTCCTGCGCCTGGTGTTCTCGGCGGGAAGCGCGGGCTGCTCTGGGGAGGGCGGCGCCATATTGGATAGTAAAGCAGGATCTGAACGGCCCGGCGAGAAATAGTCCGAAACCCGCTTCGGGAGGTTGGGATGCAGAGGTCTCACCTTTCCCATCAAGTCAGGGAAGGTTCAGGCAGACTTGAGAGGTTTTGCAGATAGATCGCGCTGGTCTGGGGTGCTGTAAAGCTGCTTTATTCTCCTGGGGTCCGGGAGCTCCTGGATCAGGCGACCTTCTCCATGGAGCGCTAGGCTGTGCGCACCATTATTGAACTGTATTGATCAGACTTTAGTGTAACACCACTCGCGGTTTACAGTTTATGGCATCATATTTATGGTTTGTATGCTTTCTTTGAAGAAACTAGCATTTTATGCTTTGTGAAGGGCTTCAAGTTGACTACTGGCCAAACATCTAGAGAGCCCCCAGACGACGTCCGCAGATTATGTGTTATCTTTAAAGGGTGCAATATTCTGTTCGGTGTAATTTCTCTCACCGGTCACAAGGTGGCAGTCTTAATGTGCAGAATAGGTGATAAAGTCTCAGAGTGACCACCAGGTGGCGTCTCTAATTTTTTTCTCTTGCACAGACACCACAATATGGAGGCTGTTTCTAGTGGGGAAGCTGCAGGGGAGGGAGTTTTTTTTCTTTACTATGGCACATCCACTTTATTAAATCCTTCCCTGGTATCTGGGGGATTTGCAGCTTCTGGGGCACTCTGGTGTCTCCTTACATGTGCAGCCGTTGTCAGCGCTGCTCTCCCACTACTTCCCGGCCGGTCTCCTCCAGCTTCTCTCCTCTCCCCTCAGCCCCCTCCACTCCTCCTCCCACCACCTCCGTCTCCGCACCTTATCTCCCTTTATGATTCTTTCCAGCGGTGCCGTCTGTGTTCTGCTCCACCCGCTGGCTCCCGGGGCTCTCTCTCTCCTTCGCTCCAGCAGTTGCAGCTTCAATATGTGGAGGCAGGAGACCCACGAGGTGGGTCTAGCAATAAGATGGCGCCTCTGTGCGCGCTGCTCACTCTCTCTCCCGGCCGCCCCAGGGGCTCCCAGGCTGCAGTCTCCGGGTCCTCACCGGGGGGGATGAGGTCCTTCCTGCTCTCCAGGCATGCAGGAGTCGGGATCTCCGGTTTGCAGGCAATCTGTGCCCCTTTCTGGTGTCTTTTTGTGGCTTTTTGTGCAGGAGCTTTAGCCCAGCACGTCCGTCTCCTCCACTGCCCCAGCCACGCCCCCAAAATATTTAACTATTATAGTGTCAATTCAAAAGTCACCAAGAACACAATCAGTCATTTTTTCACAATTGCCCGTCAATAGTTTGAATTTGATATAAAGAAACATAGTCTTGTAACATCTCAAATGAAAGCTGTTACCGTTCTGAGTAAAATGACGCCTCTCCCACTTCATTATCTTATTTCTAGCCTGAGATAAAAAAATTTAAAGTCGTACCAGGCCAAAATTCACCCTTTTTTTAAACTTTAAAAATCTGTAAAAAATTAACTGATGAAGAAAAAAATTCCAAACTTTTAATTTGTAATGAACTAAAGTAGTACTTCATAAAGGAAAAAAAAAAAAAAAAAATCTAAAGACGTCAGGTAAAAAAAAATATTCATATTTAGATCACTTGATATGGAATGACCCATTGACGCTATTACTAGTAAAATATGTTAAAATATGATCCCATTGAGATCCCAACTTGAAATTTGGTACAGATGTGGCTAAGAGCACAGCAGACACATGGGCAGTTTTTGAAATATTTAAAGCGCGCCGATTTTTCGGAAATGCGTTTTAAAGTTTTGCGCTTGCGATCACATGGGTAAAATATTAACAAATATCCTCTTGTGACATATCTGATGAAAGCCTGGACAGTTCTGAGTAGATTGGTGTTTATTTTGTTTCTATCTTATTTCTAGCCCGAGATATGATAGAAAATGTAAAGCCATACCAGGCCAAAATTTACACTTTTTTAAAACTTTAAAAATCTGTAAAAAATTAACAGATGAAGAAAAAAAATCAAAACTTTTTTTTTGTAATTAGATAAAGTTGTTCTTCAGATAGAAAATTTTTTTTAAAAATCTGAGGACGTCAGGGAAAAAAAATATTCATTTTTGGATCACTTGACATGGAATGACCCTTCCGCGTCTGTTATCCGATATTGAATATTTTGGATCGTTCTCGGGGTTCCGTCTGAAGAAAAGCAAATGCGAAATCCTCTTCTTAAGGAACAATGTTAATCGGCCAGGGGGAAAAAGCTTTTCTGGGATCCTTAGAGCGAAGGAGAGTATAAAATATCTAGGCATACATCTGGGTAAAACCCCTAGTCAAATGTATAAATTAAATTTTTCCCCGATCGTCTCTAAAATCAAAAAAGAATTAGACAGGTGGAAAAATCTGCCCCTGTCCTTACTAGGACGAGCTCACCTGATAAAGATGATGAGCTTCGCAAAGCTCTTATATCCTCTCCAGACGATACCCATGCTTTTAAAGCATCTAGATATACAGAGAATAAATAAGGCCTTTTCCAAGTTTTTATGGAGAGGAAAGAGAGCCAGAATTGCCATTAATACTCATAACGTATGAAAAAGAGGGATGGGGGACTGAATCTCCCAAATGTAAGAAACTTCAACTTGGCCTGCTTGATGCGCAATATTTTAGACTGGAATAATAAAACAAATAGGTACTCAGATGTGGAACTTGAGGGAGAAATGAGTAGCCCTTGGGATCTAACGGCGCTCCTACATACGCCACTACAATATCTATCCCCACACATCAAAAGCAAAGTAGTTTATAAAGACACAATCGCGACATGGAAGGGGGTTATAAAGAAACTAAAGTTATCCTCGAGAATATCCAAGCACTTAAATCCATGGGCACACCCGGCATTTAAAATAGGTCAAGAAAATAAATTGTTCCAAATATGGAAGGAAAAGGGGGTGAAGGTTATGGGCGACTTAATTGACATACCAAATAAAAAATGGTTGACGGCCTCAGAAACCTTTTTAAAATTTGATCTACAACAGGCACATATCCTCCAATATAATCAGATACGACACCATGTCATGTCACATTTGAGAGATATCACGGGGGAGATAGGAAACTTGCTCTGGGACAACATGGTAAACATAAATGTCCTGGATAGGTCCATTTCCCCTCTATACAGACATTTACGGAAACCACTACAACCAGTTAATACAAACAAGTTGTTTGGGAGATGGAGACGACACTTCCCGGTGAATGATCTGACCCAGAAAATATTGGAGGGTTGGACAGTAACTAGGAAACACATCACTAATGAACTCTGGAGAGACACCCAATTCCACATAATATATGGGGCCATAATGGGGTTTATTATTCTGGTGGGACCCAATAGTCGGGACAGACAAACTGCCCCAAATGCGGAAAATCAGCAACTGTTTTGGAACATGGGTTGTGGTTGTGCCCTGAATCCCAAAGATTTTGGACGGAAGTCGGCGGCTTTACATAGTCATTCTGCCACACTCACATACCCATAAACCCAATGCTCTGGCTATTCCATAGCCCGGATAGACTGATGGAGGGGGGAACACCACATACCCTGTTCCACACAGTGGCGATGGTGGCCAAACACCTCATACTCCAAAATTGGCTCAATAATACATTGCCAGGGAACGGAGCTCTCAGATCTAGTATAAAACACGTTCTGAATATAGAACGAAGAGAGGTGATACGGGATATGGATAAACTCACTGGGAAATTTTTCCAAAAGCGGGGAACCTATATTGGAGAAACTTTACCGGATACCGACAGACAAATCTTCATGCAACCTTTTAGGTCCTCCACATGGTATGCGATGGAGGATTTGAAGGGTACTTTGGGAAGATTACGGTGCACAACTTAAAAGTGGAAAACACCTAGGATATATGTTGATAGCTCGAATGGGGGAGAAAGGTTTAATAGATAGGATAATACTACTGAAGTCTTGAATTAAAGGGGGGGGGGGGGTTGGAAAAAGAGTTAAGGGAGTATTCTTATGCTCTACAAAATATCATTATGTAAAACTTATGCAATGTATACAAGATGGAGTTTTGTTTATGTTATGGATTTCTTGTAAGGAAAAATTGAAGAATGATATTGATATGCATTGTTATGCTTTTAATTAACAATAAAAAAGATTCTATAAAAAAAAAAATAATGTTCCTGTGCTGAGATTCTTATATGTGTCCCTGCTATGTTCTGTGTAGTGGATGTGTCTGACCGTACAGGGGCATGGTCTGATCATACCACATCTGTATTGAGATAATCTTATATATGTGTCCCTGCTATGTACTGTGCAAAGGCCGTGTCTGACCATACAGGGACATGGTCTGATCGAACCACATCCCCTGTGCTGAGAAAATATTATATATGTGTCCCTGCTATGTACTGTGTAATAGATGTGTCTGACCGTACAGGGACATGGTCTGATCATACCACATCTCCTGTGCTGAGATAATCTTATATATGTGTCCCTGCTGTGTTCTGTGTAATGGTCATGTCTCTCCGTACAGGGACATGGTCTGATCATACCACATCTCCTGTGCTGAGATAATCTTATATATGTGTCCCTGCTGTGTTCTGTGTAATGGTCATGTCTCTCCGTACAGGGACATGATCTGATTGTACAGTCCATAGCAGGGACACATATATAAGATTATCTTAGCACAGGAGGTGTGGTATGATCAGATTATGTGCCTGTACAGTCATACACATCCATTACACAGTACATAGCAGGGACACATACAACCCCTGGCAAAAATTATGGAATCACCTGGCTCGGAGGATGTCCATTCAGTTATTTAATTTTGAAGAGAAACAGCAAATCACAGACATGGCACAAAACTGAAGTCATTGCAAATGGCAACTCTCTGCCTTGGAGGAACAGTAAAAGAAACCTTGAAAAAAAAATGTGCTAGCCAGTAACGGTTACTTTTGTAGACCAAGCAGGGGGAAAAATTATGGAATCACTTAATTCTGAGGAAAAAATTATGGAATCACCCTGTAATTTTCATTCCCAAAACTAACACCTGCATCAAATAAGATCTGCTCGTTAGTCTGCATCTAAAAAGGAGTAAAAAGGAGTGATCACACCTTGGAGAGCTCTTGCACCAAGTGGACTGACATGAATCATGGCTCCAACACAAGAAATGTCAATTGAAACAAAGGAGAGGATTATGAAACTCTTAGGGTGCTGTCACACCTGGCGACGGCACCGCCATTGTTTTAGGCAACGCAGGGGTGTGGCCTATCGGCGCCGATATCGCCCCTGCGTCGCCTAATGTAAAGGGGCAATGTCGGCGCCTCTGAGTGCTCGCCTGGTTTTACATCAGTGATGTGAAAGGAGGCGGCCGATCTGGGGCGATGCATCGCCGCTGGGGTTTTGAGACACTCCGGCAGCGATGCCCCCTGTCAACTCGCCGGGGCATCGCCGGAGGTGTCTCCCCATGTAAAGGGGGGTGGCGATGCTGGCGGGGCGCCAAAAACGTACGCGCTCCCACCAGTCGCTGCCGACATCTCCGATGCCGTCGCCAGGTGTGATGGCATCCTAAGGGTACCGTTACATGATGCAATATTACTTGCAATTTCACTGGCAATTTGCTGGTTGTAGTGAAATCATGGACACATTGTTCCATTTTGTACACGGCAACAAAATAGAACAATGTGCCATGATTTCACTGCAACCAGCAAATTGCCAGTGAAATTGCATGCAATATTGCGTCATGTAATGGTACCCTTAAAAAAGGGTAAATGAACATGCAATGTTGCAAAAGATGTTGTTGTTGGTTGTTCACAGTCAGCTGTGTCTAAAATCTGGTCCAAATACAAACAACATGGGAAGGTTGTTAAAGGGAAACATACTGGTAGACCAAAGAAGACATTAAAGCGTCAAGACGGGAAAGTTAAATCAATATGTCTCCAAAACAGGAAATGCAGAACAAAACACATGAGGAATGAATGGGAGGAAATTGGAGTCAATGTCTGTGACCGAACTGTAAGAAACCGCCTAAAGGAAATGGGATTTACATACAGAAAAGCTAAACTAAAGCCATCATCAACACCTACACAGAAAAAAACAAGGTTACAATGGGCTAAGGAAAAGCAATCGTGGACTGTGGATGACTGGATGAAAGTCATATTCAGTGATGAATCACGAATCTGCATTGAGCAAGGTGTTGATGCTGGAACTATTGTTTGGTGTCGTTCCAATGAGATTTATAAAGATGACTGCCTGAAGAGAACATACAAATTTCCACAGTGATTGATAATATGGGGCTGCCTGTCAGGTAAAGGCACTGGGGAGATGGCTGTCATTACATCTTCAATATATGCCCAAGTTTACATTGACTTTTGGACACTTTTCCTATCCCATCAATTGAGAGGATGTTTGGGGATGATGAAATAATTTATCAAGATGATAATGCATTAGGGATGGGCGAATCTACTCGCTAGGACTCGTTACTCGGCGAGTAGTAAGGGACTCGCAGGACTCGGTACTCTGCGAGTTTCCCAGTGATTACTCGCGAGTCTAATGCAAATCAATATCAATCCTAGTTTTGTCAGAAACGCTGACAAAACTACGATTGCCATTGTTTGCATTAGACTCGCGAGTAATCACTGGCTACTGTGCCAGTGATAGCAGGGAAACTCGCAGATAACTGCTGTTTCTTTGCGAGCCAGTCCAGCTGTCTTCTCTGTGCAGCTCCAGGGTCCTAGAGCCCGCCTGCTCACAGACATGATGTAGCAGTGCTGAGATTGTTCTCAGTCTGCTCATTCCCTGTGTACAGACATGAATGTCTGTGCACAGAGATGATGTAGCAGTGCTGAGATTGTTCTCAGTCTGCTCATTCCCTGTGTACAGACATGAATGTCCGTGCACAGAGATGATGTAGCAGTGCTGAGATTGTTCTCAGTCTGCTCATTCCCTGTGTACAGACATGAATGTCCGTGCACAGAGATGATGTAGCAGTGCTGAGATTGTTCTCAGTCTGCTCATTCCCTGTGTACAGACATGAATGTCCGTGCACAGAGATGATGTAGCAGAGCTGAGATTGTTCTCAGTCTGCTCATTCCCTGTGTACAGACATGAATGTCCGTGCACAGAGATGATGTAGCAGAGCTGAGATTGTTCTCAGTCTGCTCATTCCCTGTGTACAGACATGAATGTCCGTGCACAGAGATGATGTAGCAGAGCTGAGATTGTTCTCAGTCTGCTTATTCCCTGTGCATAGACATCTATATTTATGCACAGGGGATGTAGCAGAGAGGACATCGCGTTTTGGACTGCGTCGGACGGAACAGGATTTTTTTAATTAAAGATGGAGTCCCTAATGGCTTTTTTTTTTATTTCTAATAAAAAATTTTCCTTGTGTTGTGTTTTTTTTAAAACAATTTAATAGAAATTCATGGTGGTCATGTCTAATATTGGCGTGACCGCCATAAATTTCGGGCTTAGGGCCAGCTGATAATACAAAGCTGGCCCTAACCTCTTTATTACCCAGCGTGCCACCGCTACCAGGGCCGCTGGAAGAGCGGGGTTCAGCGCCAGAGGATGGCGCTTCAATGAACGCGCCATCTTCTGGGGCGGCTGCGGGCTGCAATTTGCAGCGGGGGTTGCCCAGAAAGCTTGGGCATCCCTGCGCTGCGGATTCCAGCCCCCAGCTGCTTAGCTGTACCTGGCTAGACATAGAAATTGCGCGGAGCCCCACGCATTTTTTTTTAATTATTTCATGAATTTCAGAGTCAGAGTCTCAGAGTCAGAGTCTCAGAGTCAGAATCTCAGAATTTCATGAAATAATTAAAAAAAAATGCGTGGGGCTCCGCACAATTTCTATGTCTAGCCAGGTACAGCTAAGCAGCTGGGGGCTGGAATTCGCAGCGCAGGGATGCCCAAGCTTTCTGGGCACCCCCCGCTGCAAATTGCAGCCCGCAGCCGCCCCAGAAGATGGCGCGTTCATTGAAGCGCCATCCTCTGGCGCTGAACCCCGCTCTTCCAGCGGCCCTGGTGGCGGTGGCACGCTGGGTAATAAATACAGCTTTGTATTATCAGCTGGCCCTAAGCCCGAAATTTATGGCGGTCACGCCAATATTAGACATGACCGCCATGAATTTCTATTAAATTGTTTTAAAAAAAACACAACACAAGGAAAATTTTTTATTAGAAATAAAAAAAAAAGCCATTAGGGACTCCATCTTTAATTAAAAAAATCCTCTTCCGTCCGACGCAGTCCAAAACGCGATGTCCTCTCTGCTACATCCCTTGTGCATAAATATAGATGTCTATGCACAGGGAATAAGCAGACTGAGAACAATCTCAGCTCTGCTACATCATCTCTGTGCACAGACATTCATGTCTGTACACAGGGAATGAGCAGACTGAGAACAATCTCAGCTCTGCTACATCATCTCTGTGCACAGACATTCATGTCTGTACACAGGGAATGAGCAGACTGAGAACAATCTCAGCTCTGCTACATCAGGCAGCAGGCGGGCTCTAGGACCCTGGAGCTGGGGCAGCCAGAACACAGAGAAGACAGGATCTTATCTGTGCGAGTCAGCGATTACTTACAAAGTAAACTAGCAATGCAAATAAATGACAAAACTTGGATTGCTTCAGGCTGAAGCTTCCGAGACACATCTGCGATTTGTAAATCTCACACTACTCGCTATTACTCGCTTCCCCATTCATTAACATTGGACTCGCTAGACTCGCAACGAGTAGCGAGTCCTGGGCTCGGACTCGCTAGAGTCAAGCGATTCCGAGTAATTTAGGATTCGCCCATCACTATAATGCATCCTGCCATAGAGCAAAAACTGTGAAAACATTGTTTCATTGAAAGAAAAAACACAAGGTCAATGTCATGGCCTGCAAATAGTCCGGATCTCAATCCAATTAAAAATCTTTGGTGGAAGTTGAAGAAAATGGTCCATGACAAGGCTCCAACCTGCAAAGCTGATCTGGCAACAGCAATCAGAGAAAGTTGGATCCAGATTGATGATAAGTACTGTTTGTCACTCATTAAGTCCATGCCTCAGAGACTGCACGCTGTTATAAAAGCCAGAGGTGGTGCCACAAAATACTAGTAATGTATGTGAGTGTTGTTTTGCTTGTTTGTTTGTTTGGCATGATTCCATAATTTTTTCCTCAGAATTGAGTAATGCTATAATTTATCCCCCTGCTTGGAACAAAAGTAGCCGTTACTGGCTAGCACATTATATTTTCAAGATTTCTTTTAGTGTTTCTTAAAGGCAGAGAGTTGCCATTTGAAATGACTTTAGGGTACCGTCACACGAGGTGACGTCGCCGGAGACATCGGCGGTGACGGGCGGGAGCGCGCACGTTTTTGGCGCCCCGCCAGCGTCGCCCTCACATGTTTACATGCGGCGATACCTCCGGTGACGCACCGGCGATCTTACAGGCGCCATCGCCGCTGGGGTGTCCAAAAACCCCAGCGGCGATTCTGTAACATGGGAGCCTATGGTTCTCATCGGCTGTAAGATCGCCGTCCCCCTGTGACATGGGGCGATGTGTACACAGAGTGCTCGCCTGGTTTCAGACCCCTGCTGAGAAACTAGGCGACCACTCAAAGGCGTCGCCATCATCTATTTACATTAGGCGACGCACAGGCCATGTCGGCGGCGATAGGCCACTCCCCTGCATCCACCGATATGGCCTCGTGTGACGGTACCCTTAGTTTTGTGCCTTGTGTGTGACCTGCTTTTTTTTCTACAAAATTAAACAACTGAATGGACATCCTACGAGCCCGGTGATTCCATAATATTTGTCAGGGGTAGTACTGTATATAAGATTATCTCAGCACAGGAACAATTTTTTAAACACATCCAATTGTGGGAATTAATTATTATTTCAACATCTATTGATTAAAATTAACTTTAAAATTAACTTTGTTCATGGGAAAACCGCTTTCCCTTTCCTTTTTGTCTCTCTCTTTATTGTACTAACCGAAAATGTGAAATATGCATTATTTAAAAAATTGACAGTTGCAAAAGTATGGGCACCTCAACAGAAAAGTGACATTAATATTTAGTAGATCCACCTTTTGCAAAAATAACAGCCTCTAGTTGCTTCTTGTAGCTGTTAATGAGTTTCTGGATCCTGGATGAAGGTATTTTTGACCATTCTTCTTTACAAAACAATTCCAGTTCAGTTAGGTTTGATGGTCGCCGAGCATGGACAGCCCGCTTCAAAACATCCCACAGATGTTCAATGATATTCAGGTCTGGGGACTGGGATGGCCATTCCAGAACATTGTAATTGTTCCTCTGCATGAATGCTTGAGCAGATTTGGAGCGGTGTTTTGGATCATTATCTTGCTGAAAGATCCATCCCTGGCGTAACTTCAACTTGGACACTGATTCTTGGAACATTATTCTCAAGAATCTGCCGATACTGAGTGGAATCCATGCGACCTCAACTTTAACAAGATTCCCGGTGCCGTCATTGGCCACACAGCCCCAAAGCATGATGGACCCTCCCCCAAATTTGACAGTGGGTAGCAAGTGTTTTTCTTGGAATGCTGTGTTTTTGTGGCGCCATGCATAACGCCTTGTTGTATGACCAAACAACTCAATCTTTGTTTTATCAGTCAACAGGACCTTCTTCCAAAATGAAACTGGCTTGTCCAAATGTGCTTTTGCATACCTCAGCCGACTCCGTTTGTGGCGTGCATGCAGAAACGGCTTCTTTCGCATCACTCTTCCATACAGCTTCTCCTTGTGCAGTGTGCGCTGTATTGTTGACTGATGCACAGTGACACCATCTGCAGCAAGATGATGCTGCAGGTCTTTGGAGGTGGTCTGTGGATTGTTCTTGACTGTTCTCACCATTCTTCTTCTCTGCCTTTCTGATATTTTTGTTGGCCTGCCACTTCTGGCCTTTACAAGAACTGTCCCTGTGGTCTTCCATTTCCTTACTATGTTCCTCACAGTGGAAACTGACAGGTTAAATCTCTGAGACAACTTTTTGTATCCTTCCCCTGAACAACTATGTTGAACAATCTTTTTTTTCAGATCATTTGAGAGCTGTTTTGAGGAGCCCATGATGCCACTCCTCAGAGAAGATGCAACTAGGAGAACAACTTGCAAGCGGACACCTGAAATAGCTTTTCTCATGATTGGATACACCGGGCTATGAAGTACAAAGCTCAATGAGGTTACCAAACCAATTTAGTGTTTCAGTAAGTCAGTAAAAAGTAGTTAGGAGTATTCAAATCATGAAAATCAGAAGGGTGCCCATACTTTGGCACCTTTCAAATTTTGAAATAATGCATATTTCACATTTTTGGTTAGTACAATAAACCTCATTTCAAACCTGAAATATTACTGTGTCCATCAGTTATTACATATATCACACTGAAATAGCTGTTGCAAAAAAACAATTTTAAACAAAAAAAAAGAGTAAGATTTAGAGGGGTGCCCAAACTTTTTTATATGACTGTATCTCTGAACTAATCTCCCAATATCATCCAACTCGTAATCTTCGATCCTCCCAGGACCTCCTTCTCTCCTCCACACTTGTATGTTCCTCATCCAACTGCCTACAAGACTTTGCCCAAGCCTCCCCAATCCTCTGGAATTCTGCACCCCACAACGTCCGACTATCCCCAACACTCAGAACCTTCAAGCGTAACCTGAAAACCCTTCTTTTCAGAACAGCCTACAGCTTGAAATGACCACAGTGCCTCCTAACCACCACTGAACCAAACACTCCACCACCACCAGAGCAGACCCAACGTACGGTCTCCTTCCCCATTGCCATGTAGAATGTAAGCACGCAAGGGCACGGTCCTCTCTCCCCTCTGTACCAGTCAGTCACTGTTAGTTATTGTATTTTTAACTTGTTTGTATGAAACCCTTTCTCATGTACAGCACCATGGAATCAATGGTGCTCTGTAAATAAATATTAATAATAATAATAATAATAATGTGGAGGGTTGCTTTAACTACTGCTCTGCTTAAAAAATTGTGGCACTACTCCTTCAGGGAAAAATACATTCTGAATAAAAGGTAGAATCTATTCTATTGTATAATTATGCAGTATATGTATATATTGTGTAGTGATCCAGCTACCTGATGAATATAATGTGTCATATTCTATTATTATCCAACCTTCCAGTATTAGAACAGTACTTATTATCACAACATTAATAGTATATACACACTGATAAGAACAGAAGATCCTTTTACTGGGACTGCCTGGCTTTATTATGTCACGATCGAAACATAGTGTTCCAAGTACCAATCTCTTTGTGAATAATTATCAGGACACTTGCTTGACTTAAAGAAACCTCTTAGGGTACCTTCACATGCCACAACCAGCGGAGACATTTTTGGCTGTGATATTTCTCACTGGAATTATCGCCGCCAAATTGCCTCCATATTGCGGCGTGTATTTCAGGGAATTTGGCGGCGATAAGACAAATGTTGCCTGGTTTCGATTTTACAGCACTGCTCTAAAAATCGAAACTAGGCGACATTGGTTTTATCGCCGCCAAATTCCTGAAATACACGCGCAATAGGAGGCAATTTGGCGGCGATAATTCCAGCGAGAAATATTGCCGACAAAAATGTCTCGCTGGTTGCGGCGTGAGAAGGTACCCTTAAAGGAATCAGTGTAATCTAAATTCCTGGAGAGGGATTATGAATGGGGGGTCAATCTGCCATAGGTCACCACAATTAAAAAGTTTGGATACACCCAGGGCCGTGTTTGGGATCCTGCTGTCCTAGGCACTTTCAGTGGTCGCGCCCCCAACTGATCAGACTGATTAAGGGCCTTTTCACATCATAATCGATTTGCGTTTTGCTGCAATGCATTTTTTCAGCAGAGTTAACGCATAGAAACGTGTTGCAAGCAATTTTTCCTGTGTGCTAGGTGAAAACGCATGCGTTCAAATGCAACCGCGTTTTGCATTGCGTTTTGTATTGTGTTTGCATGCATTCACCCATACAAGTCTACAGGTGCGGTACCGCATGCATTTCACCATGTTTCTGTGCGTTAACGCTGCTGAAAGAACGCATTGCAGCAAAACGCAAATCAAACGTGATGTGCACTCAGCCTAAGCGTATGTGCACACAGCATTATATTTTTCTGGCAGATCCGCTCAGCATTCCGCCTAAAAAGCAACAAATAAATGCTAAAAGGAATGAACTCATGCACGGCAATGTAAAAACGACTTGCTGTTCATATGTTCAGTCTTTTGAGGTTTTTTTAACTGTGTGTTCTGAAGCCTCTTTCATCTGAATTAGGGACCTTTCACATCAGCATTTTTGCCGAATTGTGGCAGATTTGGCAGATTTCACTGCTTCTGCCACCTGATGGACGACTTGCGACAAGCCCTGATCATTCACTATGGGACTTGCGGTCAGGTGTGGCAAGTGCAGTTTGCAAGATCGTGCACTTGTAGCAAAACAAAAAACGCTGCTAGCTGCGTTTTTTTTGCACTGCTGCAAGTGCCGGATCTGGCAAAACCATACTTGCCGCACCTGACCGCAAGTCCCATAGAGAATGAATGGGGCTTTGCCACAGACGTGCCGCAAGTCGGCCATTAGGTGGCAGATACAGCAAAATCTGCCGGATCTGCTGCATTTATTGAAAACCGCTGATGTGAAAGCAGCCTTACAGTAGTCAGGGGGTTCATAGATGTCAGAGCGCCCGTAGCCATCAGACAGTAGTGAAGACCTCGATACACATTAAAGTAAAGTTGGCTAAAGCTGCCAATATGAACAGGTTGCGCTGACAGTCTAATGTGTGTGGGTGCTCTAACTGATGATTGTCGGGGGAAATAAATGTGGCACCCCAGAGTTCGGATGCCACTATGTCATTTTCTCCCCATGTGGTAATGTCATACCTGAGAGCAATGGAGGGAACCCGCACCGGGCAAAACCAAAGCACACAACACCTTTCTGCCTCCAGGCCTGAAGGGGGAGATCTAAACCTGGGTTCAGGGTAAGCTCCCCTATAAATTCTGGTCTGGGGTGGAATTAGTCAGTTCAGTATGGAGCAGTACTGAGGAAGACATCTTGTGGGCCAGAGCAGTGCCAAGCTCGTCTCAGGATAGCTAAGCCTACCTGAGGGACCTAAGGCAAGGGTCTGAGCAAGGAGATGGGAGCCTGGGGAGCAGAGCAGTGTCAAGCTCACCCCAGAGGAGTAAGCACCAGAAAAGGGACACCGGAGTCCAAAGATATGCAGGGCCTTACAACCTGGCAGCCAATACTGGAGTGTGGGGCATTCCAAGTTCCCCAACCACATCAAGTGCTCGGAGGCAACGCAGCGTGAAGAGCCCAGGAGAGAAAGGCCGTAGCTCAGCTTCAAGCAGCAGCAGAGACCCACAGATGAAAGCGCAGCAGGGAGGCCTCAGAACTTGCCGGGTGTTGAGGACCCAGAGTTGCTCCTTGGTTACACGGACTCGCAGAACAGCATCTATGTGGAACCGGTCTTACCAGTAAAGGAATTGAGGAACCAACAAAAACGTGAGTCTGTCTGTTAATGCGCACCCTCCATCACAGTTTATTAATTTCCCCCAGTGGTCACAGTTTATTAATTTCATAGATAGAGAAGGGCACTAACATTTCATGCTGTCTGTCTGGCAAGCAGCCAATGAGCGGTTACGAACCTTTGCCCTTCCCCACCTTTTCCGCGACAGAGGATCATGTGTACCACCTACACAGGACTCCAAACCCCACCCATCACCATAAGGGCCTGCTCCACTCCGTCCTGCAAGCCGGACAGAAAAATGCCTGTGAGGTGCACTCCAACTGATCTCAACAGTGCGGAGTTATCACCTTCCAGCTGGTGGTGACGAACCACAATACCGTATCTTCCCCTTCACGAAATTCGCCATTCTCGCATTAATTTTTCTCCTTGCACGTTCTATGCCTTTTCCATCCCTTGCTCTGTGCCAGAAAGCTTGTGGTACTATTTTCGACCACACTAATACCATATCCATGAAGAGATAGGCAAAACGTTCAATGTCCGTTTTCATTTGTGTTAAGAGTTGATTAATTCTGCATTTGCCTAAATCATTACCTCCAGCATGTAACACCAATATTACTGGCCCCTTGGCTCTCCTGAAGGTGTCGACTATCTCTGGGAAAATCGTTTGCCACCGTAGCCCTCTGATGCGTCTCCAGTTGACCTCTAGTCAAGGGAAGCCTATATTTTGTCCTCTTGTAATGACTGAAGGTCCTATTAGGATTCAGTGAGTCACAGACTGAGACAGAGGCAGAAATAAACAACAGTTTTTATTTTACTGATATGGGGATCAAAGTACGGTTCAGTATAGAATGTAATAGTCTCAAAATCCCCTTAAAACACTACCAATAACAATTTCACACACTCAGCATTCGCCGACATCAATGCACCGATCTCAGAGTTTCCAGGGTATGTAAATCACACTCAGAACCAGGAGAAAATTTATCTACACGTTAAATTGATCAAGGATTGAACTTAACTAACTGGAAAGGCGATATAGATCAGATAAGGGTGGTCTGACGGAACCTCTGAGATGGCGCACTGAGTATAACTTATCACAGCTAATAACAATGCATTAAACTATATCAATGGTGGCTATACACTTAGCACAGGGATACCCGGGTATCTTAAAAGCTACGGTACGGTCAACCACAAGTGTAATTTCACACCGGCCTATAGTCCACGTTGGCTGCAGCAAGTCCAGAAATAAAAACCTTTGGCGCCATAAAAACCTTATTGTAAGACAGCAAAAAATTCCGTGGCTTGCCAGCCAATGCCAGATTCACACGTCTGGTACTTCAGTTCTGTAGCCTCTGGATACAGTCTGTGGAGCACTCTTTACTAGGGCTTGTCAGGATCCTCTCGATCGGGATGGCACCAGACCCCCTCTCTCCTCAGTCTCTGTTTCTGGTAGTGGAACCCTACCAGCTCAACATACAGTCCACAGAGTTTCCACCAGCTCTGCACTAGTTTCCAGCAAAAACACAAGTTCTCCCAGGACAGGATCAGCCACCCCTGTCGACAGCTTGCACAAAAAGTCTTATGAAAGTCCAATCTTCAGGCTTCTCACCACTGTTTGTGTTTAGCATGCTTTACAGCCTGTCTCTTCTAGCAGGGAAGCTCTCAGCTCCCCTTCACCACGAGCCTCATTCTCCTAAAGACACGGGTTCTCCCCCCCAAGCCCCTGCTGCCTCGCTCCAGCTCCAGATATCATCTCTGGGCATCCCGGTTACATGATCGGATGCAGACAGGAAGAGATTGATGTGGCTGCAGAGGGAGAGACGGAAGGGACGGCAGACAGGTATGTATACCGTTTATTATTGCATATATATTATTACTAGCTGTGCTACCCGGCTACGGTTAATAAATAACTGATGTTAGCTATAAGAAAATAGAATTTGAATGTCATATTAATGACCTGTAGGAAAATATAGGCTGAGCTGTGATTGGTTGCTATAGGCAGCCTGATAAATCTCCAGCCAACAGTAAACCCTCCCCCCGGCTGGGCAATATATGTTACCTCACACATACACATAATAGACAGCTCATGTGACTGACATCTGCCTTCATTCCCTATATGGCATGTGTTGCACATTGGCTGTTTTTAATCAGATGTTTATTTTTGGAAATTAAAGATAGCACACGTATGAGGCGAGTTGTGTGAGGCGATTTGTGCACATCTGTGTCTGTCTGTGTGGTGCGTGTGTCCCTGGGTGTGTGTGTGTCCCTGTGAGGTGAGTGCATGTGTCCCTATAGGGTGTGTATGTGTGTGTCCCTGTGGGGGGGGGGTCTGTGTGGTGTGTGTGTGTCTCTGTGTTGTGTGTGTCTCTTTGTGGTGTGTGTGTATCCCTTTGGGGTGAGTGCATGTGTCCCTATAGGGTGTGTATGTGTGTGTGTCCCTGTGGGGGGGTCTGTGTGGTGTGTGTGTCTGTGTTGTGTGTTTCTCTTTGTGGTGTGTGTGTGTGTGTGTCCCTGTGGGGTGAGTGCATATGTCCCTATAGGGTGTGTATGTGTGTGTGTCCCTATGGGGGTGGGGTGTCTGTGGTGTGTGTGTGTCTCTGTGTTGTGTGTGTCTCTTTGTGGTGTGTGTCCCTGTGAGGTGAGTGCACGTGTCGCTATAGGGTGTGCGTGTGTCCCAGTGGGGTGTGTGCGTGTTTCTGTGTTGTGTGTATCTCTTTGTGGTGTGTGTGTGTTTGGGTGCGTGGTGAGTATCCAATGTTGGGGCTGCACCTTAGCGGCTATACACTTGCTGTTACTCTTTGTGTGCGTGTGGTGTGTATACATGTATCTGTGCGTGGTGAATATTCCATGTTGGGGCCCCACCTTAGTGACTATATGCTGGTATATGCTGTTAGTCTTTGGCGCTGTCATTAAGCCCCTCTCGTTCACAACTGTCAACTGGTAACTGTCACTTTTTCCCCATTATGTAGATAGGGGCAAAATTGTTTGGTGAACTGGAACGTGCAGGGTTAAAATTGACGCTCTCGGGGTCAAGATGTGTGACTGTGCAAAATTTTGTGGCTGTAGTTGCGAGGGTATAGATGCCAATCCCGGACATACACACACACACAAATACACACATTTATCTTTAAATATTAGATGGCAGGGGGGCCATATCCACTGATGGAGGGCTGCAATATGCCAGGATGAGGGCCATATCCCCTAATGGGGGGCTGCAATATCCCAGGATAGGGGCCATATCCTCTGATGGGGGTTGAAATATGCTAGGATGGGGCTATATCCTCTGATGGGGGGCTGCAATATGCCAGGATGGGGTCCATATCCAGTGATGGGTGGCTGCAATATCCCAGGATGGGAGCCATATCCAGTAATTGGGGCTGCAGTATCCCAGGATGGGGGCATATACAGTGATGAGGGTGTGCAATATCTCTGGATGGTGGGGTGCAATATCCCAGGCTAGGGGATGCAATATCCCAGGATGGGGGGGATGTGTGGTGCCCCACCAAGCAGGCGTCACAGAGGGGTACTGCATCCGTAAAAGAGGTGCAGATGCTGCAGCTGCAGGTGGACCCTAGGATGGTGGGTGGGACCCAATTCCAGCACTCCCACATTAGTTTACAGGGTGGGAGGTTACCCGGGAGGGAAGAAAATCATCTCTAGGGGGTTCAAGGAGGTCTTTGGCTGTTGGTCTTTGACCGAGAATGGAGGAAGAAGAGAGAATTTAAGGAGAAAGGAGCTTTCCAGGAGACCAGCCGGTCTGGGAAAGAGGGGCCATTCTCCCAGACAGCTTACCGGGCACAGGAGCCCGCAGACTGCTGGAGCTACAAGCACGGCAAAGAATCCAGATTCCCGTGGAGTCTTCAAGTCTCCTGGGCACCAGAGCAGTCCACAAGAAGGGTACCAGGCACCTCCAAGGGAACGAGCGGCCAGCCAGTAGAGGGTTACCCGACGACAGCGAAGGTGAGAGAGGACAGGAGGCCAGGCTGGATTCTAAGTTACCAGGCTTCACACCAAACTGGAAAGCAGGAAGAACAGACACGGGTTAGTTAAAGAAGGCACACCAAGGGTTCCACCATACCACCTGGCATCCACTTGCAGCCACCCGTTAAGCTACCTGTTCATGTAACATTTAAAGTGCTGAACTGTGAATTTTGTATGATGCCGATGCAAGTTAACAGTAAAGTACCCAGAGGAAAAGTGACTTTGCTTCTCTCCGTATTTCCTTCTTCATTAACTTGTTCCCTATACAGGAACGCTGCCCCGGAGGTCCAGCCCTGCCTGTAGAGGACTTTGCCAACTAGCCGCGTTACCATCTACCTCCGACGAACTGTGGCGGCGCTGGTGGCTCATCACCAGAAACTACAGGTGGCGTCACGACAACTTGTAAATATCATCCCCTGTAAATGTACCCCTTTTCAAAGAAGTCCCCCAGGACACGGCATCAGGCGCGGCCACCACTCCCCGTGACACAGGAGTGTTAACCCCTTTGAGCCTGATACCCGAGTACCCCAAAGCCTGGGGCTCGACAGATGCAATATCCCAGGATGGGGGGATGCAATATCCCAGAATAGGGGGTGCTATATCCAAGGATGAGGGGTGCTATAGCCCAGGATGGGAAGCTATATACCAGGACGGGAGCCTATATACCAGGATGGGGGGCTACATACCAGGATGGGGGGCTATATACCAGGATGGAGGCTATATACCAGGAAGGGGGGGGCTATATACCAGGATGGGAGTCTATATACCAGGATGGGGGCTATATACTAGGATCGGGGCTATAGTCCAGGATGGGAGGCTATATCCAGGATGGAGGACAGATATTACCTGGATGGGGCCAGGGATGGGGACAACACCCCCATAACAGTGTCAGCAGCACATCCCCCCTCATAACAGTTAATTAAATGCACATTTTTTACTTAATTTTTTTCCCCTCTTTTCCTCCTCTAGAATGTGGGTGTGTCTTATAGTCAGAAAAATACAGTACTTTATTGCCAATTGTAATCTTTTATTTAGTATAACGTTTGTACATGTATATTTGCTTAATTGTAACATAAATATATGGGGTGAATAGCAACATTTATGATGTATTATAACTCTGCTTTTTCATTTAGATGGGAGTATCTTGGGACTAATTACAAAGATATTGATTTAACCTGTGAAATGAATCTGGGTCCACATGGCATGTGTTTTATTGTGTATATATATATATATTTGTATTTAAACAGCAAGGTAGGTTGCCCTCCGTTAAGACCAATGGAGTCTAGTCAGGTACGGCTGTGTTAAAGGGATCCTGTCACCCCAAAACACCTATAAACCTATTAAAACCTGTCCCTACAGCATATTAACACTTTCCCTACACTCCTTTTACCTCCTAAATGCCCTTAGTCAAAGTGAAGAAAAACGTTATAATAGTACCTGCTTAGTGATGATAATGAGTGACTATGCTATTCATAGTCACTCATCAAGGCAGCCCCTCTTCTTCAGATCACGCCTGAATAGGCGTGATCTTCCTCATGGATTCAAATGTGCGCTCCCTGCGCGCCTCCCCGCGCTCCCATTACGTCCGTGCTTCAGGCTGGGGGCAGTATGACGCGATTCGCGTCATTTCCTGTCGCCGGGTGACGTCTCTACAACGGCGCAGCTTTCAGCTTCAAGTGCCGCACTGCGCATGCCTGCGGGAGCGCACTGCGCATGCGTGCGGGAGCCTACACGGCCGCTTTGTGTAGGCTCCCGCACGCATGCGCAGTGCGCTCCCGCAGGCATGCGCAGTGCGGCACTTGAAGCTGAAAGCTGCGCCGTTGTAGAGACGTCACCCGGCGACAGGAAATGACGCGAATCGCGTCATACTGCCCCCAGCCTGAAGCACGGACGTAATGGGAGCGCGGGGAGGCGCGCAGGGAGCGCACATTTGAATCCATGAGGAAGATCACGCCTATTCAGGCGTGATCTGAAGAAGAGGGGCTGCCTTGATGAGTGACTATGAATAGCATAGTCACTCATTATCATCACTAAGCAGGTACTATTATAACGTTTTTCTTCACTTTGACTAAGGGCATTTAGGAGGTAAAAGGAGTGTAGGGAAAGTGTTAATATGCTGTAGGGACAGGTTTTAATAGGTTTATAGGTGTTTTGGGGGTGACAGGATCCCTTTAAACCAATAGCATAGAAAAACTGAGAAATTAAAACTTAACTTTTACTAGCTCTATATTAAAAAGACATAGTTGTCTTTTTAATATAGAGCTAGTAAAAGTTAAGTTTTAACTTCTCAGTTTTTCTATGCTATTGGTATATATATGTGTGTTACTAATGTCATATCAGCCTACGACTAAGGAATTCATTTTCCAAAATGCGTCAGGTGGGGCTGTGTGCCCATGATGCTTTTAACTGTAACTTGTATGTGGATAATTTAATAAAGAAGAAAATCTTCTAAAGGGATACTGGTGCTGGCACTTCCTTTTATTTCTCTTGGACATGCGTGGAAGCCAGACAATGCCGTGCACCTGTTGGATATAGTCTCGAGGCAAGGGTGAGCTGATCCTTTCCCCACTGTTTCCCATTTAAAATTAATACAACACCTACACCCAGACATCACCACTACAGGAGCGCCCCCGGGGGTCATATACCATCACTATTGTTGTGGACATGAGGGAAGTATTTAGGGGTTCAGCAACCCACTTCACCTACCGTGACTATATCATCTGCTACCAGTGGAACTACTTATCCCTGCTGGTCCCTCTGCAACATCTTGCACCCTCCTGTGGCTCACTACACCCCAGCCTCCCTAGTAATGCATAGGCCCACAGCCTCCCCAGTAATATATAAGCCGCCAGCCTCCCCAGTGATGTATGTGCCCCCAGCATAACCCAGTGATGTATGTGCTCTTAGCTGCCTCAGTGATATATAGATATTGGTGCCGGATTTAAACCCAGCTTCGCATTGCATTATTGTTAAATCTTCATAAATAAGCTATATACATATTCTAGAATACCCGATGCGTTAGAATCTGGCCACCATCTAGTATAGATATAATTATCTTACTGTTGTTACTTTGGTGATTTAAGCTTATGATATTCCTTTCCAATTATTGCAAAAAGATAATTTGCAACACATCAATACGACATGGCCCTCTTCAAAAGACTTTTCTCCTCGACATCCAAGGATGAGGGTGCCCTTTCAGGCCCCCCACGAGCTAGAGGGATTTAATACCTGAAGTTTTATATTGGTGTTTGTGCATCTCATTGCGAAACAGCTAATTGCTTTAGACCATACCATATACTTGTATTGATGGATGTATACAGTTAGGGCCAGAAATATTTGGACAGTGACACAAGTTTTGTTATTTTAGCTGTTTACAAAAACATGTTCAGAAATACAATTATATATATAACTAGATGGCAGCCCGATTCTGAAGAATCGGGTAGTCTAGAATATATATATATAGTTTATTTAGTAATAGTTAGGGGAGTGCGGTGAAATTAATTGTGTGTGTACAGGTGGCTCAGGGGTCAGCAGTGAGTGCGGTGGCTCAGGGGTCAGCAGTGAGTGCGGTGGCTCAGGGGTCAGCAGTGAGGGCGGTGGCTCAGGGGTCAGCAGTGAGTGCGGTGGCTCAGGGGTCAGCAGTGAGTGCGGTGGCTCAGGGGTCAGCAGTGAGTGCGGTGGCTCAGGGGTCAGCAGTGAGGGCGGTGGCTCAGGGGTCAGCAGTGAGGGCGGTGGCTCAGGGGTCAGCAGTGAGGGCGGTGGCTCAGGGGTCAGCAGTGAGTGCGGTGGCTCAGGGGTCAGCAGTGAGTGCGGTGGCTCAGGGGTCAGCAGTGAGGGCGGTGGCTCAGGGGTCAGCAGTGAGGGCGGTGGCTCAGGGGTCAGCAGTGAGTGCGGTGGCTCAGGGGTCAGCAGTGAGGGCGCAGGCTCAGGGGTCAGCAGTGAGGGCGGTGGCTCAGGGGTCAGCAGTGAGGGCGGTGGCTCAGGGGTCAGCAGTGAGGGCGGTGGCTCAGGGGTCAGCAGTGAGGGCGGTGGCTCAGGGGTCAGCAGTGAGGGGTGGCTCAGGGGTCAGCAGTGAGGGCGGTGGCTCAGGGGTCAGCAGTGAGGGCGGTGGCTCAGGGGTCAGCAGTGAGGGCGGTGGCTCGGGGTCAGCAGTGAGGGCGGTGGCTCAGGGGTCAGCAGTGAGGGCGGTGGCTCAGGGGTCAGCAGTGAGGGCGCAGCCTCAGGGGTCAGCAGTGAGGGCGGTGGCTCAGGGGTCAGCAGTGAGGGCGCAGCCTCAGGGGTCAGCAGTGAGGGCGGTGGCTCAGGGGTCAGCAGTGGGGCGCAGCCTCAGGGGTCAGCAGTGAGGGCGCAGCCTCAGGGGTCAGCAGTGAGGGCGCAGCCTCAGGGGTCAGCAGTGAGGGCGCAGCCTCAGGGGTCAGCAGTGAGGGGGCAGCCTCAGGGGTCAGCAGTGAGGGGCAGGCTCAGGGGTCAGCAGTGAGGGGCAGGCTCAGGGGTCAGCAGTGAGGGGGCAGGCTCAGGGTCAGCAGTGAGGGCGCAGGCTCAGGGGTCAGCAGTGAGGGCGCAGGCTCAGGGGTCAGCAGTGAGGGCGCAGGCTCAGGGTCAGCAGTGAGGGCGCAGCTCAGGGGTCAGCAGTGAGGGCGCAGGCTCAGGGGTCAGCAGTGAGGGCGCAGGGGTCAGCAGTGAGGGCGCAGGGGTCAGCAGTGAGGGCGCAGGGGTCAGCAGTGAGGGCGCAGGGGTCAGCAGTGAGGGCGCAGGGGTCAGCAGTGAGGGCTCAGGGGTCAGCAGTGAGGGCTCAGGGGTCAGCAGTGAGGGCTCAGGGGTCAGCAGTGAGGGCGCAGGCTCAGGGTCAGCAGTGAGGGCGCAGGGGTCAGCAGTGAGGGCGCAGGGGTCAGCAGTGAGGGCGCAGGGGTCAGCAGTGAGGGCGCAGGGGTCAGCAGTGAGGGCGCAGGCTCAGGGGTCAGCAGTGAGGGCGCAGGCTCAGGGGTCAGCAGTGAGGGCGCAGGCTCAGGGTCAGCAGTGAGGGCGCAGGCCAGGGGTCAGCAGTGAGGGCGCAGGGGTCAGCAGTGAGGGCGCAGGGGTCAGCAGTGAGGGCGCAGGCTCAGGGTCAGCAGTGAGGGCGCAGGGGTCAGCATGTGAGGGCAGGGGTCAGCAGTGAGGGCGCAGGGGTCAGCAGTGAGGGCGCAGGGGTCAGCAGTGAGGGCGCAGGGGTCAGCAGTGAGGGCTCAGGGGTCAGCAGTGAGGGCGCAGGCTCAGGGTCAGCAGTGAGGGCGCAGGGGGTCAGCAGTGAGGGCGCAGGGTCAGCAGTGAGGGCGCAGGGGTCAGCAGTGAGGGCGCAGGGTCAGCAGTGAGGGCGCAGGGGTCAGCAGTGAGGGCGCAGGGGTCAGCAGTGAGGGCGCAGGGGTCAGCAGTGAGGGCGCAGGGGTCAGCAGTGAGGGCGCAGGGGGTCAGCAGTGAGGGCGCAGGGGTCAGCAGTGAGGGCGCAGGGGTCAGCAGTGAGGGCGCAGCCTGGGGTCAGCAGTGAGGGCGCAGCCTGAGGGGTCAGCAGTGAGTGCGGTGCTCAGGGGTCAGCAGTGAGTGCGGTGGCTCAGGGGTCAGCAGTGAGGGCGGTGGCTCAGGGGTCAGCAGTGAGGGCGGTGGCTCAGGGGTCAGCAGTGAGTGCGGTGGCTCAGGGGTCAGCAGTGAGGGCGAGGCTCAGGGGTCAGCAGTGAGGGCGGTGGCTCAGGGGTCAGCAGTGAGGGCGGTGGCTCAGGGGTCAGCAGTGAGGGGGTGGCTCAGGGGTCAGCAGTGAGGGCGGGCTCAGGGGTCAGCAGTGAGGGGCGGTGCTCAGGGGTCAGCAGTGAGGGCGGTGGCTCAGGGGCGCAGGGCCAGTGCGAGGGTCGGTGGCGCAGGGGTCAGCAGTGGAGGGCGGGGCCAGGGGTCAGCAGTGAGGGCGTGGCCAGGGGTCAGCAGTGAGGGCGGTGGCTCAGTGGGGCGCAGCAGTGAGGGCGGTGTCAGGGGTCAGCAGTGAGGGCGGGCCTCGGGGTCAGCAGTGAGGGCGGTGGCTCAGGGGTCAGCAGTGAGGGCAGGTGGCTCAGGGGTCAGCAGTGAGGGCGGTGGCTCAGGGGTCAGCAGTGAGGGCGGTGGCTCAGGGGTCAGCAGTGAGGGCGGTGGCTCAGGGGTCAGCAGTGAGGGCGGTGGCTCAGGGGTCAGCAGTGAGGGCGGTGGCTCAGGGGTCAGCAGTGAGGGCGCGAGCCTCAGGGGTCAGCAGTGAGGGCGGTGGCTCAGGGGTCAGCAGTGAGGGGCAGCTCAGGGGGTCAGCAGTGAGGGCGGGGGCTCAGGGGTCAGCAGTGAGGCGCAGCTCAGGGGTCAGCAGTGGAGGGCGCATGCCCAGGGGTCAGCAGTGAGGGCGCAGCTCAGGGGTCAGCAGTGAGGGCGCAGGGCGCAGTGAGGCCAGGGGTCAGCATGAGTGGGGGGCAGCGCTCAGGGGTCAGCAGTGAGGGGGCAGGCCAGTGACGCGTCAGCAGTGAGGGGCAGGCTCAGGGGTCAGCAGTGAGGGGGCAGGTCAGGGGTCAGCAGTGAGGGCGAGTCAGGGGTCAGCAGTGAGGCGCAGGGGCACAGGGGCTCAGGGGTCAGCAGTGAGGGCGCAGGCTCAGTGGGTCAGCAGTGGGGCGTGAGGCTCAGGGGTCAGCAGTGAGGGCGCAGGCTCAGGGTCAGCAGTGAGGGCGCCAGGGGTCAGCAGTGAGGGCGCAGGGGTCAGCAGTGAGGGCGCAGGGGTCAGCAGTGAGGGCGCAGGGGTCAGCAGTGAGGGCGCAGGGGTCAGCAGTGAGGGCTGCAGGGGTCAGCAGTGAGGGCTCAGGGGTCAGCAGTGAGGGTCAGGGGTCAGCAGTGAGGGCGCAGGCTCGGGTCAGCAGTGAGGGCGCAGGGGTCAGCAGTGAGGGCGCAGGGTCAGCAGTGAGGGCGCAGGGGTCAGCAGTGAGGGCGCAGGGGTCAGCAGTGAGGGCGCAGGCTCAGGGTCAGCAGTGAGGGCGCAGCTCAGGGGTCAGCAGTGAGGGGCAGTCAGGGGTCAGCAGTGAGGGCGCAGGCTAGGGGTCAGCAGTGAGGGCGCAGGGGTCAGCAGTGAGGGCGCAGGGGTCAGCAGTGAGGGCGCAGGCTCAGGGGTCAGCAGTGAGGCGCAGGGGTCAGCAGTGAGGGCGCAGGGGTCAGCAGTGAGGGCGCAGGGGTCAGCAGTGAGGGCGCAGGGGTCAGCAGTGAGGGCGCAGGGGTCAGCAGTGAGGGCTCAGGGGTCAGCAGTGAGGGCGCAGGCTCAGGGGTCAGCAGTGAGGGCGCAGGGGTCAGCAGTGAGGGCGCAGGGGTCAGCAGTGAGGGCGCAGGGGTCAGCAGTGAGGGCGCAGGGGTCAGCAGTGAGGGCGCAGGGGTCAGCAGTGAGGGCGCAGGGGTCAGCAGTGAGGGCGCAGGGGTCAGCAGTGAGGGCGCAGGGGTCAGCAGTGAGGGCGCAGGGGTCAGCAGTGAGGGCGCAGGGGTCAGCAGTGAGGGCGCAGGGGTCAGCAGTGAGGGCGCAGCCTGAGGGGTCAGCAGTGAGGGCGCAGCCTGAGGGGTCAGCAGTGAGGGCGCAGCCTGAGGGGTCAGCAGTGAGGGCGGTGGCTCAGGGGTCAGCAGTGAGGGCGGTGGCTCAGGGGTCAGCAGTGAGGGCGGTGGCTCAGGGGTCAGCAGTGAGGGCGGTGGCTCAGGGGTCAGCAGTGAGGGCGGTGGCTCAGGGGTCAGCAGTGAGGGCGGTGGCTAGGGTCAGTGTCAGCAGTGAGGGCGGTGGCTCAGGGGTCAGCAGTGAGGGCTCAGGGGTCAGCAGTGAGGGCGCAGGGGTCAGCAGTGAGGGCGCAGGGGTCAGCAGTGAGGGCGCAGGGGTCAGCAGTGAGGGCGCAGGGGTCAGCAGTGAGGGCGCAGGGGTCAGCAGTGAGGGCGCAGGGGTCAGCAGTGAGGGCGCAGGGGTCAGCAGTGAGGGCGCAGGGGTCAGCAGTGAGGGCGCAGGGGTCAGCAGTGAGGGCGCAGGGGTCAGCAGTGAGGGCGCAGGGGTCAGCAGTGAGGGCGCAGGGGTCAGCAGTGAGGGCGCAGGGGTCAGCAGTGAGGGCGCAGGGGTCAGCAGTGAGGGCGCAGGGGTCAGCAGTGAGGGCGCAGGGGTCAGCAGTGAGGGCGCAGGGGTCAGCAGTGAGGGCGCAGGGGTCAGCAGTGAGGGCGCAGGGGTCAGCAGTGAGGGCGCAGGGGTCAGCAGTGAGGGCGCAGGGGTCAGCAGTGAGGGCGCAGGGGTCAGCAGTGAGGGCGCAGGGGTCAGCAGTGAGGGCGCAGGGGTCAGCAGTGAGGGCGCAGGGGTCAGCAGTGAGGGCGCAGGGGTCAGCAGTGAGGGCGCAGGGGTCAGCAGTGAGGGCGCAGGGGTCAGCAGTGAGGGCGCAGGGGTCAGCAGTGAGGGCGCAGGGGTCAGCAGTGAGGGCGCAGGGGTCAGCAGTGAGGGCGCAGGGGTCAGCAGTGAGGGCTCAGTGGTCAGCAGTGAGGGCGCAGGCTCAGTGGTCAGCAGTGAGGGCGCAGCCTCAGGGGTCAGCAGTGAGGGCTCAGGGGTCAGCAGTGAGGGCTGAGGGGTCAGCAGTGAGGGCTCAGGGTCAGCAGTGAGGGCTCAGGGGTCAGCAGTGAGGGCTCAGGGGTCAGCAGTGAGGGCTCAGGGGTCAGCAGTGAGGGCTCAGGGGTCAGCAGTGAGGGCTCAGGGGTCAGCAGTGAGGGGTCAGCAGTGAGGGCTCAGGGGTCAGCAGTGAGGGCTCAGGGGTCAGCAGTGAGGGCTCAGTGGTCAGCAGTGAGGGCGCAGGCTCAGTGGTCAGCAGTGAGGGCGCAGCCTCAGGGGTCAGCAGTGAGGGCTCAGGGGTCAGCAGTGAGGGCTCAGGGGTCAGCAGTGAGGGCTCAGGGGTCAGCAGTGAGGGTCTCAGCAGTGAGGGCTCAGGGGTCAGCAGTGAGGGCTCAGGGGTCAGCAGTGAGGGCGCAGGGGTCAGCAGTGAGGGCGCAGGGGTCAGCAGTGAGGGCGCAGGGGTCAGCAGTGAGGGCTCAGGGGTCAGCAGTGAGGGCGCAGGGGTCAGCAGTGAGGGCTCAGGGGTCAGCAGTGAGGGCGCAGGGGTCAGCAGTGAGGGCGCAGGGGTCAGCAGTGAGGGCGCAGGGGTCAGCAGTGAGGGCGCAGGGGTCAGCAGTGAGGGCGCAGGGGTCAGCAGTGAGGGCGCAGGGGTCAGCAGTGAGGGCGCAGGGGTCAGCAGTGAGGGCGCAGGGGTCAGCAGTGAGGGCGCAGGGGTCAGCAGTGAGGGCGCAGGGGTCAGCAGTGAGGGCTCAGGGGTCAGCAGTGAGGGCTCAGGGGTCAGCAGTGAGGGCGCAGGGGTCAGCAGTGAGGGCGCAGGGTCAGCAGTGAGGGCTCAGGGGTCAGCAGTGAGGGCTCAGTGGTCAGCAGTGAGGGCGCAGGCTCAGTGGTCAGCAGTGAGGGCGCAGCCTCAGGGGTCAGCAGTGAGGGCTCAGGGGTCAGCAGTGAGGGCTCAGGGGTCAGCAGTGAGGGCTCAGGGGTCAGCAGTGAGGGCTCAGGGGTCAGCAGTGAGGGCTCAGGGGTCAGCAGTGAGGGCTCAGGGGTCAGCAGTGAGGGCTCAGGGGTCAGCAGTGAGGGCTCAGGGGTCAGCAGTGAGGGCTCAGGGGTCAGCAGTGAGGGCTCAGCAGTGAGGGCTCAGGGGTCAGCAGTGAGGGCGCAGGGGTCAGCAGTGAGGGCGCAGGGGTCAGCAGTGAGGGCTCAGGGGTCAGCAGTGAGGGCTCAGGGGTCAGCAGTGAGGGCTCAGGGGTCAGCAGTGAGGGCTCAGGGGTCAGCAGTGAGGGCTCAGCAGTGAGGGCTCAGGGGTCAGCAGTGAGGGCTCAGGGGTCAGCAGTGAGGGCTCAGGGGTCAGCAGTGAGGGCTCAGGGGTCAGCAGTGAGGGCTCAGCAGTGAGGGCTCAGGGGTCAGCAGTGAGGGCGCAGGGGTCAGCAGTGAGGGCGCAGGGGTCAGCAGTGAGGGCGCAGGGGTCAGCAGTGAGGGCGCAGGGGTCAGCAGTGAGGGCGCAGGGGTCAGCAGTGAGGGCTCAGGGGTCAGCAGTGAGGGCTCAGGGGTCAGCAGTGAGGGCTCAGGGGTCAGCAGTGAGGGCTCAGGGGTCAGCAGTGAGGGCTCAGGGGTCAGCAGTGAGGGCTCAGGGGTCAGCAGTGAGGGCGCAGGGGTCAGCAGTGAGGGCGCAGGGGTCAGCAGTGAGGGCTCAGGGGTCAGCAGTGAGGGCTGAGGGGTCAGCAGTGAGGGCTCAGGGGTCAGCAGTGAGGGCTGGAGGGTGCAGAGCAGGGCTGGAGGGTGCAGAGCAGGGCTGGAGGGTGCAGAGCAGGGCTGGAGGGTGCAGAGCAGGGCTGGAGGGTGCAGAGCAGGGCTGGAGGGTGCAGAGCAGGGCTGGAGGGTGCAGAGCAGGGCTGGAGGGTGCAGAGCAGGGCTGGAGGGGGCAGAGCAGGGCTGGAGGGGGCAGAGCAGGGCTGGAGGGGGCAGAGGAGGGCTGGAGGTGGCAGAGGAGAGCGGAGGCAGGGTGGCGGAAGACTTACTGGGCTGTTGGCGGGCGGCGGGCAGCGGCAGTGCTGTTGGCGGTTCCGGAGGCCGGGGGCGGAGTGTGGGCGGGGCTAGCTGGGTGATGGAGGAGCGTCAGCCGGTCTGTGGAGAGAGCGGCAGGACTGGGAGCTGTGCCGGCGGAGGCCCCACACTCGTTCCGGGCCGGTTGGCGGATGTTGGTGGGCGGTGAGCTGCAGGGCTGTGGGCGGGATGTGGGCGGCCGCAGACGGGGCTCTGTGCAGGGCCGGTGGCGCCGCTCGTGGGTCTGGTGCTTCCGGTTCCGGAGTTGGACACAGGAGGGAGGCCATCACGGAAGCGGAAGCGGATTTTGGGCGGAAGTGGCCTTCGGGTTTTATATAATAGATATGGGCTGAAAGTGCACACTCCCAGCTGCAATATGAGAGTTTCCACATCCAAATCGGAGAAAGGGTTTAGGAATCATAGCTCTGTAATGCATAGCCTCCTCTTTTTCAAGGGACCAAAAGTAATTGGACAATGGAATCTAAGGGCTGCAATTAACTCTGAAGGCGTCTCCCTCGTTAACCTGTAATCAATGAAGTAGTTAAAAGGTCAGGGGTGGATTCCAGGTGTGTGGTTTTGCATTTGGAAGCTGTTGCTGTGACCAGACAACATGCGGTAAAAGGAACTCTCAAATGAGGTGAAGCAGAACATCCTGAGGCTGAAAAAAAGAAAAAATCCATCAGAGAGATAGCAGACATGCTTGGAGTAGCAAAATCAACAGTTGGGTACATTCTGAGAAAAAAGGAATTGACTGGTGAGCTTGGGAACTTTAAAAGGCCTGGGCGTCCACGGATGACAACAGTGGTGGATGATCGCCGCATACTTTATTTGGTGAAGAAGAACCCGTTCACAACATCAACTGAAGTCCAGAACACTCTCCCGGGGGGGGTATATACCCTCATTTGTTGTGGGCATGAGGGAAATATTTAGGGGTTGCAACCCCCTTATACCCTGACTATACATCTGCTACCCCTGGAACTATTTTCCCTGCTGGTCCTCGAAAATTTCACCCTCCTGGGCCATACACCCCCGCCTCCCCCGTAATGCATAGGCCACAGCCTCCCGTAATATATAAGCCCCCAGTCCCCCGTGATGTATGGCCCCCGCATAACCCCGTGATGTATTGCTCTTAGTGCCCGTGATATTGATATTGGGGCGGATTAAAACCCCGCTTCGCATTGATTTGTTAATTTCATAAATAAACTATATACATATTTAGAATACCCCATGCGTTAGAATCTGGCCACCTTTAGTTGATATAATTATCTTATGTTGTTCTTTTTGGGGATTTAAGTTTTTGATTTCCCTTTCCATTATTGCAAAAAAATAATTTGCAACAATAATAGCATGGCCCTTTCAAAAAAATTTTTCCCCGACATCCCCAAGTGGGGGCCCCTTTGCCCCCCCAGCTAGAGGGATTTAATACCCGAAGTTTTTATTGGTGTTTGTGCATTCATTGGGGAAAACAGTAATTGTTTAGACCCTACCCTTTTGTATTGATGATTTAATTTTCAGGGGTCAGCAGTGAGGGCCAGCCTCAGGGTCAGCAGTGAGGGGGTGCTCAGGGGTCAGCAGTGAGGGCGCACCTCAGGGGTCAGCAGTGAGGGCGGCTCAGGGGTCAGCAGTGAGGGCGCAGCCTCAGGGGTCAGCAGTGAGGGCCAGCCTCAGGGTCAGCAGTGAGGGCGCAGCCTCAGGGGTCAGCAGTGAGGGGGCAGCTCAGGGGTCAGCAGTGAGGGGCAGCTCAGGGGTCAGCAGTGAGGGGGCAGGCTCAGGGTCAGCAGTGAGGGCAGGCTCAGGGGTCAGCAGTGAGGGCGCAGGCTCAGGGGTCAGCAGTGAGGGCGAGGCTCAGGGGTCAGCAGTGAGGGCGCAGGCTCAGGGGTCAGCAGTGAGGCGCAGGCTCAGGGCAGTGAGGTGCGGGCTCAGGGGTCAGCAGTGAGGGCGGTGGCTCAGGGGTCAGCAGTGAGGGCGGCGTCAGGGGTCAGCAGTGAGGGCGGTGGCTCAGGGTCAGCAGTGAGGGCGGTGGCTCAGGGGTCAGCAGTGAGGGCGCAGGTCAGTGGGCTCAGGGGTCAGCAGTGAGGGCGGTGGCTCAGGCAGTGAGGGCTGCAGGGGTCAGCAGTGAGGGCGGTGGCTCAGGGGTCAGCAGTGAGGGCGGGCTCAGGGGTCAGCAGTGAGGGCGTGGCTCAGGGGTCAGCAGTGAGGGCGGGGCTCAGGGGTCAGCAGTAGGAGGGCAGGTGGGCGCAGGGGTCAGCAGTGAGGCGCGGTGGTCACAGGGGGAGCGGTCAGCAGTGAGGGCGGTGGCTCAGGGGTCAGCAGTGAGGGCGGGGCTCAGGGTCAGCAGTGAGGGCGGTGGTCAGGGGGTCAGCAGTGAGGGCGGTGCTCAGGGGTCAGCAGTGAGGGCGGCTGGCTCAGGGGTCAGCAGTGAGGGCGGGTATGGCGCAGGGGTCAGCAGTGAGGGCGGGGTCAGGGTAGCGTGAGGAGCGGGGCTCAGGGGTCAGCAGTGAGGCGCGGGTGGTAGGGGGTCAGCAGTGAGGGCGGTGGCTCAGGGGTCAGCAGTGAGGGCGGTGGCTCAGGGGTCAGCAGTGAGGGCGGGCTCAGGGGTCAGCAGTGAGGGCGGTGGTCAGGGGGTCAGCAGTGAGGGCGGTGGCTCAGGGGTCAGCAGTGAGGGCGGTGGCTCAGGGTCAGCAGTGAGGGCGCAGCCCCAGGGGTCAGCAGTGAGGGCGCAGCTCAGGGGTCAGCAGTGAGGGCGCAGCTCAGGGGTCAGCAGTGAGGGCGCAGCTCAGGGTCAGCAGTGAGGGCGCAGCTCAGGGGTCAGCAGTGAGGGGGGCAGCTCAGGGGTCAGCAGTGAGGGGCAGGCCTCAGGGCAGTCAGCAGTGAGGGCGCAGGCTCAGGGCCGTCAGCAGTCGAGGGGGCAGCTCAGGGGTCAGCAGTGAGGGGGGCAGGCTCAGGGAGGGTCAGCAGTGAGGGCGCAGGCTCAGGGGTCAGCAGTGAGGGCGCAGGCTAGGGGTCAGCAGTGAGGGCGCAGGCCAGGGTCAGCAGTGAGGGCGCAGGGGTCAGCAGTGAGGGCGGCCAGGGGTCAGCAGTGAGGGCGCAGGCAGGGTCAGCAGTGAGGGCGCTAGGGGTCAGCAGTGAGGGCGCAGGGGTCAGCAGTGAGGGCGGCTCAGGGTCAGCAGTGAGGGCTGGCAGGGGTCAGCAGTGAGGGCTCAGGGGTCAGCAGTGAGGGCCGGCTCAGGGGTCAGCAGTGAGGGCGCAGGGGTCAGCAGTGAGGGCGCAGGGGTCAGCAGTGAGGGCGCAGGGGTCAGCAGTGACGGGCGCAGGGGTCAGCAGTGAGGGCGCAGGGGGTCAGCAGTGAGGGCGCAGGGCTCAGGGTCAGCAGTGAGGGCAGGTCAGGGGTCAGCAGTGAGGGCGCAGGTCAGGGGTCAGCAGTGAGGGCGCAGGGGTCAGCAGTGAGGGCGCAGGGGTCAGCAGTGAGGGCAGCAGGGGTCAGCAGTGAGGGCGCAGGGGTCAGCAGTGAGGGCGCAGGGGTCAGCAGTGAGGGCGCAGGGGTCAGCAGTGAGGGCGCAGGGGTCAGCAGTGAGGGCGCAGGGGTCAGCAGTGAGGGCGCAGGGGTCAGCAGTGAGGGCGCAGGGGTCAGCAGTGAGGGCGCAGGGGTCAGCAGTGAGGGCAGGGTCAGCAGTGAGGCGCAGGGTCAGCAGTGAGGGCGCAGGGGTCAGCAGTGAGGGCGCAGGGGTCAGCAGTGAGGGCGCAGGGGTCAGCAGTGAGGGCCAGGGGTCAGCAGTGAGGGCTCAGGGGTCAGCAGTGAGGGCGCAGGGGTCAGCAGTGAGGGCGCAGGGTCAGCAGTGAGGGCTCAGGGTCAGCAGTGAGGGCTCAGGGTCAGCAGTGAGGGGGTCGCAGGCTCAGTGGTCAGCAGTGAGGGCGCAGCCTCAGGGGTCAGCAGTGAGGGCTCAGGGGTCAGCAGTGAGGGCTCAGGGGTCAGCAGTGAGGGCTCAGGGGTCAGCAGTGAGGGCTCAGGGGTCAGCAGTGAGGGCTCAGGGTCAGCAGTGAGGGCTCAGGGTCAGCAGTGAGGGCTCAGGGGTCAGCAGTGAGGGCTCAGGGGTCAGCAGTGAGGGCTCAGGGGTCAGCAGTGAGGGCTCAGCAGTGAGGGCTCAGGGGTCAGCAGTGAGGGCGCAGGGGTCAGCAGTGAGGGCGCAGGGGTCAGCAGTGAGGGCTCAGGGGTCAGCAGTGAGGGCTCAGGGGTCAGCAGTGAGGGCTCAGGGGTCAGCAGTGAGGGCTCAGGGGTCAGCAGTGAGGGCTCAGCAGTGAGGGCTCAGGGGTCAGCAGTGAGGGCTCAGGGGTCAGCAGTGAGGGCTCAGGGGTCAGCAGTGAGGGCTCAGGGGTCAGCAGTGAGGGCTCAGCAGTGAGGGCTCAGGGGTCAGCAGTGAGGGCGCAGGGGTCAGCAGTGAGGGCGCAGGGGTCAGCAGTGAGGGCGCAGGGGTCAGCAGTGAGGGCGCAGGGGTCAGCAGTGAGGGCGCAGGGGTCAGCAGTGAGGGCTCAGGGGTCAGCAGTGAGGGCTCAGGGGTCAGCAGTGAGGGCTCAGGGGTCAGCAGTGAGGGCTCAGGGGTCAGCAGTGAGGGCTCAGGGGTCAGCAGTGAGGGCTCAGGGGTCAGCAGTGAGGGCGCAGGGGTCAGCAGTGAGGGCGCAGGGGTCAGCAGTGAGGGCTCAGGGGTCAGCAGTGAGGGCTGAGGGGTCAGCAGTGAGGGCTCAGGGGTCAGCAGTGAGGGCTGGAGGGTGCAGAGCAGGGCTGGAGGGTGCAGAGCAGGGCTGGAGGGTGCAGAGCAGGGCTGGAGGGTGCAGAGCAGGGCTGGAGGGTGCAGAGCAGGGCTGGAGGGTGCAGAGCAGGGCTGGAGGGTGCAGAGCAGGGCTGGAGGGTGCAGAGCAGGGCTGGAGGGGGCAGAGCAGGGCTGGAGGGGGCAGAGCAGGGCTGGAGGGGCAGAGGAGGGCTGGAGGTGGCAGAGGAGAGCGGAGGCAGGGTGGCGGAAGACTTACTGGGCTGTTGGCGGGCGGCGGGCAGCGGCAGTGCTGTTGGCGGTTCCGGAGGCCGGGGGCGGAGTGTGGGCGGGGCTAGCTGGGTGATGGAGGAGCGTCAGCCGGTCTGTGGAGAGAGCGGCAGGACTGGGAGCTGTGCCGGCGGAGGCCCCACACTCGTTCCGGGCCGGTTGGCGGATGTTGGTGGGCGGTGAGCTGCAGGGCTGTGGGCGGGATGTGGGCGGCCGCAGACGGGGCTCTGTGCAGGGCCGGTGGCGCCGCTCGTGGGTCTGGTGCTTCCGGTTCCGGAGTTGGACACAGGAGGGAGGCCATCACGGAAGCGGAAGCGGATTTTGGGCGGAAGTGGCCTTCGGGTTTTATATAATAGATATGGGCTGAAAGTGCACACTCCCAGCTGCAATATGAGAGTTTCCACATCCAAATCGGAGAAAGGGTTTAGGAATCATAGCTCTGTAATGCATAGCCTCCTCTTTTTCAAGGGACCAAAAGTAATTGGACAATGGAATCTAAGGGCTGCAATTAACTCTGAAGGCGTCTCCCTCGTTAACCTGTAATCAATGAAGTAGTTAAAAGGTCAGGGGTGGATTCCAGGTGTGTGGTTTTGCATTTGGAAGCTGTTGCTGTGACCAGACAACATGCGGTAAAAGGAACTCTCAAATGAGGTGAAGCAGAACATCCTGAGGCTGAAAAAAAGAAAAAATCCATCAGAGAGATAGCAGACATGCTTGGAGTAGCAAAATCAACAGTTGGGTACATTCTGAGAAAAAAGGAATTGACTGGTGAGCTTGGGAACTTTAAAAGGCCTGGGCGTCCACGGATGACAACAGTGGTGGATGATCGCCGCATACTTTATTTGGTGAAGAAGAACCCGTTCACAACATCAACTGAAGTCCAGAACACTCTCAGTGAAGTAGGTGTATCTGTCTCTAAGTCAACAGTAAAGAGAAGACTCCATGACAGTAAATACAAAGGGTTCACATCTAGATGCAAACCATTCATCAATTCCAAAAATAGACAGGCCAGAGTTAAATTTGCTGAAAAACACCTCAAGAAGCCAGCTCAGTTCTGGAAAAGTATTCTATGGACAGATGAGACAAAGATCAACCTGTACCAGAATGATGGGAAGAAAAAAGTTTGGAGAAGAAAGGGAACGGCACATGATCCAAGGCACACCACATCCTCTTTAAAACATGGTGGAGGCAACGTGATGGCATGGGCATGCATGGCTTTCAATGGCACTGGGTCACTTGTGTTTATTGATGACATAACAGCAGACAAGAGTAGCCGGATGAATTCTGAAGTGTACCGGGATATACTTTCAGCCCAGATTCAGCCAAATGCTGCAAAGTTGATTGGACGGCGCTTCATAGTACAGATGGACAATGACCCCAAGCATACAGCCAAAGCTACCCAGGAGTTCATGAGTGCAAAAAAGTGGAACATTCTGCAATGGCCAAGTCAATCACCAGATCTTAACCCAATTGAGCATGCATTTCACTTGCTCAAATCCAGACTTAAGACGGAATGACCCACAAACAAGCAAGACCTGAAGGCTGCGGCTGTAAAGGCCTGGCAAAGCATTAAGAAGGAGGAAACCCAGTGTTTGGTGATGTCCATGGGTTCCAGACTTAAGGCAGTGATTGCCTCCAAAGGAATCACAACAAAATATTGAAAATAAAAATATTTTGTTTGGGTTATGTTTATTTGTCCAATTACTTTTGACCTCCTAAAATGTGGAGTGTTTGTAAAGAAATGTGTACAATTCCTACATTTTCTATCAGATAATTTTATTCAACCCTTCAAATTAAACGTTACAATCTGCACTTGAATTCTGTTGTAGAGGTTTCATTTCAAATCCAATGCGGTGGCATGCAGAGCCCAACTCGCGAAAATTGTGTCACTGTCCAAATATTTATGGCCCTAACTGTATGTTGTTCTGTAAATCTAATATATAAAGCTGAATGTGTGTATGTGTGTATATCCGGGATTGGCATCTACACCGTCGCAACTATAGCCACAAAATTTTGCACAGTCACACGTCTGGACCCCGAGAGCGTCATAGGCTATGTTGTGAGGCGAAATTTTAACCCTGGGCGTTCCAGTTCACCAAACAATTTTGGCCCTATCTACATAATGGGGAAAAAGGGAAAGGAAACGTGTGGGAGGAAAATCGACAGCTGCCAGCTACAGCTACAAAATTTTGCACAGTCGCGCGTCTTGACCCCGGGAGCGTCATAGTCTATGTTGTGAGGCGAAATTTTAACCCTGCGCGTTCCAGTTCACCAAAAAATGTTGCCCCTATCTACATAATGGGGAAAAAGTGAATGGAAAAGAGTTGGAGGAAAATCGACAGATGTCAGCTATAGAGACAAAATTTTGCACAGTCCTACGTCTGGAACCCGGGAGCGTCACAGGCTAGGTTGTGAGGCGACATTTTAACCCCGCGCATTCCAATTCACCAAACAATTTTGCCCCTATCTACATAATGTTGAAAAAGTGACAGTTACCAGTTGACAGTTGTGAATGAGAGGGGCTTAATGATAGCGCCAAAGACTAACAGCACATACCAGCATATAGTCACTAAGGTGGGGCCCCAACATGAGATATTCACCACGCATGGGGACATGTATACACAACACACGCACACAAAGAGTAACAGCAAGTGTATAGTCGCTAAGGTGCAGCCCCAACATTGGATACTCACCATGCACCCAAACAAACACACACACCACAAAGAGACACACACAACATAGAGACACACACACACCTCCAAGGGGACACACACACACTCTATAGCGACACATGCACTCACCCCACAGGGACACACACACACACACCACAATGAGACACACATGACACAGACACACACAACACACAGACCCCCCCACAGGGACACACACACATACACATACACACCCTATAGGGACACATGCACTCACCCCACAGGGACACACACACACACACACACAAAGAGACACACACAACAGAGACACACACCACACATACCCCCCCCACAGGGACACACATACACGCCCCAGGGACACACACCACACAGACCCCCCCACAGGGACACACACATATACACACCCTATAGGGACACATGCACTCACCCATCAGGGACACACACACACCACAAAGAGACACACACAACACAGAGACACACACACCCCACACAGACACCCCCCTAAAGAAGTAGAATATGTGTCAGCTGCTTATGCAAGTCAAGAAGTTATTTAGTTGAAACAACTTTTGGAAGATTTTGGCAAGCCACTAGCTCAGCCAAGAGTTATCTATGAGGACAACCAAGGATGCATTAAACTTGCTAGCAGTGAGAAGATCAGTGCAAGGATTGAGCACATCACCACTTACATGAATTACAAACTAGAGTTTGTTTATTGCGAGTCTGACAAGATGCTAGCATATGGTATGACAAAACCATTGCCAAGAGCCAGGTTTGAGGACTTCAGAACTGCAATGGGACTAACAGGTTAACTTGTTGTTCAGTGTGGGTGTTGGAATATGTTTAGTGCAACAACTCCAATCCTGTATGTGTAAGGGTACCGTCACACTAGGTGACATCGCTGGTGATTTCGGCGGCAATGCAGGGGCATGGCCTATCACCGCCGACATCGCCGGTGCGTCGCCTAGTGTGGCACGGCGATAATGAGGCGAAATATCGCCTCAGAATGATCGCCAGGTTTCACAGCAGTGTTGTGAAACCTGGCAATCTGAACAGGTGGATCAGGGAATGATGACAGGGAAAGTCTGAGGGGTTAAGGGAGGTATTCATGACGCCACATGCGGTATGTGGCCAGGGTGGCCACCGCTGCTTCAGACCTTCTGGGGACGATGACTGGCAGCTTGGGTGGTGTCGCTCCCCACAGGTGGACCGTACTCCCCAGGGTAGCCGAGTGGTTCCCCCGGCTTGTACCTTGGCAGAAGTTCATCTAGTCAACAGTACTCTCGGTGTTATGGCCAGCTTCTGCGGCCGATGGTCGCCACAAATAGAAGTCTCTCCCACCACAGCTGCAGTTCCGTTACTTTTACTCAGGTGTTAAATATGGCTGCCGGGTACAACTCCTGCCAGTCTCCGGTTCGCTCTTTCTCCAAAGCCTAGTTAGTACAGTCAAGCCACGTTTGGTGCCCTTTCCTTCCTCTCTAGGCATCTCAGTTTCTGGTGGGTTTCCTCTCTCTCAGCGCTATAAGGATTAGTAGTCTTCCAAGCGTTGCTCTGCACCTCAGGCTCTCAACGTTCTCTGAAGCACAGAGCTCAAGTACCGACAGCCGCGAGTGCTTATTTGTGTCCCGGGCACCATTAGGTCATTCTCCCAGGCACTGCTCTCTAGTTCAGCGGCCTTCCTCAAGATGTGTCGGGTGTTTGGCCACAGTTCCTGTTAGAATTCAGAGGCCTCCAGAATTACGGCTCGGGCATGAAGTATCCGCACCACATTCAGGGCCAGGTCCCTGTGTCATCCACCATCCCCTCTGTCTCGTCAGATTTCGGGCGTACGGGGAATGGATGTCTCTTCCGCACCCTTAGTGCTCCTCTCTCTCTCCGTCAGTCAGTCTTTCCCTCCTGTGGGCAAGCGGAGTGGCATTGCTCCAACCCACGGGAGTCGGCACCACTCCACCTCTACACTCCCGACTACCACTCCTCGACAGTCAATGTTACTCCTCTGGTCTCCTTCTACTGTCTCCCTTCTAACACTGTCCTGTCCCCCTTTTCTGATCTGTGTCCTCCCTCAGGGTCCACCCACTGATCCAGGGTCCTGTTACTGCACGTGTGTGTGTTTTCCAGGCTCAACTGCACCATCCTGACACCTGGAGAACAGGAGCACTACACTCCCTAACCACAGGAATGCAGTACCTCTGGTGGCGGCTTACCCGTGGGGCGCCACAATTGCATGGCCAGCTGTGTGCACAGGTTACATTATACATCACAGGGTTTGTAGAATTTGAAATTGCTGGTTGCCTTTTACCAGGTCTGGTGCCGTGTATTGTGTCTGAGGGTGCTTTTTTGCAGTAAACGGCTAAACACAGCCTGAGAACAGTGTGGCGCTGTTTTTGGTGCACAGTCATGCTCTTCTGCCTGCTGCCATCATCTTTTCCTTGTGCTCTGGGCTTGGGATTTCAGTGCAGGCAGCCCTTTCTGCTCTGGGGATGACAGTGCTGGTTGCCCCTTCTCCTCTGAGCTGTGGATGGCAGTGCAGGTTGCCCTTTCTGCTCTGGGCAGAGGATATCAGTGCCACTTACCCTTTCTGCTCTGGGCTGGGGATGTCAGTGCAGATTGCCTTTTCTGTTCTGGGGATGGCAGTGTGTGGTGCCCCAACGGTCCGGTTGCCACAATGGTATTGCCTCCCTAACCAGTGGTGGTATCACTTTTTGTTATAACCTTTTGTATATTTATCTTTGTCCAGATATAAGTTATTTCTGAAATCCCCTTCCTATGGTCTCTCATTTACATTAAACCAAAAATCTTTTTAGGGGAATTTTTGTATTTGGTTACTTTACATGTTAAATTTGTCTTTTCTGCCGTTTATTCTCACCTGCACTTCTGTTATTAATAATGTATTTAATGCAAATTAATGATTTGGTCCTCCAATATTTCTCTTTACCCTCACTATTTATGTTTTTGATCTCTTACTGAGGGTGAGAATTTTTAGGTTTATATATTAGTATGGTTGACCAGTTTATATACAAAATGTAGGTTTATGTATGGTGGTGGTATCATGCCTGAATGTAAATGGAGATCCCTATATCAGATAAACCATGGCATCCACACACAAGCATGATCCCTGACCAGAAGGGGGAGAATGAGCACCTAGTTTTTAGGAGTTACTGTCTTTTCAGGTTGGGGGGAAGGGACAGAGAGAGTAAAGTAATGTAAGGAAGGGATAATACACATGAGGACTGGAGAGCTCTGGGGTTTTGGAGCTATTGCAGGCTTACCCCAGAATCACACGGAGAGTCCTGGGTTATTCAGGGACTGCAAGCCCCGGGAACCAAGTCTGGAGACCAGAGGATTACAAGTGTGCTGGCCACACATATGGACCCAAGAGCACAGCCGTATAGAGAGCCTGGAGCTGTTAGAAACAGAACAGCACTCTTGATAGGCTCGCACGGCTTGCTGGTTGGGAGTCTACAGAGAAAGGAACACAAAGAGAGGAACAGATTAGCTTGCAGGCATCTAAGACTCTAAGTATAAAGCGCAGAAGGAAGGCATACTGCTCCCACTTGGTGGAGTGGACTTCAGCTGCTTCTGTCGAGCCCCAGGCCCTGTGGTACTCGGATATCAGGCTCCAAGGGTAGCGTTGCTGTGTCACGGGGAATGGTGGCCACGCCTGAGCCCGCAGGTGGATTGATTTAAATCACGCCGATTTAAATCATGATTTAAATCACGATTTAAATCAAAAGTTTTTTTTCTATTTAAATCGGATCGATTTAAATCATGATTTTAATCATGATTTAAATCACTGATTTAAATCAAAAGGTTTTTTTTTAATATAAATCACGATTAAAATGAGAAGTGAGAGCAGTGTGCATGTGCGCCCATAGTTACACGGACGAAACTAGGGGCAACGATCTAACGCCAGGGTGAGGGGGGACCCCAAAGTAAGTAAAAATCTTTTTTGTTTTACTATATGGCAATAGGTAGGTGTTTAAAAGCAGCATGTCTTAATTGTATAAACTATTAATAGCCTCCACATTTTGTTCATACTGCCCCTTTAATTCCACACTTCTAGCTTGGTTTCAGTTTTGGTTTAGTTTCTTTTTCCCTGCATTCAGTTGACATGCCCAAACTTGTTGGATAGTCAGCAGTACTTGGCTCAGGCTGTAGTAACATCAGCAGTGCTTGGCTCAGGCTGTAGTAACAATCAAACTTCATAAGTGATCTGTGTGAGCCATGGCAGCAGGTCGTAAGAGAGACCCTATTTGGGTTCATTTTGTTGAGATGCCAGCAGCAGATCTTGGAAAGAAAGGTTTTGTGCACACAACAGTCCGAAACCGCTTAGGAACTGCTAAAGCAGGACAACTGGTTTTCCTATTAAAAGTCCTAAATAAACAGTAGGCTTAAAGGACTGATGTATTCACTGAAGATGTTTGCTTACTTCAAACGTTAGAGATAGGCTATTGTTAAAAAGTACTTACTCTCTGTAGTTCAATTCTGAGTGTTTAATAGTGCAAATAAAAATTATTAGGTTTCATAATCAACTGTTTTAATATTTTTATTTGTGTAAAACAATTAGATTTGCAAAAAGACAAAGTTTTGCTTGTGTACAACTTGATTAAAAAAATCTGATTTAAATCAAAAAAATCTGATTTAAATCAAAAAAATCTGATTTTTTTGATTTTTTTAAAAAAATCAAGATTTTTATCCACCCTGTGAGCCCGTGGCCTGGGTGACACTTCAAAAAGGGATGTATTTACAGGGGATAAGAGTTATTGTACAGTTCATGTGACGCCACTTGTAGTACCTGATGATGGGTCACCAACGCCGCCACAGTCCGCCAGAGGTAGATGGTAGTGCGGGTGAGTTGGCAAAGCCCCCTACCGGTATCCATGTAGTAGGTACCTGCTGTGGAAACCCAGCTGTGCATTAGGGAAGTCTGTGGCTACCTGCGTGAGCAGGGCGCCACACTTCCAGACTGACCGGACCCTGGACCTAGTGACCAGTACCCCTGAATTCAACTATCATCAAACATCAGTAAAGGTAAAGACTGAATTTATTTGCCTCCTTGCTTCTTTACTGCACCTCTCTGCACCCTTGCACCTTCAGCTTCTACAACCACCATCATCACTACTTCACCTTCACTATATCCCAGGGGCCTGCTTTGTCTGAGGGGAGTGCGCCATCAAGCTGCCACACCACCTATCCCGTAGGGACCACTACCAGAAGCATCGCTGGTCATCAGATGGCATCACGACAAACAATTCTCCATTAAAACCCTCTTTAACTTGCCTGGTCAGTGCCATGGAGCTGGGCAATCGCCACCGTGATACCCAAACAGACTGCATGCCCAGCTACCAAGTACCACAGCCCACACGACCACGACAAGTGAAGGTTGCCCTTTCTGCTCAGGGATTTTGGATGCCCTTTCTGCACTGGGGATATTAGTGCAGGTTGCTTTTTCAGCTCTGGGCAGAGGATGTTAGTGCAGGTTGCCCTTTCTGCACTGGGGATGTCAGTGCAGGTTGCCCTTTCTGCTCTAGGCTGAGGATGTCAGTGCAGGTTGCCCTTTCTGCTCTGGGGATGGAAGTGCAGGCTGCCTTTTCTGCTCTGGGTTGTGGATGTCAGTGCAGGTTGCCCTTTCTGCTCTGGACTGGGGATGTCAGTTCAGGTTGCCCTTTCTGCTCTGGGGATGTCAGTGCATGTTGCCTTTTCTGCTCTGGGCTGGGTATGTCAGTGCAGGTTGCCCTTTCTGCTCTGGGGATGTCAGTGCAGGTTGCCCTTTCTGTTCTGGAGATGTCAGTGCAGGTTGCCCTTTCTGCTCTGGGCTGGGGATGTCAGTGCAGGTTGCCCTTTCTGCTCTGGGGATGTCAGTGCAGGTTGCCCTTTCTGCTCTGGGGATGTCAGTGCAGGTTGCCCTTTCTGCTCTGGAGATCTCAGTGCAGGTTGCCCTTTCTGCACTGGGTTGGGGGTGTCAGTGCAGGTTGCCCTTTCTGCTCTGGGCTGGGGATGTCAGTGCAGGTTGCCCTTTCTGCTCTGGGGATGTCAGTGCAGGTTGCCCTTTCTGCTCTGGGCTAGGGATGTCAGTGCAGGTTGCCCTTTCTGCTCTGAGGATGTCAGTGCAGGTTGCCCTTTCTGCTCTGGGCTGGGGATGTCAGTGCAGGTTGCCCTTTCTGCTCTGGGCTGGGGATGTCAGTGCAGATTGCCCTTTCTGCTCTGGGAGTGTCAGTTCCGGCTACCCTTTCTGCTCTGGGGATGTCAGTGCAGGTTGCCCTTTCTGCTCTGGAGATGTCAGTGCAGGTTGTCCTTTCTGCTCTGGGGAAGGCAGTGCAGGTTGCCCTTTCTGCTCTGGAGATGTCAGTGCAGGTTGCCCTTTCTGCTCTGGGCTGGGGATGTCAGTGCAGGTTGCCCTTTCTGCTCTGGGCTAGGGATGTCAGTGCAGGTTGCCCTTTCTGCTCTGGGGATGTCAGTGCAGGTTGCCCTTTCTGCTCTAGGCTGAGGATGTCAGTGCAGGTTGCCCTTTCTGCTCTGGGGAGTGTCAGTTCCGGCTACCCTTTCTGCTCTGGGGATGTCAGTGCAGGTTGCCATTTCTGCTCTGGAGATGTCAGTGCAGGTTGCCCTTTCTGCTCTGGAGATGTCAGTGCAGGTTGCCCTTTCTGCTCTGGGGAAGGCAGTGCAGGTTGCCTTTTCTGCTCTGGGCTGGGATGTCAGTGCAGGTTGCCCTTTCTGCTCTGGGCTAGGGATGTCAGTGCAGGTTGCCCTTTCTGCTCTGAGGATGTCAGTGCAGGTTGCCCTTTCTGCTCTGGGCTGGGGATGTCAGTGCAGGTTGCCCTTTCTGCTCTGGGAGTGTCAGTTCCGGCTACCCTTTCTGCTCTGGGGATGTCAGTGCAGGTTGCCCTTTCTGCTCTGGAGATGTCAGTGCAAGTTGCCCTTTCTGCTCTGGGGAAGGCAGTGCAGGTTGCCCTTTCTGCTCTGGAGATGTCAGTGCAGGTTGCCCTTTCTGCTCTGGGGATGTCAGTGCAGGTTGCCCTTTCTGCTCTGGGGATGTCAGTGCAGGTTGCCCTTTCTGTTCTGGGCTGGGGATGTCAGTGCAGGTTGCATTTTCCTGCCCTGGGCTAGTGATGTCAGTGCAGGTTGCCCTTTCTACTCTGGGGAAGGCAGTGCAGGTTGCCCTTTCTGCTCTGGGCTGGGGATGTCAGTGCAGGTTGCCCTTTCTGCCCTGGGCTAGTGATGTCAGTGCAGGTTGCCCTTTCTACTCTGGGGAAGGCAGTGCAGGTTGCCCTTTCTGCTCTGGGCTGGGGATGTCAGTGCAGGTTGCCCTTTCTGCCCTGGGCTAGTGATGTCAGTGCAAGTTGCCCTTTCTACTCTGGGGAAGGCAGTGCAGGTTGCCCTTTCTGCTCTGGGCTGGGATGTCAGTGCAGGTTGCCCTTTCTGCTCTGGAGATGTCAGTGCAGGTTGCCCTTTCTGCTCTGGGGATGTCAGTGCAGGTTGCCCTTTCTGCTCTGGGCTAGGGATGTCAGTGCAGGTTGCACTTTGTGCTCTGGTTGGGATGGTAGTGCAGGATGCCCTTTCTGCTCTGGGGATGGCAGTGCAGGTTGCCCTTTTGCTCTGGGATGTCAGTGCAGGTTGCCCTTTGTGCTCTGGGGATGTCAGTGCAGGTTGCCCTTTCTGCTCTGGGGAGGTCAGTGCAGGTTGCCCTTTGTGCTCTGGGGATGTCAGTGCAGGTTGCCCTTTGTGCTCTGGGAAGGCAGTGCAGGTTGCCCTTTGTGCTCTGGGGATGTCAGTGCAGGTTGCCCTTTGTGCTCTGGGATGTCAGTGCAGGTTGCCCTTTGTGCTCTGGGAATGTCAGTGCAGGTTGCCTTTTGTGCTCTGGGGATGTCAGTGCAGGTTGCCCTTTGTGCTCTGGGGATGTCAGTGCAGGTTGCCCTTTGTGCTCTGGGGAAGGCAGTGCAGGTTGCCCTTTGTGCTCTAGGGATGTCAGTGCAGGTTGCCCTTTGTGCTCTGGGGATGTCAGTGCAGGTTGCCCTTTGTGCTCTGGGGATGTCAGTGCAGGTTGCCTTTTGTGCTCTGGGGATGTCAGTGCAGGTTGCCCTTTGTGCTCTGGGGATGTCAGTGCAGGTTGTCCTTTGTGCTCTGGGGAAGGCAGTGCAGGTTGCCCTTTCTGCTCTGGGGATGTCAGTGCAGGTTGCCCTTTGTGCTCTGGGGATGTCAGTGCAGGTTGCCCTTTGTGCTCTGGGGATGTCAGTGCAGGTTGCCCTTTGTGCTCTGGGATGTCAGTGCAGGTTGTCCTTTGTGCTCTGGGGAAGGCAGTGCCGGTTGCCCTTTCTGCTCTGGGGATGTCAGTGCAGGTTGTCCTTTGTGCTCTGGGGATGTCAGTGCAGGTTGCCCTTTGTGCTCTGGGGATGTCAGTGCAGGTTGCCCTTTGTGCTCTGGGGATGTCAGTGCAGGTTGCCTTTCTGCTCTGGGGATGGCAGTGCAGGTTGCCCTTTCTGCTCTGGGGATGTCAGTGCAGGTTGCCCTTTGTGCTCTGGGATGTCAGTGCAGGTTGCCCTTTCTGCTCTGGGGATGTCAGTGCAGGTTGCCCTTTGTGCTCTGGGGATGTCAGTGCAGGTTGCCCTTTGTGCTCTGGGATGGCAGTGCAGGTTGCCCTTCTGCTCATCACACATGCTCTGGTGATTCCTGATAGCGCCATAAATAATACAGCACGTGAAACAAGGCTCCAGTGGCCCCGGCCGCCCGCTCTGGGCACCTACAGTACTGGACACGGGGAGGGCGTAATATACGGGAGCCACACCCACCGCTGTCACCCAGGACGCCTCCACTTACGGTTGCCTAGGAGACAAGCTAGTTTCCGCCCCTATATCTTCCCTTGCCTATCTCGTCCCTCCGCATTCCACACCTGCAGTATCTCCCTCCTCCTTACAGTGCCCGCCTCCCGGTTGTAGCTATTGGCTGTCTCCACGTTCAATCACTCAAGCAGGGCCATTGTGTAGCTTCCTATTGGTCAGCATCCTCAGCATCTCAACTGTAGAGCACGGAGGAGACGCCGCTTTGCAGGAAGAGTGGGCAGGTGTTGGCGCAGAGGGGCGTGGCTCAGTGGGCGTGGTAACAGGGATGATGGGCGTGGTAACGCGGATGATGGGCGTGGACTGTCATTTTCCTCTTGCTGGTGGAATTCAGTATTTGCCCGATAGGAAAACAGCGGCAGAGGAGAGAAGAAGGAGAAGGAGGAGAGGAGCCGAGGAGGAGAGGAGGAGAGGAGCCGAGGAGCAGAGGTGAGTGACGGCAGCAACAGGAGCTTCCCTGTGCCCGGGATACCCCCAACATGTAGGAGATGTCACCAACCTCCTGCGATCTCAGCCATACCGCCCCCTCACTGCCCACCTGGCAGCAGCCCTCCTGCTATGGTGGCAGGCTGAGGATGGCATCAGTGCCATCACCATGCATGAGCTGTGTGCCATCAGCCTCCTCCATCACATGCCCCAGTGTGAGCTGGCAGGAGGAGTGCGGGGATGGCATTGTGCAGGGCACCTGGTGTGATCCATACATTGGTGGGCAGCAGAGGGGCCTGATGGCCAAACTGGTGTAACATTGCAGCATGGAGATTGTCCATATGTGTCTGTATAGGGGAGCCCAGGAGCCTCTCCTGCACAAAAACAAGGATCCTTCTCATGGCCTCATCCTTCATCTACCTGTCCATCAGTCTATCATTATTAGCTAGATATCCGTCCATCTGTCCATACATGGCTGTCTATCATCTCTCTCTCCATAGATGATCACTACCTATCTGACTATCCATGTGTGCATAATCATTATTCTATCTATCTACTATCCATCTCTCTATCTATCTATCTATCTACTATCCATGTATCTATCTATCTCTCTATCTCTATCTCTCTATCTATCTCTATCTATCTATTTATCTATTTCTATCTATCTATCTATCTATCTATCTATCTATCTATCTATCTATCTATCTATCTATCCCTCTATCTATCTATCTCTCTATCCATGTATCTATCTATCTATCTATATCTATCTATCTCTCTATCTATTTCTATCTATCTCTCTATCTCTATCTATCTCTCTATCTATCCCTCTATCTACTATCCATGTATCTATCTATCTCTCTATCCATGTATCTATCTATCTATCTATCTATCTATCTATATCTATCTATCTCTCTATCTATTTCTATCTATCTCTCTATCTCTATCTATCTCTCTATATATCCCTCTATCTACTATCCATGTATCTATCTATCTCTCTATCCATGTATCTATCTATCTATCTATCTATCTATCTATCTATCTATCTATCTATCTCTCTATCTATCTCTCTATCTATCTCTCTATCTATCTCTCTATCTATATCTATCTCTCTATCTATCTATCCATCTATCTCTCTATCTCATATTTATCTGTGTATTGTTGCACCTACCATATTTTAAGTTCTGTAATGATTGTTCTTATCTGATGTATTTCTCTATACATTTCTCTGTATTGTGTCTCCCCCATAGTGATGCCCCATTCAGCGGTGGTGTATACACAGTGCAGGTCCAGCTGTATACTGGGCTCCTGCTCGCCTTTTGGCTGACACTTGTTGTGGGAAGGCTCCTTGTAATGTTGGCTTCACTTTGGGATGATGGATGTTGCTGTGGATATGGCCACTACCCAGCCATACTTAGGATGGAATGAATTTGTGCACCAAGTCCTGATCTGTAGATTGAAGTCACATTCATTTGCTCTCCCTTAGAATAATGTCCATTCTTGAATATATGATTAAAGTGTCTGGAAGCAGATCAATAATAAGAGAAATCTTTCATTGTAGTTAGTGCTCCCTTCTTCTATGAAGCTGGGCAGTCACTGTGGACCGTCCGTCCGTCCGTCAGGCTTTCCTGAAGTCTAGAGTGATGAAAAATCTCCTGTTATTTGATCAGACATTTTCCAAATCCCGAGCACTACATAACTGGGCAGATTTGTCGTTACAGGGGATTTCCAAGTTAATTAAAAAAATTATAATCTATGAACATGAAGCAATAATGCTGAAATTATTACAGCATTTCTACTCCTTGCAGGACTCCAAATCCTCCATCATCAGTTGGTCTTCTCTATAAGGTCCCGCATGCCCCATGTGACCACTGCTGCCAATCTCAGGTCTCAATCCTCCTATACAAGAGATTGGCTGCAGAGGAGGTGTCCCGCATGCCTCATGTGACCACGGCTGCCAATCTCAGGTCTCAATCCTCCTATACAAGAGATTGGCTGCAGAGGAGGTGTCCCGCATGCCCCATGTGACCACTGCTGCCAATCTCAGGTCTCAATCCTCCTATACAAGTGATTGGCTGCAGAGGAGGTGTCCAGCATGCCACATGTGACCACTGCTGCCAATCTCAGGTCTCAGTCCTCCTATACAAGTGATTGGCTGCAGAGGAGGTGTCCCGCATGCCACATGTGACCACTGCTGCCAATCTCAGGTCTCAGTCCTCCTATACAAGTGATTGGCTGCAGAGGAGGTGTCCCGCATGCCCCATGTGACCACTGCTGCCAATCTCAGGTCTCAATCCTCCTATACAAGTGATTGGCTGCAGAGGAGGTGTCCAGCATGCCACATGTGACCACTGCTGCCAATCTCAGGTCTCAGTCCTCCTATACAAGTGATTGGCTGCAGAGGAGGTGTCCCGCATGCCCCATGTGACCACTGCTGCCAATCTCAGGTCTCAATCCTCCTATACAAGTGATTGGCTGCAGAGGAGGTTTCCCGCATGCCCCATGTGACCACTGCTGCCAATCTCAGGTCTCAGTCCTCCTATACAAGTGATTGGCTGCAGAGGAGGTGTCCTGCATTCCCCATGTGACCACTGCTGCCAATCTCAGGTCTCAATCCTCCTATACAAGTGATTGGCTGCAGAGGAGGTGTCCCGCATGCCACATGTGACCACTGCTGCCAATCTCAGGTCTCAATCCTCCTATACAAGTGATTGATTGCAGAGGAGGTGTCCTGCATCCCCGTGACCACTGCTGCCAATCTCAGGTCTCAGTCCTCCTATACAAGTGATTGGCTGCAGAAGAGGTGTCCTGCATCCCCCATGTGACCACTGCTGCCAATCTCAGGTCTCAGTCCTCCTTTACAAGTGATTGGCTGCAGAGGAGGTGTCCCGCATGCCACATGTGACCACTGCTGCCAATCTCAGGTCTCAGTCCTCCTATACAAGTGATTGGCTGCAGAGGAGGTGTCCCGTATACACCATGTGACCACTGCTGCCAATCTCAGGTCTCAATCCTCCTATACAAGTGATTGGCTGCAGAGGAGGTGTCCCGCATGCCCCATGTGACCACTGCTGCCAATCTCAGGTCTCAATCCTCCTATACAAGTGATTGGCTGCAGAGGAGGTGTCCCGCATGCCACATGTGACCACTGCTGCCAATCTCAGGTCTCAATCCTCCTATACAAGTGATTGATTGCAGAGGAGGTGTCCTGCATCCCCCATGTGACCACTGCTGCCAATCTCAGGTCTCAGTCCTCCTATACAAGTGATTGGCTGCAGAAGAGGTGTCCTGCATCCCCCATGTGACCACTGCTGCCAATCTCAGGTCTCAGTCCTCCTTTACAAGTGATTGGCTGCAGAGGAGGTGTCCCGCATGCCACATGTGACCACTGCTGCCAATCTCAGGTCTCAGTCCTCCTATACAAGTGATTGGCTGCAGAGGAGGTGTCCCGCATGCCTCATGTGACCACTGCTGCCAATCTCAGGTCTCAGTCCTCCTATACAAGTGATTGGCTGCAGCGGAGGTGTCCTGCATCCCCCATGTGACCACTGCTGCCAATCTCAGGTCTCAATCCTCCTATACAAGTGATTGGCTGCAGAGGAGGTGTCCCGCATGCCTCATGTGACCACTGCTGCCAATCTCAGGTCTCAGTCCTCCTATACAAGTGATTGGCTGCAGCGGAGGTGTCCTGCATCCCCCATGTGACCACTGCTGCCAATCTCAGGTCTCAATCCTCCTATACAAGTGATTGGCTGCAGAGGAGGTGTCCCGCATACACCATGTGACCACTGCTGCCAATCTCAGGTCTCAGTCCTCCTATACAAGTGATTGGCTGCAGAGGAGGTGTCCCGAATGCAACATGTGACCACTGCTGCCAATCTCAGGTCTCAGTCCTCCTATACAAGTGATTGGCTGCAGCGGACACATGTGGTATTTGGAATATGACAGCTGCAGACCAGCTAAACTGGAACTTAGAGGAACAGCAGGGATGACATGGATGAATGTTGATCATTTATTTTAGCTATACTGTTGGCATGTGCAGAAAGTTAGCCACAAGCAATAAATAAGTGGGTAGGTTGGCTAACTGGCCTCCATAGTTTCTTCTGCCCCGTGGTAAACTCATCACCCAAAAAAGGAGGTTCACCCTAATCAACCATGTCCTCTCATCTTAGAGGGTTAGCCAAAGGCAGATCCTCAGATCTGTGTGATCATCTTTGGAGTCCTGTTCTCTGCCTTGTAGTGGGACCCCATACTCTGCATATACCATATCCCTTATACACTAGGTAGAATACAAGAGCGGCTGTGGTCTGGTGGGGTGAGACCCTGCTCCGTAGATTGACAAGAGACGGTTGTGGGATATGCTTTTCTACAAAATACCCTTTTACAACGACATTGTTACCGTCTTCCCGTAGCTTGAGTTAGTAGATAATGTAGAACACTGGTTTTAACTTGAATTAAAAATTAAAGGCTTTTAATATTAGAAAGAATGTCACATACTCTTACCTTGTTCTGTCTCAGTTCTGCATTGCTGAAATCCTCCAATTTCTATTGAAGAGTAGTGACACCATGCTTGTGACATGTCATGACAATGCCAAAGAGCTCCTGTAACGGCCAATCACAATTCAGCTTTCATTTTCTAAACTAAACATAAAAAATGAAAACTGAACTCCAATTAGTTGTCAGATGAGGCTTCTTTGTTTTATAAAGCCGTTTTGTTCCATGACATCACTTGTCGTAATGGGGGGAGTCTTTACAAGGGGGCTTCGCTCTTAAGATTCTATAGGGTCGTGGCTATCACAATTCTATAGGGGCACGGCTCTCAAGATTCTATAGGGGCACAGCTCTCAATGTTCTATAGGGGAGCGGCTCTCAAGATTCTATAGGGACGTAACGCTCAGGATTCTCTAGGGTCATGACTCTCAGGTTTTATAAGGGCGTGGCTCTTGAGATTCTATAGGGCGTGGCTCTTGGGATTTTATGGGAGTGAGGCTCTCAAGATTATCTAGGGGCATGACTCTCGAGATTCTATGGTGGCATGGCTCTCATGATTCTATGGGGGCGGTTCTCAGGATTCTATGGGGGCATGGCTCTCACGATTATATGGGGGGTGGCTCTCGGGACTCTATGGGAATGCGGCTCTCTGGATTTTGTGGGGAGTGGCTTTTGGGATTCTATAGGGGCATGATTGTCGGGGTTCTATGTGGTTCGGCTCTCGGGATTCTATAGGGCATGGCTCTTAAGATTTTATATGGGCTTGGCTCTCAGGATTATATGGAGGCGTGGCTCTCAAGATTCTATAGGGGAGTGACTCTCAGGATTCTATAGGGGTGTGGCTCTCAGGATTCTATGGGGCATGGCTCTCATGGGGGCGTAACTCAGGATTCTATGGGAATGCGACTCTTGGGATTCAGCGGGGGTAGTTCTTGAGATTCTATTGGGACGTGGCTCATGGAATTCTATGGGGGTGTGGATATCGGGATTCTGTGGGGGCATGGCTCTTGGGATTCTGTGGGGGGCATTGGTTTCAGGATTCTATAGGGGCGTGTCTGTTGAGATTCTATGGGGGCATAGCTCTCTGAATTCTATGAGGGTGCGGCTCTCAGGATTCTGTGGGGGTGTGGGTTCTCAGGATTCTATGGAGCATGGCTTTTGGCTGATTTACATTATTTTAGTTGTTAAACTGTATAGGAAATTAAAATAAAATAAAAAAAACTGGATACTCAGTGGAGCACAAACTGGCCACTTTTGAGTAGGTGACAGGTACTCTTTAGTGTCACGTATTGTAGGCTGTCAGCTGTGTACAAGCCATAGGTGACAGCGCTGAAATGTGAAAGGGAAATCACAGTCACTCATAAGTAGCAATTACTCTCAACAGCCAAATTGTTCTCCTTGTCAGACGTTCCCTGTAGACGTCTATGGTGACTCTGTTTCTCAGTTGGCTGGCAGTATATACACATCAGTAATATTCAGCTGTGTCCTTTTATACCTGATGTGAAACTACAACATCCAGGATGAGTTGATAGCCTACCACTGTTTGGGCATGTGAGGAGGAGTAGTGTCTCATCATCTTGAGAAGCACAGGGTTCAGATCCCTGGTTTAATGCAACATCTTAAGGTACCTTGACACGCAGCAATATCGCCTGGCGATATGAGGCGATCTAACATGCGCGTGCCTCAGGTCGCCGATGGCGGCCTCACACGCCGCAATTGCGCCCTGAAAGTAAGGCGATGTGTCGCTCCGGATATCGCCTGACATCACACAAAACACCATTCTGAAGGGCTCTTGTAAGCAGCACCCTCATATAGTGGTGTACAAGCTCAACAGCAGGTCTACAGAGCCAATCACCACTTTTCGATGCATACAAGAGTTTTGTGCAGTCAGAGAGTCTCGGGACCTAGGACCCCACAAATCAGTAGCTAAATGCAGTGTCTAATAACTTATACACAGACAGAGAGGAGAAATATATCCAGCATGTCTAAAAATGTTTAATGAGAGTTCCACTAAAGGTACCTTCACACGCCGCAATATCGCCCGGGAATCCTAAAGGCGATACGTCGCCCCGGAGCAATCGCCGTCAAATTGCCTCACAGTTGCGGCGTGTGATTGGGGAATTTTGCGGCGATAGATCGCTTCTCGGCTGTCGCCTGATTTCTGAGCACTGCTCTGATATCAGCCGCAATCATGAAGGCGATATTTTCGTGTTGTGTATGGCGATAGTGATTTCCCGTAGGCGTGCCACAGCGTGCTGTAGTCCGCGCCCCGTGTGAACTGATTTGTGTGGGCTACTGTGTTCCCATTGGCTATCAATTGACACCACGCCATATTTGAAGAGTTGTCCGTCCAGCGCCACACAATGGCAATGGCGTCATGCATTAGCCAGCCTACAAGAGCAGACTGCCCAATCGTAACGCTGTTGCGTTGTCCAATGAACGCATATGGTGCGCTGTGTAAACCACTGTGGCACGCCTATCTCTTCGCCGCGCTGAACATGTACGCCCACATTGCGCCGTGTGAACTGGGTGTGAGATTAGGCAGGATTGGTTCCGCTGTACGTGAGGCGATTTCCAGGGCGACACATCACCTTTTTTTAAGGGCGAAATTGTGGCGTGTGATGCCGCCATCAGCGATCTGAGGCGAGCATGAAAAACGTGCACGCGCATGTTACATCGCCTCATATCGCCAGGCGAGATTGCGGCGTGTGAAGGTACCGTTGAAAACATTCTTTTCACAATAATCTTACAATCTAAATATCTGCCGATCACCCAATGAACATGCAAAATGTTGGGTTGTGGTGTGAAATAATCTTTCGATCTGCACAAAAGATCATCGTCCTCAGCTGCGCATCTGTTCTGTAAACAGGACTCATGCCGCTGAGAATTATGGCAGCCTATGTACTCTGAGCAATCTATCACAGGTTATTCAGTGCATATTTGAAGCGGCAGTCGGCATGTGTAAACAGGAAGGGCCCCTTTACACGCGGCTACATTTCTTGGGTGGCTACAGGTAACTTACTGGTTGCAGTGAAATCATGGAGACAAGGTTCTATCTTGTTGCTGTGTACAAATGGAATAATCTCTCCATGATTTCACTGCAACCAGTAAGTTACCTGTAGCCACCCAAGAAATGTAGCCGCGTGTAAAGGGGCCCGAAGCGATTTCTGAGCGGTAAAGAAGTAGTTGACCAGCAGTCGCTTAGTTCCGGTTGGGTAAGCCGAATTCACATAGCTGACATTTGGGGTCCACCTATCTCCTGAGATAGTCAGACTGGTTGTGTTTCTCATGGCCCAATTTTGACAGTCAAATACGCATAAATGTTGCTGTTTAGTTCAGGCCTCCAGACACACAGCCGGTCTGGACTACGTTCTTCATACTCGGACTGTGAATTAGGATGTGTGAAATAAGCCTTAAGGCCCCGTTACACGCTACGATGTCCCAGCGATCCAATCAACGATCCGACGTGGCCGGGATCGCTGGTGAGGTGTCACATGCGCCGATGCTGCAGGCCCAACGGACGATCGACAAACAAAAAATGGTCCTGGCCATTCATCAACGACCTCGTCGTTTCGACGTCGCTGCAACGTCACCGGTTTTGTGACGTTGCAACGATATTGTTAACGGTATCGTTGCGTGTAACGGGGCCTTTAGTTTCACCAATAGATGATTAGATGTAATACATTCTATACAACAATGATAAAGGACGAAAAAGTTATATAAACCCTATCATTGTGTATTCTGCTCCATGATATAGTTGTTTCCATGCTAGAGTAATATAGTCCTGCTCCTTCTGTTGCGGCGATGCTGTTGATGACAGTCGTTACCTGTTGCTCCAGGTTGCGGTCAGATCTTGTTACACTATCTCACTACTAACACTATATGACAGCTTTTCTCCCCTTATAGTATAGAGGTAAAGTGGAAAGCAATGTTTTATTTTGCTTTATATTTTGTGTACGTGATAGTAAATGGAACATGTTGATGCAGGTATGCCAATCAGGTGGTATTAAGCTTCCTAAAATAAGCAATGCCAAGTTGTAGGAAGCTTATTCTCCAAAGTTCTCTTACCTAAGGCTGAAGATACAGTGAAAACATAACTCATGTACAAATAATGCTGCCATTCATGGAGCCAGGGTTGTAATGATGGTAATTTGTAGGTATTTTGGCTCTAGATTTTATAGGGCATGTCTGGAGATCCCAGAGATGGAAAGTGTTGAGTCTTCTCTAGCATTCAGTGTTTCTCTAGTTAATATGGTTTTGCTTGTTATTTATTATTATCTCATCTTTAAAATGATGTGAAAGTACAATAAAGTGTATGACCTGAACATTTCTGTTTTTCTACCTTTAGAAATTGTTTATTTACGGTACCTAAGAAATTGTTCACCTTATTTTGTAGGCAAATATGTATTTCACTTAGTAAAAAAGATTTCCCATTACTACAGAAGTAGGTATCAAAGCATAACATTCAGATGGGCCGAATCCACATAGGTCAAGAAATGGTGATCTGTGCAGTTTAATAGATGCCTTCCTAATAGGACATTGGCTGATACAGTCTATTTAAAGGAGTTTTCCAGTGAGGCTAGGAGATAATTTACTGATCGGAGGAGATTTGACCGCTAGGACCCTCTCCGATCTCCAAAATAGGGAATTTTTATCAATCGTAGGGTACTTTTATCTCCATCGCAAGACGGGCAGGCCAGGTGCCCAACTACCACTTCATTCATCTCTCTGAGGCAGCTGTATAAACTAGAGTGCATCCATGCAGAAGTTTCATAGAGGATGAACGGAGCAGCGAATGAACATGTGTGCAGCCATTTCATTATGACATTATGATGCAGAGACTGGAAACACAATCCCGAGAAAGAGAATACTATGCAAAGTGGAAAGACAAAAGCACAAATAGGGTCTGATCCTCAAATAGAAAATCTTATTAAAGATCCCGGAAAGGCTCATCTTCGAGGGATGTGAACAGTCATAATCACCTATATGCACGTGAACGGCTTGTAGGGGACCCACGTGGAATCAGCAATCATGTAGAAGAAAGAAAAGGGTATATCTTTCACGCTGCTGTCATGCAATGAAGAATCCAGATAATAAACCGCACCGCGTTTCGAAGCCACACAGGCTTCTTCAGGAGAAATCATAGAAACGGACAGAGTACATATATAGGATCACAACCGCACACTTTTTTAATTCAAAATAGCTTGTGCTGATGTCATACTTAGAAAATAACTTTCATTATAACTGGTGAAACTCCTAGAAATCTATTATAATAAAAGCCCTATCCCATCTGTAAGTTTGTCCTCGAAATAGCGCCACATAGGAAGAGGGGACTCACATGCCGTACGGAACACTGGCCACAGCACCAGTAGACCCAATTGAGTGCTGATTCGCCAGGTTGCAGGAAAAAAAGTCTTTCCAGGCTCATGCGCAGTACTACTATAAACTAACATGGCTGCCATACTGGCACACCCACTTTTGCGCGGTAGCTCACCGGGTGTAGTGGTGGCCATATTGGTCCCCCCCTCATTACAACAATAGACTGATATCATGATTGATCCTGGAAGATATGAGCTGCTTCCAGGTTAGTGGGCTTGACCACCTTAATTGGTAGGCGTGTCGACATTTACTCCCATCCACTATAATCATGCAAGGGAGGCTTCGACCCTCCCTGCACACATTCTCCAATCTCCCGATGCAATAGAATCTAGTATATAATAAAAGCCATTAATATACAAATATATGACTATAGAATAAAGTATATAAGTCGACTAAAAACAATTAAAAAATAATAAATAACCGTTATATCGTTCTGTCTGTCTGTTCAGTCCTATTGACAGACAGTATAATGGTTATTTATTATTTAATACATGTTTTTAGTAGAATTATATACTTGGTTTTGTCATCGTTTCATTGATAAATTTTATGTATTAAAGCCTTTTATTATATATTGCTATGAGTTTCACCAGTTAACCTGGAAGTTGTTTTCTAAGCATGACATCGGCACAGGCTTTTTTGAATTCCAAAAGGGCATCGATCTTGATCCTATATATCCCATATATATTGGTCTGTTTATATTATGATTTGTCCTGAAGAAGAAGCATGTGGTGGCTTTGAAACGTGTTGACTAATAAGCCATCCGTTATTTTATCTGGTTGCTTTAATTCTCAATGGCATCACAGAAGATATACAGTAGCCTTTTCTTACTTGTACATGGTTGCTGATTCTAACGGAATGAATTATCTCCCTATTCTGCCGATTGGTGCTGGACTCGGCAGTCAATCTCCCACCGATTGACAAGTTATCATTTATACAGTGGCTAGATAATAACTTTATTTCACTGGATGACCCTGATAACAGTGAACTGAGCCTAATTTGTCAAAAATCTTTATGAAACAGGATAAACCGAGGATAAATTAGATGTTATCCTTCAGGGCCCCTTTACACACGGCTACATTTGTAGCTTGTCACCAGGTAACTTACTGGTTGCAGTGAAATCATGGATACATGATTCCATTTGTACACAGCCACAAGATAGAACCATGTATCCATGATTTCACTGCAACCAGTAAGTTACCTGGTGACAAGCTACAAATGTAGCCGTGTGTAAAGGTACCCTCAGTGTTTGTGTTGATGCCATTTTCCAGAAAGGAGCTGTCCACTCCGATGACATAAAATAACAAGTCCGGGGCAGTTTTCGGAAATATCAAATACTGTGTCCCTCAGTTATTCCTACTAAAAAATTAGCAATAGCATCCCCACACAGTCTTAACATGATCTGTTCAGTGCTAGTGGTGCCATCGGTAGAGACACACCGCTTTTGACAAGGGAGAATAGTAACATCTTATTAACCACTAATTCATACATTTTAGAAGGGATTGTGGTAATGAAACAGAAAGGTATTTGAAAAGAGGAATTGGAATTTTGGGGGGCAAATACAAGTGTTTACAAAATCACGTAACGAGATGCAATAGGTCTTATGGTACCTTTACACGCCGCTACTGGATGGTGGCAACATCCGGGTACATGAGAGAAATGTATCTTTTACCGCCAAATCAACCCGAGGTAGCGGCGTGTGAAGACGGTTGTAGCCACCCGCCAGTGGCAGCACCTGTTACAGAGCACTGCCCTAAAACAGGTGGTTACCCAGCCGATGGTAGCGACCTGTATCGGCGTGTAAAGAAGGAACAGAAGGGTTGTTTCGACACCAGGCTATGTACCTGGTATGTAGCTGGGGCGTGACACAGGCTCCGGGTTACCGTGCCCCATCAGCGATCATTGGAGGAAGCTCCTGCGTTACGATTGGTAGTCGCTGCATAGGGAGGCATATTTAAGGAGCTGACCAGTCACACTACACAGTTGCTCGAGCGTCATGTATTAGTCAGCCTCCTGCGCTGCCTTGCCAATCATGATGTTATTGCATTGTCCTATCAGCGTACGAGCGTCTCGTAATCCACAATTGTGGCACGCCTATGTGTTGTCCCTGCTGCACCAGGTCCGCCCATATTAGCTTGTTGTAGCGGTGTGTAAATGAGGTGATGTAACTTACCGTAGCGCACCTTGTTGCGGCGTGTAAAGGTGGTGCGTTTACCGTTGGCCACCGTTTGTGCGTGCTCGTGCATGTGAAGCACCCGGTTGTTGCCACCATCCAGTAGCGGCGTGTAAAGGTACCCTTAGTATTATGACATTTTATATATTTTACATTAAAGAGGATCTGTCACTCCCCCATGGATGTGAATCTAAGTCCAGCACTGATTGCAGCATGTCTGCTGCATTCAGACAAGGGGTCCCCCATGGCTCTGTGGGGCTACTGCTTAGAAAAACTTACAGTAAAAATCCATGGAGGCGGGCCCTTATGCTTGAGCCACCTCGTCCACAGGGGCATCTCACGCCCCTTGCGCCTCTGTGCCGCCCATGTCCTCGTTCCCTTCATGTCCGCCTCGCTCTGCGCGTCCTTCTGGTGTTGACGCAAGCACAGAGCGAGATTGAGGTCTCGGTGCATGCCCCGCCTCCCGCTATGACATCCTCATTTCCCCGCCTTGCTCCTTGTTGGGCTATGGAGAAGGGTGTGGAAATGAGAGGACATCATAGCAGAAGGTGGGGCATGCACCGAGACCTCAACCTTGCTCTGTCCAATTTGCAATTTTTTTTCTTCTGCTTTTTTTTTTTTTTTTTTTTTTTTTTTTTTTGTATTGTTCCAATAAACACCCAGAAAATAACTTGTATAACAGAACATGTGTAATTGCAATCATTTTCTTGGAGAAACACTTCTTTTTCTGGAACAATGTTAAGGCCATTTTAACACTTTTGGCCATGATTGTATGTTGTTTGTTACTTAAAAAATCCAGTGAATGTTTCTCTTTAACTGAAACTGAGCGCCTCCCCAAATTACCAAATTCCAAATGATTTTGAATGTTTTCCTTTTTCTTCTGTGCCATCCTGGAAACAAGGATGCCATTTCTTGTTTCCTTCAACCATCTGGGCGTATACCACAGAACTGCGTGGGCGTTTGCTTCTTCTCCTCTGATGCCGGCCAATCAAAACATGACCACGCCCATAGGTCTATGGTACACGCCCAGTTTATTGAAGGGAAACTTTGCACCATTCTTGACACAGGGCCTAATGGAAGAATGGCGGCGCGCGGACGAAAAATAAACAACTGCTCTAGAATCAGGGGAGCCACACAAATCGGAAGAGATACCCAGTTTAAACTAAAAAGATCTACAGTAGTGGATGGCTCCCTTTATATTGCTGTATGGCAAAGATACACATATAGACGTGATTCCTCAAATTATCATATTTCTGCCACTACCATTATTTCATTCAGTATAAAAGAAGTACATAATACATGATCATCCATACAAGCTGTAGATAACATCTCTGCACTGTACAAAATAAACATTTATCACTGATTTACAATCGGTTTTACCACTCCGCCAGAATGCCATAAGGGTTTCCTATCTGCGTGTTATATTCCACGTTTATAAGTGCGTTCGGTGTCCATGTGTTTGGGCAGGATTGGTATAGATAGCGGCCTACGTCTGTATCTGCCATGAGTCATTTGGTTTATGGCTTTCTGGTTCTAATTTCACAATCTGTCAACGGTATTTTAAAATGTTGTTCAGTAATTAATGCAGCTGAAGGAGCCGCCATCGAAGCATTTGTCCACATTATTGCCCTCCAATGTGTTCCGCTCAGTGGGATGACAAATTAGAAAAGCTAATTATAAGTGTACTCTCTACACTGAGTGACTGGGGCTGTAGTACAGGACGGATGTGTTAACACTGAAGCTCCACAGTTACTTTTTTTTCTATATGGAAAATGTTTTGACATAGGTGTATGTGCGGGAAGGAAGAGTTTAGGTATGTAAACATCACATTGATGGTTTTTCCAGATGGCAACACTGCTATGAATGGATGTCTGTTGCGTGTGTCTGGAACACAGAACTTGTGTGACTCTGTACTGTATATAGGTATATATTATTTAGCTTTATTTTTATGTATTTTAATCCACTTTAGCTATAATTTTCAGTAGTTAGAGTCTTAACGCTTTCTGTTGGGATGATAGTTGTTTAACATTTTACATCCAGTCATTTTTTTTTTTGTTCCTTTCTCTTTTTGCACAGTTTTTTTCCCCTTTTCGATGCTAAGGCTGGCTTCACACCATGGTTTGTTAGGGTACTGTCACACACAGAGATATATTGCGTGCAACTCACTGGTTGCAGTGAAATGATGGACACATTATTACATTTGTACACAGCCACAAAATAGAACAATGTGTCCATGATTTCACTGCAACCAGTGAGTTGCACGCAATATATCTCTGTGTGTGACGGTACCTTTAGGGTCCAGGGCTGTCAAGTTCACACCTGATTTTGCACTAATGCATTCCTATGGTGCCGGATGGGGCTGGATGGCAGTGATTTGCCATCCGGTTTTGCCCCTGTCCGGCAGCAGCAGGCTGCATTCAATTTTTCTCCTGGACACAAAATCGCAGCTTGCAGAATTTTTGTGTCCGGGGCAAAAACTGAAAAAAAAAATTGGGTCCGACAGAAAATTGGGTCCGGCTGCTGGACGCTGGGTGCTGAAGTTTAGCACCGGCCGGCGCTGAACTTCAGCACCTGGAGAGCTCCCGGCTGACATTTCAGAACTGGCTGGGAGCTAGCCGCGATTTTGAAATTCCAGGACCTGGACAGCAGCATCAGCGCTTACTGATACATCCGGAAGAGAACAGAATCGGAGGTCAAATTAACCCTCCGGTTCTGTTTTCTCAGGAGCTGTCAGGCTGTGTCCGGTGCCTCCAGCAAAACACCGTGGTGTGAAACCAGCCTTAGCATTTCTAGATATTCTGACCACAACCTGCAGCACTCAAGGAGAAGCTTGAAGGAGTGATATTAACATACACTATATGGTCAACAGTATATGGACAAGAATCGTGATTAGTGGGTTCATTGGTTTAAGACTGCATTCACACTACACAATTTGTTACGGCTTAATCATTCTCCTTAGACAATTATTTGTAATGAAATGGGTCACAGTAAAATTACCGCCATCGTAGCTGCATATTATGTGCTCTTAAGGTACCGTCACACAGGGACATATCGCCGGCGATATTGCCGGGGATCGCGGGAGCGCGCATCCCTGACAACATCGCCGGTGAGATGTCACACTGAGCAACTTACCGGCGATGTCGCCGGCTAGTTGCCGCGGCTATCGCTCGCTGAGTTGCCCAGCAACCCAGCGAGCGATAACCCGCAATGTAGTAGATAGGCAGAATCGCCCGTAACATTGCGGATTGCCGCGTTACACAGGGCGATCAGGCAGAATCGCCTGAGCAGCATCGCCAGGTTTCCCAACATTGTTGGGAAACCTGGCGATGTGACTCAGGCGATTCATCGCCTGATTATCGCCCTGTCACACGAGGCAACTCACCGGCGATGTCGCCGCAACCTGGCCACGCCCCTCGGTTGCCGGCAACATCGCCGGCGATATCTCCCCGTGTGACGGGCCCTTTAAAGGGTGAAAATTCACTTTCTGTTGTCTGAGGCTCTCCAGCTGATTAGCAGTCACTGGTACACCATGACACTTATCTCAGGCCAGTATTGTTGTAGCATTGTGCTTTGTACAATATAGTTACTGTGTACAGTTGTGTTCACAATAATAGCAGTGTGTTCAAAAACCAGAGTTAAACCCTAAATATAATAGTTTTTATTTCCATGGGACGGGATCGTTTTACACTGTTTTTTTTAATAAAAAAGAATGAAGAGAAATGTACGGTATATAATTTTAACTACATTACAGAAAACCACAAAAAATTAACATTGGGCTGTTCAAAAAAATAGCAGTGTCTGTATTTGTCTTTACAAACTATAATAGGTGTGCATTTGTTGGCTTTGCCAAGTAATATGACATATCGCATCACAAGGATTTAGAAATGCAACATTCTGTTAAGAACTGTGGCAAGGTGGCCCAAAAGATTATTTAATCTTTTGCGAAATGTCTCATTATAGTGCAGTATGGAAACAATAGTTGTATTTACACAATTAGTTTTTTCCAGTATTCTTCTTACTGTGCTGGCTCCCCCCCTGTTTTCATTCTGTTGAGAACTACCTGACATTTCATAGTATTCAAAGTACGGTAATAAGTGAGCTGTTAATATTTATGATAAGTTGTGTAAAGGGTAAGGTCTCTCCGCATACTTTAGCACTTTGTTGATTCTGCTTGTTCCATCCAGTATGTTACCGTCATGTTGGCCGTGAACTTACATGAAAAGGCCGTTCATATTACCAAAGTAAAGTTGTCTGTTTAGTAAATTTGTAACTTCATTTTCTCTGTCATTTCCTGCTCTCACAATGCAGCTTAGAAATAAGAGGATTTCCTGCAACTAGTTATTTATATTAAGTCAAGGCGGGTAACATCCTAGCTACGTATTTCCTTGTTAGAAGAATACTTGCTTAGAATGTCTTATATGTCTTAAGGCCTGGTTACATGTAGCGATGTTCCAGCGACCCGACCAACGGTCCGACCGGACCAGGATTGCTGGAACATCGGTATGTGATCGCTGGTGAGATGCCACACAGGCAGATCTCAGCAGCGATCACCCAGCGATGCGCCGACACCCGATGGTCGCTGGGATCAGTCAGGGTGTCGTGCGCACACTGGGTGTCGCTTGTCGTTGCTCCTGTCACACATGCCGATGCATGCATGACAGCAGGAGACCAGCGACCGAAAAATGTTCCTGGCCATTCTGTGGTGATCAGCGAGCTGATCGTTGGTCAATGCGGCATGTCACACACAGCAACGTCGCTGGCGAGGTCTCTGCAACTTCACAAAACCTGTGACGTTGCAGCGACATCGGTAGAGATGTTGCTGCATGTAACCCGTCCTTTAGAGAGAAGTAAACTTTTCTGAGTTGAGCAGCCAGGAACATAATTTTAGGTCACGATGTCAGCTTTATGTTTAGTGTCTCTACTGTTTCAGAAACCGTAGACCACCTCACAAAAAGTCATAAATCTGTCATATGTTTTATCAACCTTCAGGGCCCCCGGATTTCCCCAGCTGTTTTCTTGCTACTTACTGTGTGGATCTACACCAATTTCCCTCTGCCTCCAGAGTATTTGCATTTTCTTGATGTCCTTCACGAAGGTGACCGAACCAACTACTATGATTTATCACCAAGCTTACCCTTCAAACCCATTTTGAATACTCTGTAAGGCTGGGGGTCACACTTGAGAGTTTGCATCCATTTACTGGATGCATTAATGGATCCAGTTTTTCCCCTTGCCATTTTTGAGGCATTTTTACCGGACGTGGTACCGGATCCGTTAACGCATGGTCCATACATATACCATGTGTTGATAGATGCATTGCCCATAGACTTCCATGTTAAAAAAACGCATCCGGTTTTGAAAATGCACCAAAAAACACTGCAGACCATGTTATTACTGGATTTGGGAAAAACCCAATCCGGTAAATGCATTGCACTTTTACAATCAGGTTTTTGCATTTGAGTCTATGGGTGCATTAACGGATCCAGTTTTCAAGATTTCAACATGTCAAAAACTGGATCCAGTTACTAGATGCATGACACAAGTGTGGCCCTAGCCTAAGGGTATGTGCGCATGCTACAGATTTGGTGCATACATTTATTTGAATCCAATCTACTTCCTCTGGTAGAAAAACACTCCAAAATTTGTTTTTTCCACGTTTATGGTGCAGTTTTGGTGTGATTTGGCAGGTGTAAATGGTGTGTTTTTCAACCCTGCAGTTTTGGTTTGAATTCATTAAATTGCCAGCCCGGCAGAAGAAGTAAAAAGGAGAGAGAAAAAACGCCCTGTGGGAACACCCATGTGTATTTACACCATTATAAATAACATGACATGATGCAGATTTTTATTCTACAAAATCTGCACCTTTTCCTGCAAAGAAGAAATAAGCAACGTGTGCTTCATTATGGTCATGTAAGGAGACAAAAACTGACAGTAGAAAGCGCACCATGAATAGTACCTGGTGGTCTAGTGAGTACAAAAAATGCATGACCGGTTAAACAAACACCGTTCCGATCAGGGGCTGGTAAATCCTACCCTGGGTGGCAGTCTACGTTCTACGGCCCGAGCCAAAATGAGGGGGGTTGGGGGGTGGTACTACGGTGCAAAGCCAGGTTAGGAGTGTGTGGGGGGGTGTTAGGATGATGCAGCCTGCTTCATTCACCACCCTCCGCCTCACTGTCAGCCGCGGCCCGCTGCCTGCTTCCCTGTAGGTGCGGCAGCAGCGGCCACAAAGCACAGCCGCACGGCCGCTATCACTGCAGTGGGCGGCCCTAAACAGGGACAATACCACCGGCCTGGGGGGCCCATGCCCCCCTGCCACCCGGGCCAGTCCGCCCCTTGTTCCGATATAAGTCATGGTTTCCTTTTACATAGTGTCTCTAAACATTTTTGCATGACACATCAAAAGGATCCAAGACTATTAAAATTAATAATAATTGATCAGATACCGGATTCTGTGAGCAACAGGTTCAGTAGCTTAATTAACAAGGAGAGCTACTGGATCTTCCAACTCGGCACATTAGGGAGGGATTAACCCTAACCATAGATAACATCACTTGTATTATAAATTCTTATTATGTTTTTTTTATACACAATTTTATTGATTTTATGGCACCTAATCATTATTTTATGCTCCTCTGTTTTTTTTTTTATTGTAATTCCAGTGTATTATTATAGCAATCATTTTATAAGGGTGTTTTTTGTTATTTTTATTATTTGTACTTACTATGTACTACTACCCATTTGAGAATATGGCAACTCAGGGTTTTTTCTATATATTAAGCTGTTATAAGGTTTTGTAGAAGATATTGATATTCATATATATCTAGATGTTTTTAAAGGTTTTATTAATGCAGCTTCCTTCCAGCAGACCTTGAGTTAATTGTAGGGTTAAATGACATCATCAATTGATCCACATCGATTGGATGTTGTTCCAATAAAACAGGTCATTTTCCCAATGGTTTGTTAACCATTTAAACTTCTCCCATTGTCTCCTGTCTCTAAGCATTCCATACTGACTTTTTCAATCATTATGCTCATGGACTTTGCTGACTTCAGGGTAGGCATACAGATTTTTTAGAAATCTGCACCAAAAAAAAAAAAATACACTGTGTGCACAAGGCCTATTACAGGTCTTAACTTCTAGATCCGCGCTGCTCATACAATGAAAGAACCACAGTTGTCAGATAGTTCCAAAGTGGAGCCACGTCCAAAGATATGACAACCTCTGCACTGTGCTGGCCGGGTTACACGCTGCGATGTCCCAGAGATCCGACCAACGATCAGGATTGCTGGGACATCGCTATATGATCGCTGGTGAGCTGTCACACAGGCAGACTCACCAGCGACCAGCGAGAACGCTGGTAACCAGGCTACACATCGGGTAACTAAGCATAGCCCTGGTTACCATGTCCCAGCGTGTACTGTGCGGCGCTGGGCATCGGCCGGGAGGTTGTTGATCGTTGGTCTCCCACTGTCACACACACCGATGCTGGCCGCCCAGCAGGAGACAAAGGATCGAAAAACGGCCCTGGCCATTCTGCAACCATCAGTGAGCTGATCACTGATCGTTGCAGGATGTCACACATAGCGACATCGCTATGAGGTCGCTGCAATGTCACAAGTTAACGATGTCGACACGTGTAAACCGGCCTTATCTCAACTAGGGTTGAAGTGTCCGCTAGATGTTCCAAGCTCCCATGTGTCCACCTCAGTCAGCGCTAATTCAGCTCCACCTTTCAATTTTGATTTAAACGTTGCATCTTACGTCACCCACATCTAGTTATGGGGGAATCTGCGCCCGCCCAAAATGAAAAAATAATTGCCTACATTAGGGAATGGTCGATGGGAATTCATAGATAAATATGTTAACTCACTACTGGGAAGGGAAATCATTTTCATACTGTGCATTAATTAATGCAACATCTAAGGCTCCATTCACATCTGTGGTGGAGGCTCGCTTAGGACCCGCGATCGCTCATCCAAACAAAAATACTGGCCAAAACTAGGCCTGTTTTTCACCTTAGTGCCTGGTATCCTACTGGGCAAAATAGCAAACCAGACTGACCCCATTGTCATCAATAAGGTCTGCCGGGCGCTGTAAATATCAGGCACGTGTGTGGTCTGCCATGTCCAATGCTTTTGCATTTGTTTTTAACACAGAACAAAAATATATAGTCAAAAAATGAATTGTGAAAAGAGCCATGCTAGACACGTAGATGTATCTGTCATATGAAAAGTGGATTCAGGCAGAAAATGGGATCTCTGGACACTTCAGCCCCAATCAGTAAATAGTGCGGCACTGCTGGGCATCATTTATTTCAGTGCTGCGAAAGTGACGAACCATGGCTACGTTCACACAAAGATCCACAAGAATGGGCCAATTTTCCTCCAGGAAAAAGAAAAAGATTTTTCATCTTCAATTTATTTTTATACATCAGCAGTGATCATATACAGTGTCCTGTGTGAACAATTGCAGTTATCTGTAAAAATACTATAGGTTGATCCATATGGGAAGTTCCACAGGCTTGAAGAGCAGAGTCCTTCATCTAACCTCATTCAAATCCCGTTAACAGATTCACTGCTATAAAATCAGCTCGATTCAATTTTTTTCTTCTATAGGAGGAATTTTTCCAATCTGATGACAAACAAATCAGGACAAATATAAGATTACGTTCCTTTGGTGAGTTTTTGATGTTGCAGAAGTTCTACATCGATTTAAATGATGCTACTTGCATGGGCGTACACAGGGAGGGGCAGCTGTCCTCCCCCAGAAGCAAAAAAATAACAATACTAATTAAATGGTTATAAAGTGATCATACGAAACAAAATTTGGTAGTGGGATGGCGAATAATCAGTTGTTTACCACACTGAAATGGTGTAAAAAAAAAAAATCGAGAAGTATCTAGAGCCACCTAGCGACTGGTAGAGGAATCTATTATCTATGTCAGCCAGCCAATGGGATTCAAGGGAGGGAGAGGGCTCTAGCAGAGTCCACAAGTGGCAGCCAATGAGCGAAGAGAGATTGCTTTCTTTCTGCGCCTTATACTTAACTCGCCGTCCTCCCTCGGTGACCCCCGGCTGTGTCTTCTGATCCACTGCCGGGCTACAGCGAATGTGGGCTCTAGGACCCAAAAGCACCATGTGGCCCGTGACATCGCTTGGTGACATGGTGCTGTTTAAGGTCCTGCGCCAGGTCCTACAGTGCCGGGAGGAGGAGCGATCACAGTGGGAACCCAGCAAGATGAGTAAAAAGCTCAGAAAGAAAACACGAAAAGAATTCATGGTCATTCTCTGTGCCATTGCTTTTGCTAGGATGCATTACGGAGCTGCGTTTCACTGCATTTATGCAGCGCTAAATAACCCTGCGTAAATACGCAGCATGTGAACGCATCCTGTCCTGAAGTGTTTCTTTGAAACAACTACCGTATATACTCGCGTATAAGCCGAGTTTTTCAGCCCAAAAATCGGGCTGAAAAGTCACCCCCTCGGCTTATACGCGAGTCACTGTATTAGGGACCTCGGATACCTGCTGTCAGTAGCGAGTCTGAGCTATTCCGAGCGGGTCTTAGCGATTCCGAGCGAGTCTGAGCTATTCCGAGAGGGTCTTAGCGATTCCGAGCGAGTCTGAGCTATTCCGAGAGGGTCTTAGCGATTCTGAGCAATTCCGAGCGATTCTGAGTGAGTCATAGCGATTCTGAGTGAGTCATAGCGATTCTGAAAGCGAGTCTTAGCGATTCCGAGCATTTCTGAGCAATTCTGAGCTAGTCTGAGTGATTCTAAGCAAGTTTACAATCCGAGTCCTGTATTCTGTACTCGGGACTCGGCTTATACACGAGTCAATAGGTTTTTCAAGGTTTTGAGGACAAAAGTAGGGGGGTCGGCTTATACACGGGTCGGTTTATACGCGAGTATATACGGTAATCGTTCAAATTTATTCCAGTTATAGTTTATTAGTTTACCTTCCTGTTTACATTTAGAAGACATCGAGTCTTGCCATGGACTACGGCTTGCCCTCCCTAGTTTTACTCCTTGGTATGCCTATGGTTACTTGCGCTTTTTATAGCGCTTGTGTGCGTTTCTTAAAATACTTCACTATCACGTTTTTTATGTTGCTTTTTTGGATGTAAAATGCATTAAAAAGCTCTTTCTTTTTGATACTTCCTGGTATTTACCGTATATACTCGTGTATAAACCGAGTTTTTCAGCACAAAAAATGTGCTGAAAAGTCCCCCCTCGGCTTATACACGGGTATATACGGGAGCCCCAGCTGTATACAGCCCCCCCCGTGGTATCCAGGGCCCCCCTTGCTGCACCTGTAAAGGAAGATGTCAGTATACTTATCGCTGCCGCCGCCGCTCCGCTTCTCGGTCACCGCGCTGCTCCGGGTCTTCATGCTTCCTGTTCCTTCTCCGGCGCTCAGGAAATGACGTCATTGTTCAAGCGTCGGAGAAGGAACAGGAAGCATGAAGACCCGGAGCAGCGCGGTGACCGAGAAGCGGAGCGGCGGCGGCAGCGATAAGTATACTGACATCTTCCTTTACAGGTGCAGCAAGGGGGGCCCTGGATACCACGGGGGGGCTGTATACAGCTGGGGCTGCTGTATACAGCTGGGGCCCCTGTATACTTCTTATGGGGGGGTCTGTATATATCCCCTGGGGCTGCTGCTGTATATACCCCCTGGGGCTGCTGCTGTATATACCCCCTGGGGCTGCTGCTGTATACTACCACTGGGGCTGCTGTATACTACTACTGGGGCTGCTGTATACTACTACTGGGTGTTTCTACTGCTGCTGTATATACCACTGAGGGCTGCTGTATACTACTACTGGGGCTGCTGTATATACCTCTGGGGCTTCTGTATACTACCACTGGGGCTGCTGTATATACTCTGGGGCTGCTGTATACTACCACTGGGGCTGCTGTATATATCTCTGGGGCTGCTGTATACTACCACTGGGGCTGCTGTATATATCTCTGGGCTGCTGTATACTACCACTGGGGCTGCTGTGTATATACCCTGGGGCTGCTGCTGTATATACCCCCTGGGCTGCTGCTGTATACTACCACTGGGGCTGCTGTATACTACTACTGGGGCTGCTGTATACTACTACTGGGGCTGCTGTATACTACCACTGGGGCTTCTGTATACTACTACTGGGGCTGCTGCTGTATATACCACTGAGGCTGCTGTATACTACTACTGGGGCTGCTATATACTACCTCTGGGGCTTCTGTATACTACCACTGGGGCTGCTGTATATACCTCTGGGGCTGCTGTATACTACCACTGGGGCTGCTGTATATATCTCTGGGGCTGCTGTATACTACCACTGGGGCTGCTGCTGTATATACCACTGGGGAGGCTGCTGTAACACTGCTGGGGCCTGTATGTACCACTGGGGAGGCTGCTGTATACCACACTTCTGGGGGCTGTATACTACCACTGGGGAGGCCTGTATACCACTGCGGGGGCCTGTATACCACACTGCTGGGAGCTGTATACCTGTGCTGGGGTCCACCCTCGGCTTATACACGAGTCAATAGGTTTTCCCAGATTTTGGGGTCAAAAGTAGGGGGGTCGGCTTATACACGGGTCGGCTTATACACGAGTATATACGGTAGCTTTGACAACAAAAACTTTTGTTGATATACTTAGGTGTATAATGTGTGTTTTCGGTGCATTACTGGGTGGAATCATGCTAAAAATGCACATTTTCCACATCTAAGGGTATGTGCTCACTATCAGGAGGTTGCTACGTGTTGGAGGCAGCGAATCCAGATCTGAGGGAACCCGAGGGTGAAAACAGGGAGACCATCGCTGCCCTGAACGATCTGCGGTGGATGCAGGGCAGCTTCTCCCTGTGTGCACCCGATGGGAGCCGCTTCCAACTCCGCAGCATAAAATTACCATGCTGCGGAGATGCAACCCACACCTCAGCTGAAAACACACTGCTGTCGGGTGAAGCATAGTGAGCATGGAATTTCTTGAAATCCCATCCACTATGTTGGTACTGTACAACGCAGCGTTCTGGATGCAGCACCAAAGCGCTGCGTCCAAAACACTGAAAGCACAGACCATGAGTATGCACTCTAATATACGTTCATGGGGAAAATCTGCACAGAAGACTCAGTGTACCTGCAAGGATAATAGACATGTCGTAGAGTTGAATCACGCACAGCAGATAAGTTTATGCTGAGTAAAAATGAAGGACAGTGGACATTAGATTTCTATCAATTCCATCTACTTTGCTGGAACTAGAAGACGCTGCATTTTTCATAGTGAAAATCTGTAGCGCTGATTGAGAGAGCATAGCCGAAATGTTCTATGGGTAGGGTCACATTGGCGTTTTTTGTTTAAAATCCTGATCCGGTTTTGAGCTTTAAAAAAGCTCAAAACCGGACCAGGAAAGGCTCCTGATGGAAGCCTATGCAAAACACCGGATGGCTTCACAAGCCATCCGGTGGCCGGATCCGGCACTGCTGCCTGCGTTTAAAATCATGCAGGCAGCAGTTTTCGCAGCGTTTACCGGGCCGCACTGCGGTTACCGGATGGCTCAGGATGTGTAATCCTGAGCCATCCGGTAACTGCCGAGGTTGCGGATCCCGGCTATTGGCGGGATCCGCAACCTTAATAAAGAGTTAAATTGTTGATCTCAATGACTGTTTAAGGTCTGTAGGGGGGCTTAGACCCCCCTACAGACCGGCCGACCACTTATACAGTGTACTTGTACAATTTCACAATGGGCACGGGCTCTTCGGAGCAAAGTGCCCCCCCCCCCCCCCCGTATCACTATACAGGGGTGCATACACCCCTGTATTACAATGATGCATTAATGATGTGTAGTCCAAAAAGGATTTTATCGCTCGCAATGTAAGTTTATACTTACAGCATGTAAGTTGTAGGCAGAGTCCAGCGAAATCCATAGGCGGGGCTGTGTGCAGCAGCCTCCGCCCGCTTCATGTTGATGGCCGCCCCCTCTGGCCGTAATCCACTGTTGTGAGGGCGGATACGTCGTTAAAGGGGCGTGGCTAACCTCGGCACATAGTTAGCCACGCCCCTTTAACGACGTATCCGCCCTCACAACAGTGGATTACGGCCAGAGGGGGCGGCCATCAACATGAAGCGGGCGGAGGCTGCTGCACACAGCCCCGCCTATGGATTTCGCCGGACTCTGCCTACAACTTACATGCTGTAAGTATAAACTTACATTGCGAGCGATAACATCCTTTTTGGACTACACATCATTAATGCATCATTGTAATACAGGGGTGTATGCACCCCTGTATAGTGATACGAGGGGGGGGGGGCACTTTGCTCCGAAGAGCCCGTGCCCATTGTGAAATTGTACAAGTACACTGTATAAGTGGTCGGCCGGTCTGTAGGGGGGTCTAAGCCCCCCTACAGACCTTAAACAGTCATTGAGATCAACAATTTAACTCTTTATTAAGGTTGCGGATCCCGCCAATAGCCGGGATCCGCAACCTCGGCAGTTACCGGATGGCTCAGGATTACACATCCTGAGCCATCCGGTGACCGCAGTGCGGTATTATGCACACATTTTTGAAAAAAAATGTGTGTGCCCGCCATTGCGTTCACCGCATCCGGATCCGGATGCGGTGAATGCAATTTATGTTTTCAATGTGACCCTACCCTATGAATGCAACTATCCTGCTTTTCATGTATATTACTTGAGTAAGGCTGCAGTCAGACTAGCATATAGCATCATGCGATAGCATCGAGTGTGGAGAGGAGGGAGAAATTATGGCGTATATTGCGCTCCAGGTGGATGTGTGCTAAGTGCAGTGCGATGTTTTACTTTCAGCCATAGACTTGTATGGGTGCGAGTGAGCCGAGACTCATTGACAGTCACAGCAGGCTGCTGTTTTTTCCTCAGTCCTATTAGGGCTGAGGAAAAACTCGTAGATCTGAGCTGCCTCATTGGTTAACATTAGGCCAAGTGCAATGTGAGATTTCCTCGCATGGCACTCATGTGAGTCACACGCCGGTGTAACTCCAGCCTTATATGTTATATTGTGTGATTTAACCTGATACATGAGCACCATCATTGATTCTTATGGCTGTAGCTGCTCCCACAGTTTTGTCAGGAAACCTAATAAATGCTTTATTTTCTAAATGTATGTCCATTACATCATTTGTAGAGGTACCGTGACACACACAGATATCTGTGCAGACATTGCTTGCAACTCACTGGTTGCAGTAAAATCATGGACACATTGTTCTATTTTGTTGCCGTGTACAAATGGAACAATGTGTCCATGATTTCACTGCAACCAGTGAGTTGCAAGCAATGTCTGCACAGATATCTCTTTGTGTAACGGTATCTTTAGAGTTGTAGGGATTCACGCTCTTGGGTAGTGTTCACACATGCAATACAGTTTGCTCCAAACGTGCAGTTTTTTTGCTTTCATAAAACTTCAAGGGAATCAAAATAAAACAGCCCCTTCTGCAGGCAGAGGTATACCAATAAATAAGCAGTTCATTCAGCAGTCACATATGTCAGTGCAGGCTCACCTAGATTACAGTTCGGTTCCCTGGAGCAAATTTTCCACAAATAAGGGGTAAGGTCTTATAATTTTCAGGGTCCCCTTCAGCCTGAGCTCCAGCAGCTTCTAGCACCAAATATCAGTATTCAAGACAGTCTGGTCACTCAGTTTCTACATACTGCACTCTGCTTAATTCCCCTAGCAGTGAGACATTAGTGAACACATGCCCTGGTCCTGACTTAAAGCTAGCAAGGTGCATGTAATCAGGACCTGCAGTGCTAAGATTTACCCAGTCCTCCCTGACTTTGCATGTGTATTGTTAGTGTGGTGTAATATATAATAGTTATTTGAGGCTATTTCTGTATATATGCTATGAAAGACTGAATCTTAAAAAAGTAAAGGATGCTTTTGGAAACTTTAAGATGGCATTCAAGAAATAAATTGGTTTCCTCACAGATAATTAAGTGCTGAATATGATGTTAAAATGTGATACCAGCACAATGATTTGTGTCACACAGAATTCAAGTAATGTATCAACTCTTAATGGCTTTGGAGATTATTGTACATTTCAGATGTTAGCCAGCAGAAAGTGTTCTGAGGTGTCATTGATTTCAATGTGACGAGCTCACCACCTTCTCTGACCTCCACAGAGACAGGTCTGGTAATCTACACCGAAGATTGGAATACGTTTTCCCTTCTCAGAATAAGATGTTTTAGCAGATTTTTCTCAGTTAATCTATATCTTATTTTATTTAATAATGCACAAATCATTGTATGAAGGAATGTGATGGTATATATACCGTCTATTAATATGCAAAATAGTTATTAAAGAACACCTATCACCAAGTCAAAAGTGTGCCGTTTTTGCTTTACCGGTAATTATTCTTCTGCTCCTTCCTTGCCTGTACGGCCTTATTATTCAATGCTAATTTTTAGGTCATTATAACTGTATCTTAAGTCTGCATTGATAAACAGCATAAAAATTCCCAAAAATGTATAAGGTCCATATCTCGAATACCATGTTACTTATAGCATTATTCAGAACTCACATTGTAGGGGAATAAATTGCTTTACTTGGGACATACAGCAGCCAATATCCACACATCAACATAGCGCCATCTACTGTCTGCTCACCACAGAGCCTACAGTCCGAGGTTCTCGTACCGGTGCTATTTGTGGTGTTCACCAATAGCCCTCGTACGTGTTTATAGTCTAAGTAGTCACTCATATGTAAGGGATTTATTGCTGAAATATGTCAATTTTCATCCAAGGGTCAGATCAGAATTGGCAATGTAAGTCCATGGGGTCCAGGATAAAACTCAGACCGCACTCGAATGACATCAAGGACAGGCTGATTTCATGGACTGTAAGAAAGGAGAAGAAGCTTTTTTTTCTCCACATATGAAAGAAACTGATGACACTCGGCCTAAACCTTGATCAAAGTCTTCTCATATGTGACAAAACCGGAGAACTGAATGAGGCCTAATCCTGTAGTTTTTATATATTCCAAAATGTATAGCTGATAATCTTTCTACATACAGTTGTAAAAAGCTGAACAATTTTCAGGGTTAAGATCATCTACCTAATATCTGTTAGGGGGCCGTCACACGCTGCGACATCTTTAGCGATATTGTAAGCGATCACGTGCACGCGCGATCGCTTACAATATCGCTCACATCGCTGGTGAGATGTCACACAGACAGACTCACCAGCGATGCGGAGCCGCGATCTCGCTCGTTACTATGGTACACATCGGGTAACTAGGCGCCGCGCGTCGCTTAGTTACCCGACGTGTACCATAGTTACCATCTCCCAGCATAGGCTCTGCCGCTGGGAGATGGATCATCGTGGTGTCACACACCACGATGATGCAGATCGTTGCATCGTTCATCGCTAGATCTGAGAACCGGAGCTCAGATCAGCGATGTCACGATCAAGCGATTTACCATCGTAAATCGCTTGATTACATGCAACGATATCTTGCCCGATATCGCTTAAGCGATCAAAAAGGAGATCGCTTAAACGATATCGGGCAAGATATCGTTCTGTGTGACGGCCCCCTTAGGGGGCCGTCACACGGAACGATATCTTGCCCGATATCGTTTAAGCGATCTCCTTTTTGATCGCTTAAGCGATATCGGGCAAGATATCGTTGCATGTAATCAAGCGATTTACGATGGTAAATCGCTTGATCGTGACATCGCTGATCTGAGCTCCGGTTCTCAGATCTAGCGATGAACGATGCAGCGATCTGCATCATCGTGGTGTATGACACCACGATGATCCATCTCCCAGCGACCGCGCCTATGCTGGGAGATGGTAACTATGGTACACGTCGGGTAACTAAGCGACGCGCGGCGCCTAGTTACCCGATGTGTACCATAGTAACGAGCGAGATCGCGGCTCCGCATCGCTGGTGAGTCTGTCTGTGTGACATCTCACCAGCGATGTGAGCGATATTGTAAGCGATCGCGCGTGCACGTGATCGCTTACAATATCGCTAAAGATGTCGCAGCGTGTGACGGCCCCCTTATTGATGCCTAGAAATCAACTCAAAACCTTTACATTGTTTTATAATAATATTAATTGTATCACTTAATATTGAATTAAGTATGCTGACACCCCCTTCTATATTGTATAAACCCACACACAGTAAAGTTTAGTAAACAGTATGAGCCCTCACATAGCCCCCATGTACGGTATAGGTCAATACACAGCCCCACTATATACATTATGACTCCACATGCAGTCCCTTATATACTGTATAAGCTCCCACATAGCCCCCTATAAACAGTATAAGTCCACAAACCTGTCCTCCTATTTACAATGAGTCCACACACAGCCCCTGTATACAGTAGGACCCCCCATATAGCCCTCCTATATACAGAATAAGCCCTGACACAGTCTCCCTGTATAAAAGATCCACCACCTAACCCCGTTTATACAGTATAAGCCTCCGCATAGCCCACTATATATAGTTTGAGCTTCCAGATGTTTATTATTATTGTTATTTATTTATATAGCGCCATTAGGTTCCATGGCGCTTTACATGAGGATGAGGGAGACAAGAACAAGTACACTAAATCTAGGCGATCAGGACGTACAGGTACAGGAGGGGCAGGGACCCTGTCCACGAGGGCTCACAGTCTATGAGGGGCGGGTTAGGATACAGTAGGATGGGGGAATGTCAGGTATGGGGCGTTCGCCTGGGTCTCATGGCAGGTTGTAGGCTTGACGGAACAAGTGAGTCTTCAGGTGACACTTGAAGCTACTCAGGGTAGGAGAGTGTCTGACGTGTTCAGGCAGGGAGTTCCAGAGTATGGCAGATGCCCGGGAGAAGTCCTGGACTCGGTTGTGCGAAGAGGTGATGAGGGGGGAGCAGAGGAGGAGTTCTTGGGAGGAGCGGAGGTTGCGTGAGGGCAGGTATCGGGAGACCAGGTCGGAGATGTATGGTGGGGCCAGGTTGTGTGTGGCTTTGTACGCCATGGTTAGTGTTTTGAATTGGGATCTCTTGGAGACGGGGAGCCAGTGAAGGGCTTGGCAGAGGGGGGAGACAGGGGAGTAGCGGAAGGACATATAGATGAGTCGGGCAGCGGAGTTGAGGATAGACTGGAGAGATGTGAGGGAGTTAGCCGGGAGGCCATTGAGAAGGAGGTTGCAGTAGTCAAGGCGGGAGATGATAAGAGCATGGATGAGTGTTTTAGCGGTGTCGTGGGTGAGGAAGGAGCGGATCCGTGAGATGTTCTTGAGCTGGAGCCGGAGGGATGTGGTGAGGGCCTCGATGTGGGGTTTGAAGGATAGGGAGGAGTCAAGGATTACCCCGAGGCACTTGGCTTGGGGGACTGGGGAGAGGGCGCAGTCATTGATGCAGATGGATAGGTTGGGAGGTGGGGTGGAATTTCTTGGGGGGGAAGACTATGAATTCAGTTTTGTCCATGTTGAGTTTAAGGAAGCGAGCAGAGAAGAAGGATGAGATGGCGGAAAGGCATTGAGGGATTTTCGAGAGTAGGGAGGTGATGTCAGGGCTGGACAGGTAGATTTGGGTGTCGTCGGCGTAGAGGTGGTACTGGAGGCCATGGGACTCGATGAGTTGCCCTAGGCCGAGAGTGTAAATGGAGAAAAGCAGGGGTCCCAGGACTGAACCTTGGGGGACTCCGACAGAAAGGGGGTAGGGTGAGGAGGAGGTGTGGGAGACGCTGAAGGTCCGGTCTGCTAGGTATGAGGAGATCCAGGAGAGGGAAAGGTGGGTGATGCCAAGGGATTCCAGGATCCGGAGAAGAAGGGAGTGGTCTACCGTGTCGAAGGCGGCAGACAGGTCAAGGAGTAGCAGGATGGAGTAGTGGTCCACTATATACAGTATGAGCTCTCAAATAGCAGTATAAATCTTCACATACCCTCTTTGAATAGAGTATGAGCTCTTTCATAGCCCCTATATATAGTATGAGCCCCCACTTAGCCCGCTATATACAGTATGACACCTTATATGAAGTATGAGCCCCTATATAGTCCTCTACATATAGTATGAGTCCCCACATCGCCCCCTACACAGTTAGGCCCAGAAATATTTGAACAATGGCCAAATCTTCGTGATTTCGGCTCTGCAGAACAAGTGATCAAAGCATTGCAGGTTCAAGTGTCCTGAGAGGACCATTAAGTGCTAGAAAAAGTAGGAAAAAAAAGTTTTTTTTTTAAATATGAAAAAAATATAAAAGTTAAAATCACCCCCTTTCAACACACTGAAATATAAGAAATAAAAAAAATACACATTGTGTATTGCTGTGTTCGTAAAAGTCTGATCTATCAAAATATAAACAAATTAATCCAATCTATAAACAACATAACACAAAACCAATCAAACCGCCAGAATTTCAGTTTTTTGGCTGCTGCAACAACAGAAAACAATATAATTACAGACAATCAAATATACCGAAAAGTAATAGCAATAAAAACTTTGACTTGGGGCACAAAAAACAAGGCCTCACACAGCCCCATAGTCAAAAAACTGAAAATGTTACACTGAAAATGTCGCGACACAAGCAAGATTTTGTCTTTTACAATATCTCTGAATGTTTTTTTACCACTTAAAAAAAACAAAAACTATCCATGTTTGATATACATGTAATTACACTGACCGTACTCTCAGGCAGGAGTCACACTGGGCGAGAGAGATACATGCATGTTTTCAGTATGTTCCCATTGGGAAAAAAAATCAAAAACATGTAACATCCACACATAACTATAGCAATAAACTTTTCTCAAAACCGAATACCAAGAAGTATCAAAAACAAAACAGCTTTATTTAAAACATGACATACCAACAAAAGACGAAAATTGCAGCATCCAAATAGAATAAAAATGCATAAACGCCAGTTGTAGTATTTACATAAGGGTACCTTCTCACGCCACAACCACAGGAGAAATTTGGAATTATCGCCACCAAATTGCCTCCTTACTGCGGCGTGTATTTCGGGAATTTGGCGGCGATAAACCAAATGTCGCCTGGTTCCGATTTCACAGCACTGCTCTAAAATGGGAACCAGGCGATATTTGATTTATCGCCGCCAAATTCCCTATTTACACGCCGCAATAAGGAGGCAATTTGGCGGCGATAATTCCAGCGAGAAATATCGCTGCCAAAATTGTCTCTCGCGGTTGCGGCGTGTAAAGGTACCCTCACAGGTGCAGAAATTCTGTAAGATCAAAATCTCACCATACACTCATCAAGGGAACATAGCCTAAGAGTGCGTGGCCACAATCAGGAGACACTGTGCTATAGACGCAGTCATGTCTCTCGCAGAGACTCTTATGTTCTCTGCGGCAGAATGCGCTATCCGTGCCCACAATCAGGAGTACGTGTGTTCTGTCTAGAGGAGACGCTAGCGTCCGGTGCTGGAGAACGCACTATTAGTGCCCACGATCAGGATTCTGGACGCAGTGCATTTCCACTGTGATCTTCTGCTGTTGAAATTGACATGCTGCAGCTTCGGAAGCCTTGTCTCATGTCAGTTTATGCTGGAAAAAGAAGCTCAGCGGGCATGAGATTTCTATAAATCCATCCACTGTGCTACTGTACAACGCAACGTTTCGGATGCAGCAAAAATATGCTGCTAGTCCTGATCGTAAGCACTTGTTAAAGAGTTTGTTTTTGAAAAAACATTTTTTTGTAGCCCTTTTTATTATTATTTACGCTAAGAGCACCACTTGAGTATGTTTGTGTTTTTTTGTGTACTGTAACTTGTTCTCCGTTTACTTTGTCTGCCTAAGGCGGCCGTCACACGCTTCAATGTTTTGAGCGATATTGTTAGCGATCACATGCACGCGCGATCGCTAACAATATCGCTCACATCATTGGTGAGCTGTCACACAGACAGACTCACCAGCGATGTGGAGCAGCGAGATCGCTGGTAACTATGGTACACATCGGGTTACTAGGTGCCGCACGGCGCTTAGTAACCCGACGTTTACCATAGATACCATCTCCCAGCATAGGCTCTGCCGCTGGGAGATCGTTCATCGTGGTGTCACACACCACGATGAGGCAGATTGATCAAGCGATTATCGCTTGATATGAGCTCCGGCTCACAAATCTGCGATCTAACAATCAAACGATTTTACATTGTTACATGCAGCGATGCACAAACGATATCGCTTAAGCGATCAAAAAGCAGATCGCTTAAGCGATATCGTGCAGGAAATTGAAGCGTGTGACGGCCGCCTAACTCAGACTATAGACAAGTGGTCCTGTAAAAAAAAAAAAACTATTGTATTTTTTCGATCCTGGGCTGACCCTTTAACCCCTTCATGACCCATGATGTACATGTACATGTACATCATGGGTTGGCTCTCTCACTTTAATGTGAGCTCCGGCAGTGAGTTCACATCAATTCCCTGACATATCAGCTGATCTCATCAGCTGAGATGTGGGGCTGACAGCGCCAATCGGATCTGCGATCCGATTGGAGCTGTTAACTCTTTGGATCGTGCTGTTATATTCTGATAGCGCAATCCAAAAGTGCCACAGTGGGGATAGCACCCTTTTCCACCAAGATCGGAGATCCCACGATAAGATCATAGGATCTCGCTGCATCACCTGATAGCCAGAGGTCTGGCAGTTACCCCGGAAGCTATCAGGGTCCACAGAAAGTGATCATTTGTGCTATGTCCAGGTGTGCTGCTGCTCATCTGGACATGGCACAAGTGATCGGACACTGCAGCACTTTGGCGCCCTATGGGGTTCTGTATAATAAAGAATAAATAAAAAAATAAAGTTTGTAAAAATGTAAAAAAAACAAAACAAAAAAAAAAAAAACCCACAAAAGTTCAGATCACTCCCTTTTGCACCATTCAAAATAAAAGTATTAAAAAATGTAAAAAATACACATATTTGGCATCGCCACATTCAGAAATGTCCCATCTATCAAAATATAAAATCATTAATCAGAGCTGTAAACTGTGTAATGGAAAAAGGTCCAAACACCAAACTTACATTATTTTGGCGCTGTAATAAAATGTAGTAACAGGCGATCAAAACAGCGCATCCACCGGAAAAACGTCAGCTCAAGTTGCAAACAATAATCCATCACACAGCCCCAGATCCCGACAAATGAGGACACTACAGGGCGCAGAACATGGCGCAAAAAGTGCAATTCTTTTTTTTTTTTTCAAATTTGTGAATTTTTTTTCACCACTTAGATACCAGTAAAAGTATACATGTTTAGTATCTACGAACTCATACCGACCTGGGGCATCACACTGTCACATCAGATTTACCATAGAGTGAACATTCTGTATAAAAAACACAAAAAACAAAAGTATAATTGCAATTTGTTTTTGCAATTACACCGCACTTGGAATCTTTTCCATTTTCCTGTACACTATATGGTAAAATAAATGATTTCATCTGAAAGTACAACTTGTCTTGCAATAAAGCAAGCTGTCTGTCATATGTCTATATTGACAGAAAATAAAACAGTTATGTCTCTTGGAAGAAGGGGAGGAAAAAAAATGGAAACTGAAAATTGCTGGGTGGTGAAGGGGTTATATGGAGAAATGACTAAGACAATCTTTTTTTTCACACTGGATATGGATTACCTACAGTTCAATGAGTTCGTACTTCGCCATATTACCTTTTAGACATATACAGTTTATCCCACAATAAGTTGGAATTTAACTTCACAAAGATGTTGAATAACGATGACCTAGGAGCCAAAACCCTAGTCTCTTTATTTGTGTACTCATCGGCGGCGTGTGGCCGGGCAGTCCTCCAAATCATAAAATTGTCTCAGTTCAATTACCATTAGATTTATTGCTGTCAGAGCCGAACAGAGGCCTGATTGTGTGCTCATACTCCGATGCACAGCTTTGTGTTCATGCTCTTAAAATAGTGTGATTTCACACCCGGTAATAACTCTTGTAGTGGAAATTACTGCGAAAAATCCATTTTAGGAAAATGAAATCCCTGAGACATTCACAATTGTTCAAAACGTAATGACTCATATAAGGCATGGGGCCAAATATACATAAAGTGTTTAAAAAAAAACTCTTCATTGCCTATAGCAGTGATGGCGAACCTTTATGGGACCGAGTGCCCAATCTGCAACCTAAAACCTAATTCTTCATAGTGAAGTGCGATAGGGCAATTTATCCTAAATGTGGCCGTCACAAGGACTGCACAGGGAAGAGTCAGCAGCTGACAACTCTCTTCCTGTACAGCGCTTGTAGTCTTGACACCCTGATAAGTTCTATTATTTTAACAATGAATTGATTTTAAACTTACCTTTGCAGTGTTCTCTTCTCTTCAGCAGTGGTCAGACAGCTCATGTGTACTGCACATTGAAGCAGAGCTGCTCCCACTGCCCTTCGGACACAGCAGGTGGACTGATCTGTATGAAAAAAAATGGAAGAATATTAGAGATAGATAGATAGATAGATAGATAGATAGATAGATAGATAGATAGTAGTTATGTGCCCAATCCTGACCTTTCCTTGTAGCTATATGCTCCATCCTGACCTCTCCTTGTAGTTACCGGTATGTGCTCCATCGTGACCTTCTCCTTATAGTTATGTGCTCCATCCTGACCCTCTCCTTGAAGCTATGTGCTCCATCCTGACCCTCTCCTTGTAGCTATGTGCTCTATCCTGACCATCTCCTTGTAGGTACGTACTCCATCCTGACCGTCTTCTTGTAGTTACGTGCTCCATCCTGACGCTTCTCCTTCTAGGTATGTGCTCCATCCTGACCGTCTTCCTGTAGTAATCTCTCCATCCTTACCCTCTCCTTGTAGATATGTGCTTCATCCTGACCCTCTCCTGGCAGTAATGTCTCCATTCTGCCCCCTTTCTTGTAGTAATGCCCCATCCTTGTCCACATTTAGTAATGGCCCATTCTGCTCCCATCTTGTAGAAATGCCCATCTTGTCCCCTTTCAGTAATGCATCATCCTTGTCCCTTCCAGTAATGCCCGATCCTTGTCCCCCTCCAGTAATGCCCCATCCTTGTCCCCTTACAGTAATGCCCGATCCTTGTCCCCTTGCAGTAGTGCCCCATCATGCCCCCTCATTGCAGAAATGCCCCATCATGTCTCCTCCTTGTAGTAATGCCCGATCATGCCTCCTCCTTGTAGTAATGCCCCATCATGCCTCCTCCTTGTAGTAATGCCCCATCATGCCTCCTCCTTGTAGTAATGCCCCATCATGCCTCCTCCTTGTAGTAATGCCCCATCATGCCTCCTCCTTGTAGTAATGCCCCATCATGCCTCCTCCTTGTAGTAATGCCGCATCATGCCTCCTCCTTGTAGTAATGCCCCATCATGCCCCCTCCTTGTAATAAATGCCCCATCATGCCGCCTACTTGTAATAAGAGCCCCATCATGCCCCCTCCTTGTAATGCCCCCTCCTTATAATGCCCCCATCCTTGTAATGCCCCCATTCTTATAGTAAATGTATCCTCCTTGTATTGCCCCCTCCTTGTAGTAAATGCCCCCTCCTTGTAATGCCCCCATTCTTATAGTAAATGTATCCTCCTTGTATTGCCCCCTCCTTGTAGTAAATGCCCCCTCCTTGTAATGCCCCCATTCTTATAGTAAATGTATCCTCCTTGTATTGCCCCTCCTTGTAGTAAATGTCCCCTCCTTGTAATGGCCCCATCCTTATAGTAAATGCCCCCCCTTGTATTGCCCCCTCCTTATAGTAAATGCCCCATCTTGTATAGCCCCCATCTTTATAGTTAATTCCCGTCCTTGTAGTAAATGTCCCATTTTGTATAGCCCCCATCCTTGTAGTAAATGCCCCATCTTGTGTAGCCCCCATTCTTGTAGTAAATGCCCCATCTTGTGTAGCCCCCATCCTTGTAGCAAATGCCCCATCTTGTATAGCCCCAATCCTGGTATAGCCCCCATTCTGGTATAGCCCCCATCCTGGTATAGCCCCCATCCTGGTATAGCCCCCATCCTGGTATAGCCCCATCCTTGTACAGCCCCCATCCTGGTATAGCCCCCATCCTGGTATAGCCCCCATCCTGGTATAGCCCCCATCCTGGTATAGCCCCCATCCTTGTACAGCCCCCATCCTTGTACAGCCCCCATCCTGATACAACCCCCATCCTGGTATAGCCCCCATCCTGGTATAGCCCCCATTCTGGTATAGCCCCCATCCTGGTATAGCCCCCATCCTGGTATAGCCCCCATCCTGATACAACCCCCATCCTGGTATAGCCCCCATTCTGGTATAGCCCCCATCCTGGTATAGCCCCCATCCTGGTATAGCCCCCATCCTTGTACAGCCCCCATCCTTGTACAGCCCCCATCCTGATACAACCCCCATCCTTGTACAGCCCCCATCCTTGTACAGCCCCCATCCTGATACAACCCCCATCCTGGTATAGCCCCCATCCTGGTATAGCCCCCATCCTGGTATAGCCCCCATCCTGGTATAGCCCCCATTCTGGTATAGCCCCCATCCTGGTATAGCCCCCATCCTTGTACAGCCCCCATCCTTGTACAGCCCCCATCCTGATACAACCCCCATCCTGGTATAGCCCCCATCCTGGTATAGCCCCCATTCAGGTATAGCCCCCATCCTGGTATAGCCCCCATCCTGGTATAGCCCCCATCCTGATACAATCCCCATCCTGGTATAGCCCCCATCCTGGTATAGCCCCCATCCTGGTATAGCCCCCATCCTGGTAGAGCCCCCATCCTGGTAGAGCCCCCATCCTGGTATATCCCCCATCCTGGTACAGCCCCATCCTGGTATAGCCCCCATCCTGGTATAGCCCCCATCCTGGTATAGCCCCCATCCTGGTATAGCCCCCATCCTTGTACTGTAGCAAATGCTTCCTACTAATTAAAAAAAAAAAAGTCACATACTCACCTCACTATTCCTGTTTCCACCGCCGGCTGCTCCTCTCATAGCTGCGGTTCTTCTCGCGCTGACTGCGGTCACGTGACGCTGAGCACGTCACATGACCGCAGTCACATGATCCGGCGGGCGGGCTTGCAGACAGTGTCTGAGCGAGGAGAAATGTCTCCTCCGCTCTGACACATCTTTGAACTGCCGGCGCAATCGCGCCGGCAGTTCAAAGCGGCAGTGCAGCGGCGAGGCCGCGTGCCACCAGAGAGGGCGCTGCGTGCCCTCTGTGGCACGCGTGCCATAGGTTCGCCATCACTGGCCTATAGCAACCAATCATGGCACAGCGTTTATTTTTTTGGTTCCGAAATCAGAGCTGTGATTTGATTGGTTGACGTGAGTTGCTATTGGTTAGACAGTTTCGTAAACTTTTGTGGCATATATTCATCTTGTATGTATATGGCATATCTAAGCGATGTGTTATAAACATGGATAAGCGAGCCACAACCATGCTCGGGTGCTCGGTACTCATAACGTAACAAGCATTTTGATGCTCGGACAGGCTCAACCGATTTACAGAGTAGAATGGAAGTCAATGGGGAACTCAAGAATTTTTCCAGAACTTTTTCCTGAAAAGTGGTCGAGTTCCCCAATGACTTCCATTATATAGTAAATGGGTTGAGCCTGCCCGAGCATCAAAATGCTTGTTACGTTATGAGTGCCGAGCACCCGAGCATGGTTGTGGCTCACTCATCCCTAGTCATAGAATGTATAGTAGATGTGGATCACAGCAAGATTGTCCATCAAGAACAGAGCCCTGATGAATGCTGCTGTCAGAAAGATGATGGATGTAATTGCTATTCATTTACATGGGAATTCTGACCACTTCCTCAGTTGGTAACAGAGCACCACTATTCACAAGATTTCTGAACGTTTCATTGATGCCTTAATCAGGGGTCTCTCAGACTTGGCTGGGTATATGGGCTGCACATAGATTTCTTGGACTAAGTGACATTTTTAATAATACCATATATTTTTCTACACACCTTTTGATCACTTTTTTTTTAACATTTTCTTTGCTCGATTATTTATTTTTTAAATCTCATTCATCTTATGGGTTATAGCACTGTTTTATAGCTTGGGTTGTTACGGATGTGGTGATAGCAAATGTGCACTTTTTTTGCTTATTTTATTTTATATATAAAACAGCATTTTTAGTGGTAAAAAAATGTCATGCTTTCTTTTGAAATTTTTTTTTTACATTTTATCCTGTCTTGTATTAATACTCTCTTACAATTAGCACCATATAGTAATTTGGCCAACAACTTGCAGTAATGTCCCTAATGTACCTATCCTGGTCCCCTTCTTATAGTTATATCCCCACCCTGGTCCCCTGCTTGTAGTGATGTCTCCATCCTGATCCTCATCTTGTAGAAATGTCCCCATCATGGTCCTCATCTTGTAGTAATGTCAACATCCTGATTTAATTCTTGAAGTGATATGCCCATCCTGGTCCATGTCTTGTTGCAATGCCTCCATCCTAAATACCTTCTTGTAATGTCTGATTCTCATCACCTTCTTGTAGAAATGTCCCCATCTTGCTCCCCTTCTTGTAGTAATGTCCTCTTCCTGATGCCCTTGTTGTAGAAATTTCCCCTTCCTGGTCCTTAATCCTGAACCCCTTCTTGCAGTGATATCCCAATCCTTGTCCCCTTCTTGTAATAAGCCCCAAACTTGTCTCCTACTTAAAGTAATGTCCACATCCTGATTACCTTATTGTAGTAATGTATCCAAACTGATCCCCATCTTGCAGTAATATCCCCATTCTAGCTCCTTTGTAGTAATGCCCCCATCCTGATCATCTTTATCGTAAGGTCTGGATCCTGATTACCTTTTTTTAGTAGTGTGGCCATCTTGCTCTCCTTTTCTGTAGTAATGTGCCTTATTGTGCTGTTTTACACACACACACACACACACACACACACACACACACACACACACTAAGTAAACATTAGAACATAGAGGTGGATGTGTAGCTAGTCTTGATGTGACTTCATGTATGCAAATCACATACTTGTGGTCATGTGACCACCCAATCGAGATGGAAACAGAAGGGAGTTTTAACAGTGTGAACATTGCACACTGTCAGGATTTAGTAATTGCAGTTGCATAGTGAGTGCAGACTTGAATTTTATGTATTCTAAAACCATTAATATTACCTTTACAAACTGTATGGTAATTGTAACTTATACAATTATAATATCTTGAAGACACAGTAGATTGGTTCCCCTTAAATCTCTATCAGTCGATTTTTCCCATCCATATCACAGGCATGATTGCAGCCAGGTATATCTTTTTCTGAAAATAGTTTGAGTAGCCGGACATAGACCATAGGGAAACACAAGACTAGTTTGGTGCTGCCCTAGCTGGCTTCTCACCACTCTAGGTGATTGACAGGTCTCCCATGTGTGTACTTAGCAAGAGACCTGTCAATCACTTCTAGCTGCACTAGACTAGTCTTGTCTCTTGCTATGGTCTCTACCCAGTTCCTAAAACTATATGTTCTGCAACGTGCCAAAACATTTCACAGAAAAATATACCTGCTTGAAAGCGTGCAGCTATGCTGTGATTCTTGCAACTGATAGGTTCCCTTTAAGGCCAAAAATAGGATTTGCTTTTGAAATCTAATACAGTTTACAGATGTTATAGAGTTTAAAGTAAAAAAAAAAAGCTGAACTCTAAAGCATTACCATCAAGGTTTTTGTTTTCCTGCACCGATGCAATAACCTCTAAGTCAAAGAAGCAGATATTCACTGTGGATATTTTGCAAAAGCTCAAAAGCTACAGAGTAAATTTTATCCTTGAGACCAATGTGTTAAAGTGAAGCTCTACTGCAGAGCCCGTCATTCAGGTGGATGTCTTAATAAAATGTTATTACCAAATCACTCTTCTCACTTGGTTCACACAGTCAAATGGGTCCGGTGTTTTGCTGGATGCTCCGGACACAGCCTGACAGCCGGACAGAACAGAACTGGAGGGTTAATATGCCCTCCGGTCCTGTTTTCTGCCGGAATAGGCAGTGTGTGGCTGCTGCTGCTGTCCAGTCCTGAAATTTCAGAATCGCGTCTAGTGGGGAGCTAGCCGTGGTTCTGAAATTTCAGCCGGGAGCTCTTCAGGTGCTGAAGTTCAGTGCTGACTGCCACTGAACTTCAGCACCCGGCGTCCGGCAGCTAGATCCGATTTTCTGTCAGATCCGGTGCCCATAGCCTCCGATGTTAGGGGGCGCCGATTTTGTCCTGCAAGCTGCGATTTTGTCTCCGGGACAAAAATCGAATGCAGTCTGATGCTGCCAACAGGGACAAAACTGGATGGCAAATCACTGCCATCCGGCCCCATCCGATACCATAGGCATACATTAGTACAAAATCGGGTCTGGGACTGTCAGGATCACATGGGACAGCCCCGGACCCGAAAAAAATCGTGGTATGAAGCCGGCCTTAAGTATGTCAAGTCCCTGGTTTATGACTGATGTAGATCCATAGAAAGGACAGGTGGTTCTTATGTGCTTTACCTGTACTAGCTGATGATCTGCAGAAAATTGAAGAAAACTATATGTGTTTTTGTCTCATTGCAGCAATGTGTAATTCCAACCTACCATTGAAATAACTCAATTTTTGGTCATGGATTTTAAAGATGACTGTGGAACAAAAATGTTGAGGTTCACCAATTCAAAAGGTTTAAAGTTCACCAATTCACTTCCATGAAAATGTCATGAGGTATAAGGAATCTAAAAAGTAAAACCTTTCTGAAATATATATCATTAGAATTTTTATTAAAAAATCCTGTTTAATTTAGTAATCAAAGTTCTGGTACTTTAAGAAGAGCCATGATAATTAGTGATGAGCGAGTATGCTCGGCGCGACTCGGTACTCGCACGAGTATCTCGGTACTCGGGGTGCTCGGTGAGCACCGAGTACTGCCGAGATGCTCGGACTGCTCGGTAATAAATAGCGATCTGAGACACATACACAGCTCCCTTCAGTGCACACAGTGAGCTGGCACCATACAGGGAGCAGATTAATTGATAGGATCCCTCCGGGGGCCACAGCAAGGTGTTATATGCTGCGGCGATTTGAAAAAGCCCACCCTCCCGCCCTTTTCCGGAATTACTCGTTTTATAACCGGAAGTCTGTGGGCGGAGCCTGTCACTCATTGACTTACATTGGGCTCGGTGCTCTGGCCGAGTACAAGAGTATCTTGAGATGCTCGGCCAGAGCACCGAGCACCCGAGCATTTTAGTGCTCGCTCATCACTAATGATAATGCATATCCGGTGCGGATATAGCAGAATACAGCTCAGTCAAGAAGCCACAATATACGTGCCAGGCACAGTGGTGGATACAGCGGTTTTGCACATAGACCAAGCACAGTGGTGGATACAGCGGTTTTGCACATAGACCAGGCACAGTGGTGGATACAGCGGTTTTGCACATAGACCAGGCACAGCGGTGGATACAGCGGTTTTGCACATAGACCAGGCACAGTGGTGGATACAGCGGTTTTGCACATAGACCAGGCACAGTGGTGGATACAGCGGTTTTGCACATAGACCAGGCACAGTGGTGGATACAGCGGTTTTGCACATAGACCAGGCACAGTGGTGGATACAGCGGTTTTGCACATAGACCAGGCACAGCGGTGGATACAGCGGTTTTGCACATAGACCAGGCACAGTGGTGGATACAGCGGTTTTGCACATAGACCAGGCACAGCGGTGGGTACAGTGGTTTTCCACATAGACCAGGCACGGCGGTGGATACAGCGGTTTTCCACATAGACCAGGAACAATGGTGCATACAGCGGTTTTGCACATAGACCAGACACAGCGGTGGATACAGCGGTTTTCCACATAGACCAGGAACAATGGTGGATACAGCAGTTTTGCATAATGACAAGAGCTAGTGGCACTTCCGCTTATCTCACCCTGCCTACACAGGAATCACTTCTATTTCCTTCATTAAATCATCAAGTCTGAATAGACATAGCATAAGCATTTCCTTACTACTAGTACTATCACTGGTCAGAATTGTATATTGTGGCTTCATGACTGAGTTGTATTCTGCCATATCCACACTAGATATGCATTATGTGTGACAATTTGAGCACACTGAGGAAGGTCTGAGGGTAAAGGACCAAAACGATTGTGCAGATCTAATTTTCTTGTCACCGAATAATAACACCTTAAAAATCATAGCTTTTGAGTGTCAGGTATTCATTATTTTGTGTCTAGTACATGACCTCCTGGCTTAGACTCTGCTAGGCAACCATTCCTGTCTCTGGTTCACCCCTCCGAACGGCAGCCCTTCCATGGGTAGCAATCCACTGAACCCCATTGTAAATCCAGATCCCTGTATAGGGGTTAAAGGGTGTCAGGGTTTCTCTGTAATCTGCCACATGAAGTGGTTTATGCCAAGTCTGCCCTAGGTAATCTTTTTGAGCCTTTGGCATCAGAATGATGTTACTCATATTTTGAAAGGAAATCCAACAAAGGACATCTATATGTCATCATCTTCCAATAGTGTATGGTGAATCTACCTGGCTCCTATTTGTTTAATTCTTCTATACGATATCAGGGTTCTTCTGCAGTAAAATAGCTTTGTCCCATGTCCACATTGAACTGTACTACGGCTATATAGGTCTTAACTGTTTGCGCTTTGGGTTTTGGACTTTACCTTTGTTAGCCTGTGCATTGATTTGGCATAGTTCACTCTGAACGGCATGTAACCTTGAATGTAGGAAGGACATGTGGTTTATACTGATCCAGCAAAATATTAATGAATGGTATGCTATTTGTTTAAGATTACTGAACAATTTAGCCCTCTGATGTAGGCTATTACGTATTGAATATTGTCTAGAGTCTAGTGCATGGGTGCAAGGGAACACAGGAGACATAGACTTGTTTAGAATGTTCTTGTATTACTTCATACAAGTGATTGGACAAACAGGAGTGGGGTGAAACACAGTTGCATATGTAGAAGCTGAAAACACGGCAAGGCAGGAATAAATCCTAAATTCCAGCATAAGTCTCTACAATTAAGTTTAAAGTCACTCTTACTTCCCTTGTAGATGTCTGTGGCAAAGCAGGAGGGTTCCTGTGTACACATGGCTCCAGGGATCCAAATAGAGAAAGCTGTAAAACAAGTCTTTCAGGAGCCAGACTTCTGACAAGGTGCAGACAGGATTCAGAAGCTCTGCTGAACAGCTGAGGCTGCTTAAATGGGCAATGACTGAGCAGGAACATAGAAGCTGACGACAACATAGTTATTGAGGGCATGGTGGATGCAGCAGGACAGGGAGCAAGATGGCCGATGGACAAAACTAGATTCAAAACAAAAACGACAGATATGGCAAAAGGTCTGAGAACCTCACATAGGCATAGACTTAGCCACTCAATGTTTTTTACCTTTATCAGATTGTATAAACGTACCTTTACACGCGGCAACTTTTCTAGGAATTTTACTGGCAACTTACTGGTTGCAGTGAAATCGTGGACACATTGTTCATTTGTACACAGCAACAAGATAGAACAATGTGTCCATGATTTCACTGCAACCAGTAAGTTGCCAGTGAAATTCCTAGAACAGTTGCCGCAGTGTAAAGGTACCCTAATGGAAAGTTGGAGATTACCTCTCTGATTGAGTTTGGAATAAAAAGTACTTCATACACCTCTGCTGATCTTGGAACTATTTAAGAAAATATATTATCACAGATAAAAGTGTGTATGTGCAATAAAAGGTACGTGTCATTAGTCACGCTGCCCTTGCCACGGGCCGCATTAATCAGAACCTGGCTGTCTAATTGTAGCCAGGTATGTCTTTCTCTGCATATTTGCAGTGTTTCAGAGAAAATATAGTTTGGAATACTGTCGCAGGAATACCTGTAGAGACCTAATATCCAGTGACAACCCCAGCCTGCTTCTCCCTGTATCGATCCAGTTGATTGACAGGTCTCTCCCTATGTACTCACAATAGAGAGACCTATCAATCAAGTGAAGAAAGTGGGGAAAAGCCATCTGGAGATGTCATTTAGCCAATCAAATCTCTTCCTGTAATCCCTGGTCGACTTTCGAAACTCACATAGGACAGACCTGTCCATAAACTGAACCAATGCAGGGAGAAGAAGGCCATGTACATCACTGATCAGTCCGGTCTCTTTCTGTAGTCCCCAGCAAACTCTTATGGTACCTTTACACGCCGCCACAACAGGATGCATACAACCCGCTACAGGCTACAAATGTAGCTTGTCGCGCCAATATCGCCCGTAGTAGCGGCGTGTGAAGACGGGACGACACAGCCGGCTACAGATACCTCTGTATCCGTGCACTGCCCATAAACAGATGGCTACATCGCCGAGTGTAGCGAGCTGTATCGGCGTGTAAAGAAGCTACAGAAGGGAACTCTGGACACCCGGCGATGTAGCTGCAATGTAGCTAAGGCGTGACCCAGGCTCCGTGTTACCGCGCCCCATCTGCGATCATTGGTGGAAGATGGTGCGGTCCGATTGGTTGTCGGCGCACAGGGCGGCATATTTAAGGAGCTGACGAGTCACACTACACAATTGCTCGAGCGTCAAACATTAATCAGCCTCCTGCGATGCCTGGCCAATCATGGTATTATTGCTTTGTCCTATCAGCGTACGGACGTCTCGTAATCCACAATTGTAGCACGCCTATGTGCTGTCCCTGCTGCACAGGTCCGCCCATAGTAGCTGGTTATAGCGTGTGTAAATGAGCTACAGACGGCTACTTGCGACACCGGCGATGTAGCTAGCTATAGATTGTAGCGTAGCGTAGGCACCTTGTGGCTGGCGTGTAAAGATGGTGCGCTTCCGTTGGTAACCGTTTCGGTGCGTGCTCGTGCACGTGAAGTAGCGTTGGTATCCATCCTGTTGTGGCGCGTGTAAAGGTACATTAAGGTACTTCTCACACAGCATTTTGCTAGGCAATTTCACTGGCAATTTGCTGTTGCAGTGAAATCATGGACACATTGTTCTATTTTGTTGCTGTGTACAAATGGACCAATGTGTCCATGATTCACTGCAACCAGCAAATTGCCAGTGAAATTCATAGCAAAATTGCTGTGTGTGAAGATACCTTTAAGGTACCGTCACACGGGGAAACATCGCCGGCATCCTTCTGGGAAGTTTGCCAAGATGCTGTGGAGATGTTACACGAGGAGACATCGCCGGCAATGCAGCAGCGATGTTGAAAGCAACCATCGCTGCAAGGTTTAAACTCAACCCAGGCAGCGATCATTTAACATTGCAGTGAATGGGGGAAGTTGCTTTCAACATCGCTGTTGCGGTGTCACACAGAGCGATGCTAGCAGATCACCTGAGCAACATCGTCTGGTTTCCCAACATGTTGGTATACCTGGCAACTCCGCTCAAGCAACTTATCGCCATTGAAATCGCCCTGTTACACATAGCAACGCTCTAGCAATGTTGCTGCAACTTTGCCACGCCCCTGAGTTGCCTGCGATGTTGCCGGCGATGTTGCCCCGTGTGACGGTACCTTTAATACTATGTTTTCTTTGAAATTCAGTATAATTGAAGAGTTCAACACACCTGGCTGTCCTAGCAGGGCACATCATGTGTGGTGCAAGGCTATCTCTCTATGAGTGACAGCAGTCTGGGCACGCGTACCCAGCTCACACTTCACTCTCCTTTTCAGCCTGGTTTAGAGTGCGGTGCTTTCATCTTACAAGTGCTTTAATAGTGCTACTTTAGGAATGTATTGGTTAGAAAGAGTGAGGCTGCTTTCACACGCAGCAAAGTTTTGGCATTTACGCAGCGCTATTTAGCGCAGCGCGATTTAGCGCTGTTTAAATCCCTGAAATGCAGCTCCATTCACATAGTGCGTCATTTACGGATGTGCTTTGCAGTTATTCTCTAACATGTTAATTCTTTTAGTTCTTTTTCAGCACGCTTTTTACTCACCTAGCCGCTGTTCCCCCTCGTAGTGCAGGCACCAGTTCCCGCACTGTGCTGTCTTATGCTTTATGCAGACTGCGGGACTAGGAATCTGGAGGATGGAACAGGTGCAGTCATGCTGTTTGTGCAGGCGCCAGATTCCCAGCCCCTAAGTCTGCATAAAGCATAAGACAACACGGTGCAGGATCTGGTGCCTGCGTTATACACAGGCGCAATGTTCCAACATCATGTGACCACAGCTCTCGGGCAGAGCTCACGGAGCATGCCCGAGAACTGGGGTATCTGCGCAGGCACATCGACGTCACTAGGGAGAAAGAAGAGGTGGGTCCCGGATGAAAGAGAAGGAGGAGTAACCAGTGAGGGGTTCAGTTCCAGGGAGGGGAGTATACCTCCCAGACCTAAAGTCATTTCCTATAAAGTCATTATTTTGGTGTCCCGGTGGTAGAGGGATAAGAGCCACCATCACAAAATGTAGCCTAGGCGCTGCTGAAGGTGGTACTTTTAGTTTAATAGGCCCTGGGAGAGTGACAGGTTCGCTTTAAGGGATATACTAAGTCCTTTACCATTTGTTTAATGGTCCATTACATGGGCAGATACAGCACTATTAATCATTATTACAGATGATTGCTTATTTTGTTAATCGCTGTCATGTTTTACATGCAATAGATCAGAAATTAGCACTTTCATAAATACTTGTCTGACCAATTATCAGGTGAAAGGGGCTTTATAAATCCATTACTCTTAGGCGGCCGTCACACGCTTCAATATCGCTAGCGATATTGTTAGCGATCACGTACACGCGCGATCGCTAACAATATCGCTCACATCGTTGGTGAGCTGTCACACAGACAGACTCACCAGTGATGTGGAGCAGCGAGATCGCTGGTAACTATGGTACACGCGCGGCGCTTAGTAACCCGACGTTTACCATAGATACCATCTCCCAGCATAGGCTCTGCCGCTGGGAGATCGTTCATCGTGGTGTCACACACCACGATGAATAAATTGTAACCTCGGCACACTAATAACTTTGAAACTGGTTATGTGAAATAGTCAGTCTTTTATTGGACAAATCCAGCATGTAACAAAATATCCGACGTTTCGGCCAACCGGCCTTTCTCAAGGATTTATCTATACAGATCAAAGAAAATTAACATAAACATATGGAATATGCCATTATTCCAATGGTAGACATATATAATATTGAAATAATGAAAAATAGAGACCATACAATGAGTATTTACATTACATGTAAAACATATGGTGTAGCAAGGTACAAATAAGGCAAAAATAATAACAACAAGGTAACATGCATGTATAAACAAGGATCAACAATGACCCAAAGACGGCTTAAAAATAGAAAACCGGGGGATTTACCTAAATCCTGATTGTCCGTGCTTACGAGTTGCGTGTATCAGGAGATGCGTCCGTGGTGCGGGAGTGCTGTATTGGATTGTGGGGTATATAGCAAGAAAAGAATATTAGCAAGAATAATCATAGGTACAGGCTTTATTAGAATGGTGACTCATGGGAGGTTTGTCCCCTGGAGGAATAGAAAGGACCAGTGTGAAGTTATAATAAATGATATAGTGAGTAATATAGATAGCGACTTATTATTCTTATTTAAGTCGCTATCTATATTACTCACTATATCATTTATTATAACTTCACACTGGTCCTTTCTATTCCTCCAGGGGACAAACCTCCCCATGAGTCACCATTCTAATAAAGCCTGTACCTATGATTATTCTTGCTAATATTCTTTTCTTGCTATATACCCCACAATCCAATACAGCACTCCCGCACCACGGACGCATCTCCTGATACACGCAACTCGTAAGCACGGACAATCAGCATCTAGGTAAATCCCCCGGTTTTCTATTTTTAAGCCGTCTTTGGGTCATTGTTGATCCTTGTTTATACATGCATGTTACCTTGTTGTTATTATTTTTGCTGTACCTTGCTACACCATATGTTTTACATGTAATGTAAATACTCATTGTATGGTCTCTATTTTTCATTATTTCAATATTATATATGTCTACCATTGGAATAATGGCATATTCCATATGTTTATGTTAATTTTCTTTGATCTGTATAGATAAATCCTTGAGAAAGGCCGGTTGGCCGAAACGTCGGATATTTTGTTACATGCTGGATTTGTCCAATAAAAGACTGACTATTTCACATAACCAGTTTCAAAGTTATTAGTGTGCCGAGGTTACAATTTATTGACTGTTTACTTTTTTGCCTCAGAGCACCTCACCAAAGGTTGAGCCCAAACAATTCTAATTCTTACACACCACGATGAGGCAGATTGATCAAGCGTTTATCGCTTGATATGAGCTCCGGCTCACCAATCTGCGATGTCACGATCAAGCGATTTTACATTGTAAAATCGCTTGATCGCTCGTAGCGATGCACAAACGATATCGCTGAAGCGATCAAAAAGCAGATTGCTTAAACGATATCGTGCATTAAATTGATGCGTGTGACGGCCGCCTTAGGACCACTTTACACACACAGATATCTGTGACCAACTTCTGAACAGATCTCTGGTTGCAGTGAAATCATGGACACATTGTTCCATTTTGTGGCTGTGTACAATGGAGCAATGTGTCCATAATTTCACTGTAACCAGAGATCTGTGAACAATATCTGCACAAATATCTGTGTGTGTGACATGGGCCTTAGTGGCATGTGCATTCATAAAACAATGACTATGAGATTATATCTGATCATGTCATCATGTCTGATCCTTCTCAATGATTAGTGGGAAACAAATAATGCACTTTGGCAGGGGCGTAACTACCACAGGGGGGTGCAGGGGTTGCGATCGCACCCGGGCCCTGCAACCCAGGGGGCCCCAAAAGTCCCTTTGGCCTATAGAAAAAGACTAATACCATTAAAGATTTGCAATAATTGGGGGCCCCGCTAGAGCTGTCGCATCGGAGCCCCTGGGCCTGAAGTTACGCCACTGCACTTTGGCAAAGTTAGATAATGCATTTATCACATTTAGGTTAATGAAATAAACATTTCAATCTACATATTTGAAGTCACAGAAGGAAATATTAATTTTTATTACACAATCATGCGCCTGTCAACAATGGACATGTTACATGCAGATTGATGAGGTTCAGAACATAATTCAGTGTTATAATATAGAGAAATATATTTAAAATATAATGTGTTGCTCGCCTCACCAATTGACCTTAGATTCTAAAATAAATGTTGCTTATTATTGTGCTAATTTTCTGTTCCCTGTTCTTCAGGTGGTTTATTATATTAGTCAGGTATTGAGGGCAAATCCATGATCTTGTTAAGCTAAGTGCTCTAAATTTAGAGACACCTTATTCTTTTATCCTATAAATATAATCAACGAACAGTTGTTGTTCTTTATAGACATTAAGACTTGGTGCTAGCAGCGAGAATTCATATAGTCATAGTCTATAGCAGCGAGATGATGAAGCAGTAGAGAGATGATGATAATACAGGGATATGGGTCATGGCTGGAGTTGAGAACAAAAGGTATACCGGTATATGAGAACACATAAACCTCATTTGGCTAGTTTCACAAAGCCATTTTTTGGGAAAAACCTGCATCCCCCTGTATTCCTCCTGAATCTCCTGCAGTGATGTAACTGGATGCACCTGACACGCCCAGACACTAGGGCAAAGGGGTACAGATAGTTCTTTGGGGAAGATGTCATGGTGGCGTGACCCTGCTCCGTGGCCCTGGCCGTGTCATAAAAATGGGGGAAGTTTATATAGGGAATTAATTAGTGACGTCACCCGTGGTATTCGGCAATAGGATGGCCGACACTGCGGTTCAGATCCAGTGGGGCGGTTGGTGACACAGCAGAGATGTTACAGCTCTCCATGGGTAGAGCGAGGCCCCAGGGCAGTTATAAAGTCTCTTTGATGATGGTTTCACAAACAGTGCAGGGCAGATGATGCAGTAAATAATTTGAGGACACTGCAGGGTGCTGTCTTCAAATTTTACTCACAGTTCTGACAGTTCTCCAGGTTTTCAATAACTAGCCGGGTGCTGTGTCCTCCGGTTCAGGGATCCAGCCAACTCTCAGGTAACTTAGGTGCACTTTACCGGGACCCACTTCTGGTGTACCTTCTCGGGTCGTCTCTCTGAGCTGGCTCTGGCCCCCCTGCCCTGCGCCTCACACTCAGTGTCCCAAGCCAGCAGCCTCGGGTCCTTTCGGGCGATGTCTTCCTAGTCCCCTTGACCCTACGCGGCAGCCTTTTCAGCGATTAAGTGTGGATTTGGCTGCTGCACACGAAGGTATCGCAGCTTCAGGTTTGCTAGCTGAGTCCTACAGTCTCTCCACTAGTCTGAGGCCGGTCCCATCTGAGACCAGGCTCCTCCACCCGACTCCGATCACAGTTGGCATGGATGCGAGCACCACAGGTGGATTCCTCACCTCCCGTGCCCCTAGGACCCCTTCTGTGTCTCCAGAGCCCTTCACTGGCTCCACCATCTGTCCTCTCCTTTCCTTGTCATGGGACGAGCCTCTCACTGCTCCAGTCCCCAGGACATCTCTCACCACCACTCCACTCGTGACAGACTCCTGTCACCAACTCCTTATTAACTGTCTTCTTCTAGACTTTTCTACACTTTTTACAATGTCAGTCACGTTCTCTACTTCCCCAACGTATGTCCTCCGTTGTCAATACTTCCTTCACTACTTCCTAGTGTGCTCCCCTTAACTACTTCGTCCACCCACACCCTCTACCTAGTTTCCCCTCTAGCCTGGGATAGGACCCTCCCTCAATAGAGTCCACACAGAGATTCCCTGGCCTGGAGTGGTGTGGTGTTGGATGCTGGTGTGTGGGTAGTGTTCCCTCCTTACCCTAGAGTAGGGTACCACACCTCTGGCTCAGGTGCCGTACCTTTGTGGCGACTGGACCCTCGGGGCGCCACACACCCTCACCAATGTTATCACTAATCCTTTTCATGGATCAGTGATAATACCGGTGCAGGAGCATCCCATTGCATCCAGTTGATTTCCCTTTTTCTGCAGTATCCAGTTGTGAATGACATATCCAATAGGGTTCCCTAGGGGATGTGTCATTTAGAACTGCATTCTGGTCATGCAGTGTTCAAAATCCCAGATCCAAAGTCTGTATACAGCAGGAAACGGAGTCCGCTGGATCCGGGTTACATAAAGCCACATTTTAATTTAACCCGGATTGCCCCGGATTCGGATGTTCGCGGTTTTTTACATGGACACCAAAATTGCAGCTTCTTGTGAAAGAAACATGGCCACCCGGATCAGGGGTAAACGGGTAGAACTGCATGCACCCGCAAGTGCCTGTGGCCCCATTGAAACTCAGTGGGGTCAAAAACAGATGTGGATGCATCCAGTTTAAGCTGGAATCAGATTCCAAAAAACGGCTGTGTGAAACCAGCCATACCTGGATGCCAAACCATAGGGTCACATGATAAAATCATGCACAATAATACAGGAGCAGGGCTCATTCATTATCACATACATAAAAACATCTACAGGCCAAAATACATGTGGTGCAATATTATAAAAAAAAAACACATAAGACACAGCATAACAAAAAGTAGTGGAAAGACTGGTTTAATAAAGAAAATCCATGTATTATAGAAAAGCACTTTTGATGCTTAGCTGTTTGCATTATGTACCTCAACAAACAGTCATCGGGGTGGCAATGAGTCACAGTAATCCACTTCTGTCATGCAGTTTTTCAAACTCAGTGGCGCCCCCTTGCAGTGTAATATATTGACATTGATTACTGAAGGTTTCTGCTGGTGCTTAAGGTCCTGTGGTGATGTCACGACCATGTGACCATAATGGGTGGAGATAAGCAGGTCTCCAGTCAAAAATGTTTTGGTCTTGGCTCCACCTATTATGGTCACATGGTCATGACATCACAGACAGGTCCTTCGACAGCATGTGTATTTCTGCACTTAGTGATGTCAATATGTTACAATTCTGGGGGCGTGACTACATTGTTATGACTGCATGACTGAAGTGGATTGATGTGACTGTTACCATCTGAAGAACCACCCCATATGAGCATCTAAAGTGTTTTTTTACAATAAATACATGGATTTTCTTTTTTTTTAACCAGGTTCGTGATGCACAGTGCATAATCAAAATAACATTGGGGGCAAATTAAAAACAAAAAATGACATGACAGGTTCCCTGCAAAATTTCTAAATGGACAAAAAGATACGTAATACATTTTTGGCTACCGAAAGCAGCCACTAGAGGGAGCTGAGACACTTACTGCATATTGTGTTATTATTGTGCACAAAATATGCACAAAGCCCCAAGGTCTGTCTAATATAACTGTTGCCAGCCAGGATGTATTAATTAAAGGGGTTTTCCCACTAACAAAATTCATGTTAGTCAATAGATGTTGGACTAATAACAATTTCCATATATATTGAATGTGATTAAAAAAAAATTTCCTGTGCTGAGATAATCTTATATATGTGTTCCTGCTATGTACTGTGTAATGGCCTTATCTGACCGTACAGGGACATGGTCTGATCATACCACAACTCCTGTGCTGAGATAATCTTATATATGTATCCCGGCTATGTACTGTGTAATGGATATGTCTAACCGTACAGGGACATGGTCTAATCATACCACAACTCCTGTGCTGAGATAATCTTATATATGTGTCCCTGCTATGTACTGTGTAATGGTCGTGTCTGACTGTACAGGGACACGGTCTAATCATACCACATCTCCTGTGTAGAGATAATCTTATATATGTGTCCCTGCAATGTACTGCGTAATCGCCATGCCTGACCATACAGGGACATGGTCTACTCATACCACATCTCCTGTGCTGAGATAATCTTATATATGTGTCCCTGCTATGTACTGTGTAATGGCCGTGTCTGTCCGTACAGGGACACTGTCTGATCATACCACATCTCCTGGGCTGAGATAATCATATACATACGCCCCTGGTATGTACTGTGTAATGGATGTGTCTGACCGTACAGGGACATGGTCTGATAATATCACATCTCCTGTACTGAGATAATCTTACATATGTGTACCTGCTATGTACTGTGTAATGGATGTGTCTGACCGTACAGGGATATGGTCTGATCATACCTCATCTCCTGTACTGAGATAATCTTATGTATGTATCCCTGCTATGTACTGCGTAAGGGCTGTGACTGACCGTACAGGGACATGGTCTGATCATACCTCATCTCCTGTGCTGAGATAATCTTATATATGTCCCTGCTATGTACTGTGTAATAGATGTGTCTGACTGTATGGGGACATGGTCTGATCATACTACATCTCCTGGGCAGGGGAGGAAGCAAAAGATTATCTCAGCACAGGAGATGTGGTATGATCAGACCATGTCCCTGTACGGTCAGACAAATCCATTACACAGTACATAGCAGGGACACATATATAACATTATCTCAGCACAGGAACATTTTTTTTAATGCTATCCAATTGTGGAAATTATTATTATAAACTCTTTCAAGTAAAACTACCGTATATACTCGTGTATAAGCCGACCCGTGTATAAGCCGACCCCCCTACTTTTGCCCCAAAAACTGGGAAAACTTATTGACTCGCGTATAAGCCGAGGGTGGACTCCAGCACAGGTATACAACCCCCAGCAGTGAGGTATACAGCAGCCTCCCCAGTTGTAGTATACAGCAGCAGCCCCAGTGGTAGTATACAGCAGCCCCAGAGGTATATACAGCCCCAGAGGTATATGCAGCCCCAGAGGTATATGCAGCCCCAGAGGTATATACAGCCCCAGAGGTATATACAGCCCCAGAGGTATATGCAGCCCCAGAGGTATATGCAGCCCCAGAGGTATATGCAGCCCCATATGCAGCCCCAGAGGAATATGCAGCCCCAGAGGTATATGCAGCCCCAGAGGTATATGCAGCCCCAGAGGTATATACAGCCCCAGAGGTATATGCAGCCCCAGAGGTATATGCAGCCCCATATGCAGCCCCAGAGGTATATACAGCCCCAGAGGTATATGCAGCCCCAGAGGTATATGCAGCCCCATATGCAGCCCCAGAGGTATATGCAGCCCCAGAGGTATATGCAGCCCCATATGCAGCCCCAGAGGTATATACAGCCCCAGAGGTATATGCAGCCCCAGAGGTATATGCAGCCCCAGAGGTATATACAGCCCCAGAGGTATATGCAGCCCCAGAGGTATATGCAGCCCCATATGCAGCACCAGAGGTATATGCAGCCCCAGAGGTATATACAGCAGCCCTAGTGGTGTATACAGCAGCCCCAGAGGTATATACAGCAGCCCTTAGGTAGTATACAGCAGCCCCAGTGGTGTATACAGCAGCCCCAGGGCTGTATACAGCAGCAGCCCTAGGGCTGTATACAGCCGCCACCCCGGAGGTATACAGGCCCCCCCATCAAGCTCCAGGGCCCCCCCCTTGCGCGGCAGCCTGTAAAGTAAAATCATACTTACCAGTGTCCTGTCGCGCCGTCCGCAGCTTGCCGACACACGATCCCGGGCTTCAATCCGCGTCTTCCGGCTTCCGACTTCCTGTAGGAATGCGGAAGACGTGGAATGAAGCCCGGGATCGTGTGTCGGCAAGCTGCGGACGGCGCGACAGGACACTGGTAAGTATGATTTTACTTTATAGGCTGCCGCGCAAGGGGGGGGGCCCTGGAGCTTGATGGGGGGGCCTGTATACCTCCGGGGCTGCGGCTGTAAAATTTATATACTCGCGTATAAGCCGAGGGGGTACTTTTCAGCCCAAATTTTGGGCTGAAAAACTCGGCTTATACGCGAGTATATACGGTAACTTTAAAATGAACTTTGTGAGAAAACCCCTTTAAAGCCTTGTATAGATATGATATTTAACATTATATGTACAGTGTGCCACATTACTACCGGTAGGGACAAACAGATATACATTATGGTGCAAAATAAAGTGTGTTAAGACCACTTAGGTGATGTAAAAGGAACAGGTGGGCTTTCTCTTTCATGAAGAATATTAGAGTCCCGAGGCTCCGGACGCTCATACCGGAATTCCAGTTCTTTTTTTGTTTTGTCAGTAGTTAGTGGAATAACCTGTTTAGGAACACACAACTCATTTTATAGGAAAACGATCAGAATCAGCTTTATTTATACATTTAGTTTTCTTTCTAATCAGTGATGTTGAGCTCAGTGTTATTGGTCTTATTAAACTCCCAGTTTGCGAGACTAGAATACCACTATATAAAATAAGATGCAATTCATGTAAGTACCAATAATGGGAGAGCCATCACCGTGCAGTGTTTAATTCTAAAGCCTTATTTTTTCCCCATCAAACTGTTGGCTGAATGCTTTCGGAATGTAATAGTTTGTTTTTTTCACACTTGCTGCAAATAGATGTAGATTTCTAGAACATGATGTTCACTATGTTGTGATGAAGCTATAGAGGTGTTGACTTATTTAGGATAAACATCTATGGTACCTTCCTTCAAGGTTCTCCCATTAATAACAAGACAAAATCTTAACCTTGATCAACGGAGCAATGTATGTGTCAAGCAATCTTCTCTTCTCCCTTTTTGTTTTAGGCTAAAAGTTTTATTGTCTCAATGGCAAAAGAAATAGTCTTCCATATTTGTATATTCTTGTATGTATGAGAGAGGATATTTTGGGGAAAACGAATCATGAGGAATTTTCAAAGTCTCGTTCGCTTATGGCCGTTATTTGTGTGGGCAGCACGGCGGCTCATGTGGTTAGTAGCAGGCCACGCAAGTGCTATGGGGCCAAGGAGCTAGGGGGCCCATCCGGCGCCTACTTGAGATGTGAGCACTAGCAGTGGTGATACTACTGGTGAGTCAGGAGTGGAAGGAGCCCCTGTTGCAGCCCTGGCCCATCCGGCGCCTACCTGAGATGTGAGCACTAGCAGTGATGATACTACTGGTGAGTCAGGAGTGGAAGGAGCCCCTGTTGCAGCCCTGGCCCCCTGTATAGTGTAAATCAATTCTCCCCACCGCTATCTGCGCTATGGCTATCACTGAGCACCACTGTGCTAATACATGCAGATTAGATGCCAAGGGCCTAGAAGAGAGGGGAGTATATACTTTTTCTTAAATCAGTGAGTACACTGGTGGGTACACTGATGGGCTGTAAATCATATTATAACAGGACTATGTTATGTGTGCACTATAATTATAGGTCTATAGGATGTGTGCAGTATAGTATAGGAGGACTTTGATATGTGCAATATAATAAAGGAGGACTATGAGGGTGCATTATAATATATGGGGGACTATAGGATGTGCAATATCAAATATCAGACAAAATGCCCAAATGAGCAGAATCAAATACAATTTTAGCTCCTGGTGATAATATTTCACTTGTTAGCAGACCTCCAATCAAAACAATGCACAAACATACTTCAAAACTAGAATATTAAATGGAAAAAATGAAGTATTATGCAAATAATATAAGTTTTTTTTATACAAATCAAGTGACTAAATCTAGTCATTTGATTTGTATAAAATAAATTTATATTATTTGCATAATACTTCGTTTTTTCAGTTTAATATGTGCAATATCATACAGGACGACTATGGGATATGCAATACATCATATGGAGGACTATGGGTGGTACATTTTAATATGGTGGACTATAGGATGAGCAATATCATATAATCATATAGGAGGACTACAGGATATGCATTATAATATATGGAGGACTATGGGCCTGCATTATAATACATGGAGGGCTATAGATGGTGCATTATAATATATGGAGGACTGTGGCCTGTGCATTATAATATATGAAGGACTTTGTTGGTGCATTATATTATTTGGAGGGCTATGAATAGTGCTTTATACTATATGGAGGACTATGGATGATGCATTATAGTATGGAGGACTGTGGGGATGCATTATATTATATGGAGAACTATGGGGATGCTTTATACTACCGTATATGGAGGACTATGACGGTGCATTATACTGTATGGAGGACTATGGATGATGCATTATAATATATGGGGGTGTATTATACTATATGGAAGGCTATGTGGAGGCCATTATAATATTTGGAGCAGTCTGTGGAGTGCATGATAATAATTTGAGGGCAATGATGGAGTCTTTATACTTTACGGATGGCTACTTGAGAGCTATGTTGGGGGCCATTATGCAGCGTGATATAATATGGGGCCATTATACGTATGTAGGTCAATTATGCAGTATGGAGGGCTATGTGGGGGTCACAGTTGGGGATCATACTGTGGCGGGGTAGTTGAGGGGGTACAGTAGGGTCATCATAATGTGCATGTGGAGACTACAGTGGAGGAATTCACTGAGGGGGATCATACAGCTATAGTGGGGCATTTTTGTTGGCATCATACTTTAGGGGTGCAAGGACAGGAATCTTGGAGCTTCAACAGAAGGAAAATTACTTTTGTAAGGGCTGCAAAGTTGTGAGATATGTACCAATGTGACCCAGCCAAATATAAATTTTTTTTTAATTATTTTTTTTTGGAGGGGAGATCCAATTAGAATTTCTCCAATGGGTCCCCATGATTTCTATGCATGCCCCTATACAGATCTGTATAAGTAGACATAGACTAGTTCCAATTAGTAGACTATATATGCATAAGTAAACTAACAGAAACTGATAAAACTCATTCCCTAAGATCAGGGTTTGAGAATAAGGGCATTCTTTGTGTCCATGCTGCACTTTAATTTAGACCACACTATGCAATTAATACGTGGAATAGACAACGATATATTTATCCTGTTTCAAAGAAGACTGTATTACTAACAACTTACAGTTGGGTCCAGAGATATTTGGACAGTGGTTGAATCTTGGCAGGGGCGGACCTTAACCCCACGGGGCCCTGGTGCGGCCATGTTGAGGAGCGGCGGGGGGGGGGGGTACTGGCAACGCGGTCTGCTGAGGAGCAGGGGCGTATGAGTGTAGTGCTGGCGGTGCGGTCTGCTGTCGAGGGTTGTGGAGGGGTGCTGGCGCCGCGGTCTGCTGAGGAGCGGGGGTTGTGGAGGGGTGCTGGCGGCGCAGGCTGCTGAGGAGCTGGGGTTGTGGAGGGGTGCTGGCGGTGCGGTCTGCTGTTGGGAGTTGTGGAGGGCGGCTTGCGGCGCGGTCTGCTGTTGGGGGTTGTGGAGGGGTGCTGGCGGCTGGCGGTGCGGTCTGCTGTTGGGGGTTGTGGAGGGGTGCCGGCGGCGCGGTCTGCTGTTGGGGGTTGTGGAGGGGTGCTGGCGGCCGGCAGCTCTCCTACCTGCTGAGCCGCGCCATTCCTGGGAGCCGGAGAGGCAGAGGAGAGGATGGGCGGGATTAGGCAAGGGAAGCAGGAAGATTTCTGCTTCCCTTGCCTGACCCTCCTCTCCTCTGACATCAGGTTACAGGGGTCGGCTGGGGGGCCCCTTCAGGCTTGAAGGCGCCCCCTAGCCGGTCGGGGCCCTGGTGCAGCTGAACCAACTGCTCCACGGTAGTTCCGCCCCTGAATCTTGGTTATTTGGGCTTTTTATGCCACAATTTTATATTTAAAATAAAACAACTGAGATTCAATTGAACTTTAGATTTTCAGGTTTTATTAAAGGATTATACAAAAACATCATGTGAAACACGTAGGAATTGCAATCATTTTTCTACGAAGCTTTCTTATTTTAGGGGCTCTAAAGTAATTGGACAAATTAACTTTACTGTAAATAAAATGTTTATTTTAATAGTTTGCAGAGAATCCTTTGCAGACAATGATTTCATGAAGTCTGGAAGCCATGGACGTCACTAAACTCTGGGTTTCCTCTTTTGGTGATGCTTTGCTGGCTTTACTGCATTGGATTTCAGTTTTTGCTTCTTTGTGGGTCTTTCTGCCTTAAAGGGATCCTGTCACCCCCAAATCACCTCTAAACCTATTAAAACCTGTCCCTAGAGCATATTAACACTGTCCCTACACTCCTTTTAGCTCCTAAATGGCATTAGTCAAAGTGAATATAAACGTTTTATAAGTACCTGATTAGTCATGATAATGAGTGACTATGCTATTCATAGTCACTCATCAAGGCAGCCCCTCTTCTTCATATCACGCCTATTCAGGCGTGCTCGTCAGTCTATGTTCAAAATCGCGCCTCCCTGCGCGCCTCCCCTCTCTCTCATAGCGTCCGGGCTTCACTGTAAGCTGTATGACGCGATTCGCGTCATTCCCGGCGCCAGATGACGTATTTGCAGCCGCGCCGCGCTGTCAGCTTCAAGTCCCGCACTGCGCATGCGCATGGGCATGCGCAGTGCGTATTTTGAAGCTGACAGCGCGGCTGCAAATACGTCATCCGGCGCCGGGAATGACGCGAATCGCGTCATACAGCGTACAGTGAAGCCCGGACGCTATGAGAGAGAGGGGAGGCGCGCAGGGAGGCGCGATTTTGAACATAGACTGACGAGCACGCCTGAATAGGCGTGATATGAAGAAGAGGGGCTGCCTTGATGAGTGACTATGAATAGCATAGTCACTCATTATCATGACTAATCAGGTACTTATAAAACGTTTATATTCACTTTGACTAATGCCATTTAGGAGCTAAAAGGAGTGTAGGGACAGTGTTAATATGCTCTAGGGACAGGTTTTAATAGGTTTAGAGGTGATTTGGGGGTGACAGGATCCCTTTAAGTTTTGTATTAAGCATGTGAAATGCAGCTCAATGGGATTGAGATCTGGAGATTAACTCGACCATTACAGAATATTGCACTTCTTTGCCTTAATAAACCCCTGGGTTGCTTTCACAGTTTGTTTTGGGTCATTGTCCTTTTGTTCTGTGAAGCTCCGTCCAGTCAATCCTGCTGCATTTGGTTAAATCTAAGCAGATAGTATCGCCCTGTACACTTTAGAATTCATCCAGCTGCTTCTGTCTTCAGTCACATCATCAATAAATACTAGTGACCCAGGGCCATGTATGCCCGGCCATCACAGTGCCTCCACCATGTGGTACAGAGGATGAGCTGTTCTATGCCTTCTCCAAACTTTGTTCTTCCCATCATTCTGGTACAGGTTGATCGTAGTTTCATCTGTTCACAGAATGCTTTTCTAGAACTGGACTGGATACTTTAGTTTTTTGCGGGGCAAAGTTTGAACTATATTTAAGGCTGATTAAGGGTCTGCATCTTGCGGTGAACCCTCTGTATTTGCTCTCATGAAATCTTCTCTTCATGGTAGACTGATGATATGGTGCCATTCCAGCTTAGGAATGTACTTCACGTGTACACTACCGTAATTTCTTTATTTTTAAAGAAAAGCACATTTTTTTCAATGAAGCCAACATTAACCCCTCTTTGTGACGGAGCCAATTTCCACCTTAATGACCAGACCGTTTTTTTGTAATTCTGACCAGTGTCCCTTTATGAGGTAATAACTCTGGAACGCTTCAACGGATCCTAGCCATTCTGAGATTGTTTTTACGTGACATATTGGGCTTCATGTTAGTATTAAATTTAGGTCGATAATTTTTGTGTTTATTTGTGAAAAAAAAAAATTGGCAAAAATTTTGAAAATTTCGCAATTTTCAAATTTTGAATTTTTATTCTGTTAAACTAGAGCGTTATGTGACACAAATTAGTTAATAAATCACATTTCCCACATGTCTACTTTACATCAGCACAATTTTGGAAAAAAAAATTTTTTGGTTAGGAAGTTATAAGGGTTCAAAGTTCATCAGCAATTTCTAATTTTTTCAGCAAAATTTACAAAACCATTTTTTTAGTGACCACATCAAATTTGAAGTCGCTTTGAGGGGTGTACATGATAGAAAATACCCAAAAGTGACACCATTCCAAAAACTGCACCCCTCAAGCTACTCAAAACTACATTCAAAAAGATTATTAACGCTTCAGGTGCTTCACAGAAACTAAAGCAAAGTGGAAACAGAAAAATAGACATTTTAATTTTTCCAACAAAAATGTTCTTTTAGCCTCAATTTTTTCATTTTTACATGGGCAACAGATAACATGCATCCTAACATTTTTTTGGACAACGTCTCCTGAGTACATCGATACCTCATATGTGGTCATAAACCACTCTTTGGGAGTACGGCAGGGCTCAGAAGGGAGGGAGCGCTATTTGACTTTTGGAGCTAATTTTCCATTCAAAAAGTGAAATGGCGCTCCTTTCCTTCTGACCCCTGCCGTGCACCCAAACAGTGGTTTATGACCACATATGAGGTATTGGTGTACTCAGGAGAAATTGTCCAACAAATTTTAGGATGCATTTATCCTTTTGCTCATGTGAAAATGAAAAAATTGAGTCCAAAAGAAAATTTTTGTGAAAAAAAAGTACTTTTTTATTTTTACGGATCAATTTGTGGAGCACCTGGGGGTTGGAAGTGCTCACTATGCATCTAGATAAGTTCCTTGGGGGAATCTAGTTTCCAAAATGGGGTCACTTGTGGGGGAGCTCCAAGGTTTAGGCACACAGGGGCTCTCCATATGCGACATGGTGTCTGCTAACAATTTGAATGGAAAATTAGCTCCAATTGTTAGCGGACACCATGTCGCATTTGGAGAACCCCTGTGTGCCTAAACATTGGAGCTCCCCCACAAGTGACCCCATTTTGGAAACTGGACACCTCAAGGATTATATCTAGGGGTATAGTGACATTTGGAACCTACAGCTACTTCACAGAATTTGATAACATCATATTGAACATTTTCTTTTTTTCACACAATTTCTCGCTTTTAGAGCATGTGCACAAGATCCAGAGACACCGTGTCCTGGTCGTCTCCTCTCCTGCATTTTTTTATTATATCTTTAGTAAATAAAAAAAAAACAAAAACGACGTGGGGCTTCGCCATATTTTTGTTCCAGCCAGGTACAGCAGGCAGCTACGGGCTGACACCAACCCCTTCTGCCTAGTTTTACCTGATTGGAAACCAAAAATATAGGAAAACCCTTATTTTTTTAATTATTTCATGAAACAATTAAAAAAAAAAAATGGCGTGGGCTTCGCCATCTTTTTAGGCCAGCCAGGTATAACTACGCAGCTGGAGGCAGGAACCCTCGGCGTAGGGAGGCCCAAGTTTTTTAGGCCCCCCTCGCTCTGATTTGCAGTCCACAGCCGCCCCAGAAATTCCAGTTTTTCCAGCTGCCGTGTAGCGGTGGCAGACTGGGTAATAAGGGGTAAATGCCAGCTTTTTGGCAGTTGGCGCTAAGTCCGAGATTCTTAATGTCTGACCAATATTAGACTGGGCCATTAGGAATCCCTAGTAAATTGTAAAGAAGACACAAGACAGAGAAAAATATTTTTATTAGAAAAAATAACACAAGACACTATTTAGACCCCATCTTTATTATTCTTTGACATCTGACGTATTCCAGTGGGAAGGTCCAGTGTAGTCCAGTGGGAAGGTTCTGACGTAGTCCAGTGGGAGGTCCCTCGATGATTTTCAGTCTTTTACAGCATATCAGAGCGTCCCCCATATGCTATAAAAGCTGGCATTCTTCCAGGAGAATGACAGGTCATAACTTCGTATGGCAGGTCACGAGCCTTGGTTCTCAAAGCGTCAATTATGATCCCATCATGGGATCACAATTGACCCTTTGTGAACTAAGGATCCTGACCTGCCATGACCTCACTGAGATCATGAGCTGTCAGTCTATGCGCAGACAGAGCAGTCTCTGCATAGACTGACAGCTCATGATCTCAGTGAGGACATGACTGGTCAGGATCCTTGGATCATAAAGGCTCAATTGTGATCCCATCATGGGATCACAATTGACCCCTGTGTGAACCAAGGATCATGACTTGCCATGACCTAACTGAGGTTATGAGCTGCCATTCCCCTGGCAGACAGAGCAGTCTCTGCTCTGTCTGCGCATGCGCCTGACAGAGCAGGAGGAAGAGGCGGGGGGCAGGACACAGAGGATCCCGGCGGTAAGTATGCGGAGATGACGGGGGGGGTGAACGGGGGATGGATAATCTCCCTCCCATCTGGGCTGTCAGATGGGAGGGTGATGATGATGATGGCGACGGGTGCGGCAGCGGTGGGTGAAGACCGGAGCTGGGGGGGGGGGCGGGGGGACCCGGAGGCAGGGGGGTGTTCCTCTCTGATGTGACATGTGTGACATGTCACATCAGAGAGGAATACACAGCAGGGGGCTGCAGGCGGCTGCTATCACTGCTATTGGCGCGCTGTGGCTCCATTTTAGGAGGAGGGGAGGGGTGGGGGCTGTGTACTGGTACCGGGGGACAGGGACAGACATTTTTCTGTCATGCCACAGGTTTTATCCTGTTGCCTGACAGAGAAATCATTTACCGGCAATTTAGTGTATAATTATGTGATCGCGGTTATACACCGGTAAATGGTGTATAACCGTGATCACATGGCCGCTACCGGTAAAAACCGGCCTGATTCATAGTCTGCAGGGTCTCAGCTACCTTGGTAGCTGAAACCTCAGAGATTTTCGACCACTGGGGGGCACTACAGGGACTTTTCTGTTCTGACTTATTTTCACGTCAGAACAGAATAAGGACCCTCTTTTGCCGCCGTATATATAAAGTGGGCCGTCACTAAGGTGTTAAATGAATCAGAAATACCCTCTATACCTTGTCAGTGTGGTAAATGACTATCTCTAGCTGCAAATGTCTGGTTTTTAATGCAATATCTACATAGGTGTAAAGAGGCCCATTTCCAACAACCACCACTCCAGTGTTTTAATGGTACATTGTGTTTGCTAACTGTGTAAGAAGGCTAATGGATGTTTACAAAAAACCCTGTACAAGTATGTTAGCACAGCTGAAAACGGTTTGGCTAATTAGAGAAGCTATAAAATTGAGCTTCCTTTGAGCTAGTTGAAAATCTGGAACATTACATTTGTTTGTTCTATTAAACTCTCAAAATGGCCAGAAAAATAGAACTTTCATGTGAAACTCGACAGTCTATGCTTGTTCTTAGAAATGAAGGCATTCCATGTGAGAACTTGCCAAGAAACTGAAGATTTCCTAACAACGGTGTGCACTGCTCCCTTCAGAGGAGAGCACAAACAGGCTCCAACCAGAGTGGAAAGAGAAGTGGGAACCCCGCTGCACAACTGAGCAATAAGACAAGTACACTACAGTCTCTAGTTTGAGAAATCGACGCCTCACAGCTCCTCAACTGGCAGCTTCATTAAATAGTACCCGCAAAACGCCAGTGTCAACGTCTACATTGAAGAGGTGACTCCGAGATGCTTGGCCTTCAGGGCAGAGTGGCGAAGAAAAAGCCATATCTGAGACTGGCTATTGAAAGGAAAATTTAATATGGGCAAAAAACACAGACATTGGACAAAGGAAGTTTGAGGTGTTTGGATCACACAGAAGAACATTTGTGAGATGCAGAACAACTGAAAAGAAAAAAGTGCCCATCAGGCCAATTCCAACTTGTGGGAGGGGCTTCATGAAGCATGGGGTGAAATTTCTCAAGATTGTATTAGCAAATTAACAGCTAGAAGTGCCAAAGGTCTGCAATGCTGTAATTGCTGCAAAGGGAGCATTTTTTGACGAAAGTAAGGTTTGAAGGAGAAAATTATTAATTCAAATAAAAAGTATTATTTCTAACCTTGTCAATGTCTGCACTATATTTTTTATTCATTTTGCAACTCATTTGATAAATAAAAGTAAGAGTTTTCATGGAAAACTCTAAAAATTGTCTGGGTGACACCAAACTTTTGAACAGTATTGTATATATAAGCCTGCTCGTCACTGTTGGTACTTTACTAACTCTGGTTTTTACTATACCTGGTGATCAAAATTAGAGAACAATGTATGATCACTTGATTTTTTTCAGCCAGAATGTAATCTACATTGATCAACATCTGAGGGTTTTGTGTAAGGGGTACACCATGCCACTAGAGCAGTGTTTTCCAAAATAACCAAAGTTAATCAACTTAAAAGCTTTATTTTACACAAAACGTGATGATCATAATTAGAGAACAGCAATGACTGTAGCACAGAGAAAGATTAAAAAGACATTTTGTGAAGGTTCAACACTCACCAATCAGTAGATAGTGTACAGGCCTTTGCTTTGTACAGGCCTTTGCTTTGAATGACTTCAGCACATCTGCGGCCACAGGATATGACTATCTCTCACGATGCTCTGGTGGGATTTGTCACCAAGGATTTTCCAGGGGTTTTCTATTGGGTTTAGATCAGGACTCTGGGTAGCCATTTCATCGTTTCAATGTTTTCTGTTTCAAGGAACTGCTTCACCCGTTTTGATGTATGACAGGGGGCATTGTCCTGTATGAAAATTGCTGCCAATTGAGTGCTGATGCAAGAAAGGAACCACGTGTTGTTAAAGAAAAAAGTTCTGCTACACACTAGCATTCCCCCTGCCATGTAGCTGTATGAGAGGTCCAACCCCTGCAGCAGAAAACATTCCCCAATCCATGACACTTCCTCCACCACCTTTTACTGACTTCTTTACACACTTTGGGTTCAGTCTTTCCCCAGTTTGTCAACGAACATAATGTTTCCCATCAGACTAAAATATATTAAACTTGCTTTCATCACTAAAATGAACTGTGAACCACTTCTCTGTCTACACAACATGCCCCCACCAAAGTTAGTCTAGCCTTTTGATTCTTTCTGCTAATGAGAGGTTTGGTCATTGCAGAGTGGGCTTTCAGTCCAAATGCTCTTAAATGTCGTTACACCGTATGACGAGACAGATCCTTAACCTCTTCAGTGCTTAACTGGTAAACTATTCCAGCTGCAGTGTTGAAACAATGGAAATCATCTGCATTATTCTGTCCTCTCTTGGATTTGTCTTTTGAGGGTGATCAGCCTTTTGGGTGACTTGAAAGAGTTTGTGATGTAAAGATGCAGTATTTTAGAAATTGCAGACTTGGAATGACCAACCTCTGTTGCTGTGGCCCTTTGGCCATCATCTAGACAACCTGCTGCTGTAGGGTTTCAGTCACTTTGGAACAGCACACCATTTTTGCAAAGTGAGCGCAAACTGGAAAGTTAGGCTGCCAGTTGAAATGGGGTTTGTCAGAAAATTAAGGAAACTAGCACCAGGTTCCAGACTAACACCAATAACTTGCAGGTTTCTGACAGTGTTCTCTAATGTTGATCTGTGTTCTTTTACATTTGTCTCATTTACATTTTTATTCTGTGCTTTAATAAAATATATTCAATTTGTGAAATAAGCTTAAAATACTGCTAATTTAGTCATGTTGGGATATTTTCACAAAGGACAACACAATGATCTTAACATTAAGGAAATTGTGTGTTGTTCTCTAATTTTGATCGTCAGTGTATATGTATTTGTATCACTTATGCAATACCCCTCTACATGATTGCATAAACATATATTATATCATCTATCTGATATTCTCAATTGCAGTCTGTCCCCATTTTATTGCTGCGTTCCCTTCCCTGATCTGTTTTTATCAATACATTTTTTTACATTTTTCTTTCTTCTTGAGGCTTATCAGCATTATAAATTTTCTTTTATGTATGTTAGCCTTTTGGTGCTAAGTCACATTAATCCTGTATAGCGTATGTGTTAATACTTTGACCTGTATTATTAGTCACTTGACTATACTCGTTTGCACACACTTTTTATACGTGTGCCTTTCACGGGAGCTCTCAGTGAGTTCTTTTGTATTTACTTCCTGTTGATTGACTGCAGCAGTGACATCACATTGACTGCTTTGCAGGCAAACTCTGAGCTCAGTCACTCAGTCTATCCACCTTGAGCTGCTGGTCTTTGTGACTAGAAACTCATCACTGTTCTGACAATGTTGATGGCACTATTCTTGACAGATCACATGACTTTGTTGTGTCACGTGATCAACTGCAGCCAATCAGTGGCTGCTATTCGGCATAAGACGTCCACTGTGATGAAATAACAAAGGCTGTTTGCTGAATAGCTAGCACTGATTGTTGCAGCTGTCATGAGAAAATTGTCACATGATGAATCAGGAATATCGTGCCTACAGTATTTTGCAGAAATGGCGCGCTATGAGTAGTCAGTATCCATAGTTTCCATTGCTTTCCTTTTAAATAAGTTCCTGAAATGATTAACGGGATTGGCTGTTTTATTACTTAGTCACTTTTTTGTGACTGCAGACTTCTGAATCTTTACACCATGTTCACTCCTCCCTGTCAGCATTCTTCAATATGGCCAATGAGATTGGGCGGTGACATGACCTCGAGTATTCGATATGCATTCTTCAGTCCACATTCGAACAAGACAAGCTTGACTCACTCAATTCACTTTTATTGAATTAGAGGGAATAGGTCTAACCGGCAAATCATAGCAATACCAGAGAATCCTGGCAGCGTCAAGTCACATAGTGTAGAGTGACTGCAGACTTTTATCAGAAGACTAGACAGCCCCTTTAAGCAGGAGTTGTCCAGTCTTAGGCTGGGGTCACAGTACCATTTTTCACATGCGTTTTTGGAGACCTGCGTTTTCAAAAACGCATGTAAAAAACGCACCCATAGGCCCCCATGTTAAAAAATGCATGCCCTAATAGCCAAAAAGCATGTGTGACTGTCCCATGCGTTTTTGGAGCATATCTAAAAACGCATGCGTTTTTAATAAGGGGCCTTATGGAAAACGCATGCAAAAACGCATGTACAATTGGTGCCATTCAAAAACGCATGCGTTTCCCATAGGAGCCCATGTTAAAAAAACGCATGCGTTTCCGGAAACGCATGCGTTTTTTTTAACATGGGCTCCTACGGGAAACGCATGCGTTTTTGAATGTCACTAAAAGGTACTAATTGTACATGCGTTTTTGCATGCGTTTCCCATAGGAACCCATGTTATAAAAACGCATGCGTTTTCTACAAAAACGCATGCGTTTTTCAAAACGCACAAAAAAATACTACAAGCACTATTTTTAGGTGCAGATTCAAAAACGCAGCCAAAAACGCAGGGAGCCATCACACACCTTACAAAACTCATGCTGACATGAAAAAAAGCATGAGTTTTGTTAAATCAATAAAAAAAACGCATGGCAACTGTGACCACAGCCTTAATGTGATAAATTAATTCCCTAATTTCTAAAATAGCAGTTTAGCTACAAGTTAGTAACAGACTCTTATTTTCTCATGCTCCCGTTCTAAGATCATAACGTTACTGTATCCGAGTCTTATGAAGAAATTCACCTCAACTCTATCATCAGTGGTTCCAATAAAAGTTTTCTACTTATAACTCCTGTTTCTAAAGAAGTGGATAGTCACGGCAAAGCTGATATCAGTGATGTTCATGGAACAAGCACTACAGGACAGATTCCAATTAGTTTCTCAGGTGCTCGGCTGCATTATTTTATCGGGGTTTAGTAGAGCAACTTAATGCAGCATCAAGTCAAGTGATCCCGCTGCGTATTTGAGCCAAGACCAAGTTCCTGATTTAATCCTCAGCATCCATCTCTAGGAATTAACGCAGCCACTCTTTGTGAATGAGCAAGAATCTATTGCTATTCACGTAAGTGCCAATCACAATTCAATCAAGATTCAGCCTAGTAACATATGGCCCATCTGAGAGGGAAACAACAAGTGGTTAGAATGTATTCTATAGAAGTCTGATTGCATTTTTTTATTCATTTCATCTCCTGAAACTTGCACAGTTTTATTGTTGAAATCTCAAACTGTTTATTACCTTTTTTTTATAGCTTTTTGATCTGTATGCGGCAGACTGTAAAAAGATAGACTTTTATTGGTCAAATGGCCATCAATGACTAAGATTAGCCGGTCTTAGGCGGCCGTCACACGCACAGATATCGCGCAAGATATCGCTTGAACGCGGCAGATTAAACATCGCGTAAGCGATGTCTGTGCGTGTGACGGCAGGATACGACGAGCGAGATCTGATCAAATCGCAAAATCGAGATCTGAGGTCCGGACCTCTGATCTTGCGATTTACGATTTAGCGATCTGCTTCATCGTGGTGCGATCTCCCAGCAGCAGAGCCTATGCTGGGAGATGGTATCTATGGTACACGTCGGGTAACTAAGCGACGCGCGGCGCCTAGTTACCCGATGTGTACCATAGTTACCAGCAAGATCGCGGCTCCACATCGCTGGTGAGTCTGCCTGTGTGACATCTCACCAGCGATGTGAGCGATATTGTAAGCGATCGCGCGTGCACGTGATCGCTTACAATATCGTTCTAGATATCTTAGCGTGTGACGGCCGCCTTAGGGTGATATCGGTAGTCAAAAGGGTTGCAAGTAGTGGGCCCTGATGAGAATGTGATTACTATGGCTCAGACTGAGGAGTAATAACAGCCCTAGGCTTTATGTGGTTTTGTATGTCCACTTGCCATTTCTAGGACAAGACGTTCATGTTTGTTTTGTTTTGGTTGCAACATAGCATTTTGGTGGTCATCTATGTTATGGACTATGGCTGTTACACCATCAGTTTAGGTAGCTAGATGCAGTTCTGTATTGTAGTTTATCTGTTTCTAACAAGTTCTTTCATAAGACAGGCTAATGTAACTTGCATCTATGGCTCCTTTATATACCTGTATGTTTCTGTGGTAGCAGACCACTAATAAAGGCCAGGGTCACATTTGCGGTTGGACCCTGGCCTGCCGGATTCCGGTTTCAACTTAGCAATTTTTCCATCACCGCATAGCGTTTCCGTATGCGGTGCTGGAAACCGCAGTCCCTAGTTACCCGGTGTTTACCTGCACGACCTGTCACACAGGCAGCGGCTCGGAGGGCGTTTTACAGCGCCGCACAGGAAACCGTTGCAGACACGGTTTCCTGTGCGGCGCTGTAAAACGCCCTCCGAGCCTCTGCCTGTGTGACAGGTCGTGCAGGTAAACACCGGGTAACTAGGGACTGCGGTTTCCAGCACCGCATAGCGGAAACGCTATGCGGTGATGGAAAAATTGCTAAGTTGAAACCGGAATCCGGCAGGCCAGGGTCCAACCGCAAATGTGACCCTGGCCAAACTGTCAGGGATATATAGTAATCTAGAATAGGGGTGGAATGTGCATATAGGGTCTTATCCTTAGGAGACAGGATTATTAAGGTGGAATCTAGGAACTGCTCACCTGATAGGGTTGTGTAGCACAAAACCGGCGTGATCGCTCAGAACAATACAGCTGCTGCAAGGACCGTACCTCCACAGGTCACTGTGGTTAAGATAAGTTTCTGCAGGACAAAGTACCTCGTGGTCCGAGCTGCTGTCTTCGTATGATGGAAAAACCAGAGACACCGGTATGCCTGGATATGGTAGTAATTAGTTTATTTTCCAATGCGTTTCAGAGTCGTATCCCAAACTCCTTCCTCTCTGGTTTTTCCATCATACGAAGACAGCAGCTCGGACCACGAGGTACTTTGTCCTGCAGGGGTATATAGTAAACCTACAAACTGCCAGGGATATATGTGGGATTTTGTAAAGGGTGGACTTACAGTTATGAACATGGACACATTAATATACGGTAGTCCATTCGTAAGTACACAATCGCAACCCCTGCACCTGTGGTAGTTACACCCCTGGCAAAAGCAATCAGATGATCTCAGCTTCAAGTCCCTGTGGGGAGTAGTAAATACAAAAAAGAGGAAAAACATAAACATTCAAATCATCCCCCATTTGCGCCATTAAAAATGAAAAATTACCCGTATGTGGTATCAGCGTTTGTACAATTCACAAAAAAATTTTTTGATCAGTAAATGGCAAAACACACAAAAAAATACAAGCACCAGAATTATGTTTTTTTGACAGCCTAGAAAACAAAGCACACTCACATAGCACTCACTTGACATACAGATGCTAGGCTAGAAAATAGACCCATGACACTCACTAACTTTTCTGGCTGGGGATTCAGGTGATTTTATATACACAGATGTGAAGGCCCCCCCTTTATACATATGTGCAGTCCATAATACTGGAATGAACGAGCAGCATTCCCAGTCCCCAATAAAATCAAGAAGGCGTCATATTTTTTGTGGGCAGGAAAATATGTCCCCTACTCTAAAGCCGGCGTCACACACGTCAATGTCAGCAATTTGATCGCTGGCAACATTGACGGCTGATCGCTGGTGAGCTGTCACACAGGCAGATTCGCCATCGATCAGTGGACCAGCGACATCGTGGAAATGATTTAAATATTGTTTCCACGATGTCTTGCTCCCGCTGACAGGCTGTATCCAGGGTAAACTGCGGGTAACTAGGCAGCGCGCACTGCCTAGATACCCGATGTATACCTTGGTTACCAGCCTTCTCCGCTCACCGGCTGGTATCCAAGGTACACAGCGGGTAACTAGGGTCCCTAGTTAGCCGCTGTGTACCTTGGATACCAGCCGGTGATCGGAGAAGGCTGGTAACCAAGGTATACATCGGGTATCTAGGCAGCACGCGCTGCCTAGATACCCGCAGTTTACCCTGGATACCAGCTCCCAGCACTTGCTTATCGCGTGTCTCCCGGTGTCACAGGCAGCGATGCTGCGTGTCCACCGGGCGACCATCGCCAGGTTTTCGGTCCTGTCCGAAAACCTGGCGACCATCAACTAGCGATTTATCGCTGGTTGATATACCATGTCACACGCGTCAATATCGCTGCAACGTCACGTGCAGCAGCGATATTGCACGCGATATTGATGCGTGTGATGGCACCTTTACTGACTGATTTCTAGAATTACTGAATGGCTGGCACACATGGCTCCAATTGATAGCAATTTGGCTGAATTGTACATCTATTTTGCTTCCTCTTGGACTGCCATCTGCTGGAGTAAGATATACTTTCATATGTACTGTTGTTCTTCCACCAGCAGACGGAAGGCAACAATAAAGAGGTTGTCCACTTTTAGGTAAATAGACCCGAAATGCTGTAAAATACCAGTATGAACAAATATAACAGGCACTTATCCTGCCTAGTTCATCCGCCCGAACCCTGACATTGCTTCTGTCTCTGTGTGTTTGGCTGCAACAGTAATGTATTGTCGACAACCCATATCACTACTGTCAACCTTGGCACAGCCATTGAGATGCTTCCCAACTTTTCAAGAACAGGAAGAAGGATCAATTTTGACCACACCCCTAGCTACACCCCAAGCCATGCTTATTTAATGGTGAGGGACATTCAGCAGATGCCCTGGACTGCAGGGCGTAGACCTACATTTGGGACTGTCCCAAAGTATGTTGAGATTAGAAATAAGCGGATCGATTTGTGGTACTCTAAGCGGAGTCCAGGTCAGTGGTAGCTGGGAGGGCGCCCTACAAATCTCTTATCTTTGGCATCCCTGGCACATGTTTTGATTATCCAGGACAGGTGTGAAGTTAACTGATTCCACGTCATGCTCCTCTCTTGTTGGGACCTTTTTGGATTTATCAGTCATAGTTGTTGCATCTAGAGATTTCTCATCTTTTTGTAAGCTTCACTATATGACTTCTGGCTTTTTGTGTCTGTAAGGCAATGTTCACATGTTCAATATTTGTTGACTTTTATACCTCAGTATTTATAATCCAAAACCAGGAGTCGAACAATCAGAGGAAATGTATAATAGTAACTAGGGCTGTGGAGTCGGTAAGCCTAACATCTGACTCCAACTCTTCAGTTTCCCTGAATCCGACTCCGACTTCAACTCCACCAAAATAGACACCGACTCAGTTTCTGACTCCATGATTGTGACTCCACTTTGAAGTCAAACATCCGACTCTGACTCAATTTGCTTGAATCCGACTGCGACTCCACTCAAAATGAACACCGACTTCATGACTCCGGCTGCGACTCCACAGCCCTGAGTAACATGGACAGCACTTCTGCATTTTATTACCCACTCCGGATTTTGGCTTACAAATACTCAGGTAAAAAACTCACCAAATACTCAACATGTGCAAGAGGCCTAAGGCCATGTTCACACATTGCATAAATACTGTTTAATTTTGTTTTATACAGATGTCTGCACTAAACTATGCAATATTAATTGTATCCGGTTATTGCAATTTTGCTGTATTTTATGCCTTTTCTGCCCTATTTGATTCGTGTTGGTGCAGATGTGAAGCTGTGTTTTTATGTGATTTTTATAGTGCAGAAAAGCTTTGATTCTGCACCCAGAAAGTAACTGCCGTATTTTCCATGCATTTTTTTAGGCAGCACATAGACAAAAAAAAGCACCAAAACCGTACAGTTCAGCAGCGTCTTTAGTCTTCCATGAGAAGCCTGCCAAAAAATGCAGGTAAAAAAAACACTATTTTTAAGCACATAAGAAAAGCTTTTCTGTAATACTAAGAAAGTACCACATTAAAAACACAAATTCACTACTGCATCAAAATGACATAAAATATAAGGGTAAAAACGCATAAAAGAAATGTAGCAAACATGCAATAATCAGAAAAAATTGTGATTGTGTGGTGCGGACACATGGAGAAAACGTACAGAAAAAAACACAGCATTTTCAGTACATTTATATGACTTTTTTATGTGTTTAATAGAGAAAAATAATCAATCATGCCGTGTTTTTATGCCATTTACCAACCACCATAAATCATCTAATCTCTGTTCTGCAGGTCGTTACGCTTACCAGGAAACCAAATATGTCCATGTTATTTGCTGATTTGTGGGGTTTATTATTTTTGTGCATTAAATATGATATTTTATTGTTTTTTTTAATTTGTAGTAATTTTATAGGAAGAAAAAAAATATTTTTTATTCGCCTCTACCAGATACATTGTACATTGTAGTGTTTTTCTATGTATCTCTGTGTACCAGTATGATCTGCCCTTGGAGTCAGAGGCTGCAATGCCTACTTCAAGATTACAAAATTCATTCCTGTGACCTCACTAGAGCCTGTGGTTCTAGGTTTTACCGGCTGCCTGCAATGTTGAATGTTGTCAGTTCAAGTCACAGGGGGAAGAGGGAAAATAAAAATGACATTTTTGTAATTGTTCCTCATTATGTTTATCAGTTTTATTGGAATAAGAAAATCTGACTTTTTGTTTACCACTAGAATACAGGTATATAAAGGTATATAAAGATACACTGCTATATACAGATGTATCTCTATTCAACCTGTACTGAAGGCTCAGTCCCGCTGTCCGAACAGTCAAGGCTTTTGTCCTGACTTCTCAGGTTCTGTAGCTCTCCCTCAGGGGTACAGGGCTGGCATCATTCCGCGCATGCATAAACAACTCTACTGTTCATTTCTCTGCCTGAGACTCATGATCTTCATGTTCTTCCATGTGTGTAGAGCTGCTATCTGCAAACATGGAGGAACATGAAGATCATGAGTTCAAGTCTCAGGGAGAGCAATAAACAAGAGAGTTGTTTATGCATATGTGGAAAGATTCCAGCCTGTCTCCCTGAGGGAGAGCTACAGAACCTAAGAAAAATTCAGGAGGCATGTCCTGACTGCTGGGACTGTCCTGCTGAATCTGGAATGTTTTTGTAGCTATACATTAAAGTATAAATGTAATTTCATAGCAGCTAAGATAAGGCTTTTTTGTGCCATATGACTTATTTTCTCACATTTTCCTGTGCTCTTTTAAAAACTGCATTTTATGGGTCTGTGGGCATGTCCAGCAGCTGATAGGAAGCAGTGCAGTGTGACAGCAGAGAAAGAGCAAGAGAGATCCTCAGCTGTGTGGGGAGCCAGCAGACAAAGGGTTCACAGAGATTGTGACTGAGCAGAGAAGGAGCCAGATGACAGATCGTTCCTTGCCACAAACGTCTGAGGAGTTTGACTTTTTCCTGACCTCACATTGCTTAGCAACTATGCTATTAGGCTAAGCTAGTCTGATACATTGTTCCTCACCAGCTGCAGTCAGCAGTGTAGGCCACGCCCCTTTACCACTATATGATTACATGCCCGTAGTCACTGAAGACGGATCTGAGTGATAATAGACATGTCTGCTTCACACACAGTGCAGTGGGAACTCCTTGTGGAAGGTTTATGAATGGCTGTCAATCAGAATTTTCTAATGAAGTATATTAGAAAATTTATTAAAATCACTTGCTCTACGTTATTACTAAGTAAAAATTTAAACGCCGGTTATGCTTTAAACTAAATGGTTATCTCCAGCAGTCATTTATGCTGTTGACATGAAGTCATCACTGCAGCCCATACACCAAGAGCGAATCATTGGCAGGGAGCCAGCGGAGGACATGGGAAAGTGAAAACAAATTTCTTGACTGTCCTAACGCCTGCGTGCACCAATGTCAAATTTTCCATCTGTCATCTATTCTATGCAATGCAGTTATCCAGTTAGGGGACAGATGAGTGTGATTAGTAGATCCAACTACACAGGCGAATTTGTAGGATTTACTCAGTTACTTCACTTTTTTTGCAGATACACTGGAATTATTTAAAAAAAGGTACAAAGCTGTAAATATGCTTTAAATAATACAAATCATATTTTCATTTAATAAATCAAAAAAGAAAAGAGAATACTTTACCTGTTGACATGCAACAGTCCTTGTGGATGGTGAGTACTGCCAAGGATCAGTACAACGGATCAGAGTCCTAATGTGTCGTTAATAGAACATTACTGTGTTGCTAAGCAATGGCGTTAACAAATTGTGGTTGAAAAAAATAATTAATATAGAAAATTACTTTTTTTATTGTTCAAATTTTCATGTAAAATAAGCTTTTGAAGCTTGTCAATACTCCCCGTTATTCATTTGCTAATGAAGGACCGAGATACAAATTGTAAGAAGGAGCTTGCTTACAATAGGGTTGGTGAACACTGTTATAGTCAGTGATAATAAGACTTGTATGCTTTGTGCAGGAAGTACGTAGAGATAATAGTTGGGTCTTTTTATGAATCACACTTGATAGTTATTTGCTATTAAATTCAGTCTTCCCGTAATGCATCCTAAACATACAGTGCATCATTTCACTATGTTGTGCTTGGAGTTATAGAATAGGCTTGTGTTCATACCACCTGCTCAGCTAGGGATTAAAAATCAGTGTTTCCTTGACTGTATGGCTCCTATTCCCTCTTATGTCTTGTGCTACTATTGAAAGGATAGGTCATCAGTTACTGGTCGACAAGAGCACCAGGACCCACATAACATATGAGAAAGAAGAGGTTACAGTTCTGGTTTAGCTTTTCATCCTCTTCAAAATTTTCCTTCCCCGGCATTCCCCCACTCGTTAGTTTTGCAGGGACTGGTAAGGCCCCCCTCAATCATGCGAATGTTTTCATTTGTGGTGGTTCTGCCACCCAAGGAACAATAGTAAAAGGGCTGCAGTGATTTAGAAAAGGTAAAACCTCTTCAGGCTGGAGACACACGAATGCGAGATACTTGCACGAGTCTCGCATGCCTCACCCACCACGGCCACTGCCTCTCTGGACCGGAGCATGTTTGCATGTGTTTATATACAGCTGATGTGCTCCTGTCCAGAGAGCCGGTGGCCGTGCCAGGTCATGCATGCGAGACTTGTGCGAGTATCACGCATGCGTCTCGCTCAGTGTGTCTCCGGCCTCATTCCCAGTATTGTATAAGTGTTCGCTAGTTGAATCTCTCACAATAAAAAAGAAATCTCATATCATTTTGATATGACTTCATTTTCTGAGATAGGAAAATGTATTCCAGTAAAACATCTTGAGCACTCCTCCAAGGAATGGTGGATCCTCTGTACAACTCTTGCTTTATTCTGTGTAATAAGCATCAATAACTCATGAACCTATTTTCATAGTTATATAGAAAAGAAGTTGAAACTAGACACGGGTTCAGAAAGTTCAACCTTTCTCCCCAAGTTATACATTCCGTCTATCACTAAATTATTTATAATCCTCAATGCCATTTGTTATGAGAAAAGCATATCTGACATCACTGCATTATGCAGTTAGGCATTCCACGTCTGACTGCACTAACTGTAATGAGCCCTTCCCTATTTAGCTGCCGGAATCACCTTTCCTCCACAGATAATTAATGTGCCTTGGTCCTCCTTTGTAAGGTCCTTTCTTAAAGAATTAGTAAACCTTGGATACTTTTTTTATATAGACATGCTCCTTTAGATGCAAGCAGATCAGTGGGGAAGGCAGATCTAGAGACTAGGGCTGTGGAGTCGGTAAGCCAAACATCCGACTCCGATACTTCAATTTCCCTGAATCCAAATCTGACTCCAACTCCACCAGAATGGACACCAACTCCATGATGCCGACTCTACATCCAATGCTGATGCATCAGATGTTCATTTGAAATAGCAGTTGGAAAGCCAGAGGTGAAAAGACTTCACCGCCGGCTTTCCCACCGCCTATAATAAACGAACCAGCGGCCGGGAGGAAGAGATCAGCGGCGGCGGCCAGCAGGAAGAAGAAGAAAGAAGAAGAGTAAAGAAGAAGGGGAAGAAAGAGAGAACGCCAGGATAGGATTTACCTAGGGGATGACCTCAGATGACGTCATCTTCCGCAGCATCTGTGGGCTTGCCAGCAGATGGCACTGCGCACAGATTCACTTTCATTAATTTTTTGTGCACAGCTGTCTACTTACGCATAAAGCAAGCACACAGACATGCACAAAAAAAACAACATTGTGCATTCGGCATGCGCATAAATTATGCTCAGCCAAACGCACCTGAACGCAGCCACACACAGGCACTATGCATTCCCATGTTAAACATAGGAACTCATAGTGCCTGCGTTTTGCTGCACTCAGGGATGCTGCGTTCACAGCGCAAATGTGTGCAAATGTGAACCCAGCCTTAGTTTGGACTTTATGCTGCTTGAATCTGTGACTTTACTGATGATAACAATGAATCCGTCCAGAAATAGAAGGCCCTGGCAGCGACACAAGCAAAGCATTACCAAACTTCAATTCTTCAGCATCCAATTTGTAAGCAGATGCTATTTTAAAGGCGTCCAAGCTCTGATTCTAGGCAGACACATGTTAACAACTCTGTTCAGACATCTGCTCTTATGGAGGCATGGCAAGATTAATTCCACTCTAGTGCTAAACTGTGCTACAAAGCTGAGCGCCTGGTGTATTCACACTATGATCATTTAGGCCAGCTTCACACCACAGTTTTCAGCTGACAGGTTGTGTCTGGTGTATTGCAGGATGCATCGGACACAACCTGACAGCCCAGGACGAGCTGTCTTCCTTTCTGCCGCTGTCCAGTGCTGACATTTCAGCACCACAAGTGAAAGAGAGCTGGCCGCGGTGCTGAAATTTCAGCTGTGGAGATCTGTCCATGGTGCTGAATGAGCACGGCTGCTTTTAACAGCCGCAGCTCTTCAGTACCATGGATCCGGGAACCAGTCCATTTTTTTGATGGATCTGGCGCAATCCGGCGCCCATAGACTTTCATGTTATGGTCATTGGACCGCCCAGATTACGGGAGGATCCGGTTTTGTCCGATGTTTGCATTGGACACAAAAAATTATGTAGGCTCCGATTTTGTGACCGATGCAAAAATTGGACAAAACCGGAATCTCCTGGAAAAGCCCCAAACCAGAGGCAGAATAAGGCCAATCCAGCACCATAGGGATACATGGTGACAAAACCTGATCAGGTTCGGTCCGGCACACACCGGACCGAACCTGACAGCCAAAAACCGTGTTGTAAAGCCGGCCTTAGTCTCCAGCCTCATGATATGTTGGAAGCTCACCTGAAATGAAACATGTGACTACTGTGTAGTATGAGGTCAAACCCGTGGTGTTCCCACACAGGGAAAACTCTTGTTGAAAACTAGATGTTAAAGGGAACCAACCACCTCAGATGACGTCTATAAGCAGTAAATACATGTCCCTGCACCCTAACTACACCATTCCAGCTATGTTTTTGCTACTAATATTGATAAAAGCAAACCGAAATATGCACTTTGTAAACTTACATGCCTGCGTACTTGAGGGCGTCTCCCTCGGGCTCTCGTACTAGAGGGCTGTGTCTTGTGCAGCATGAGTGGCTTCCCTACCCCTCCCTCTCTCTTTGCAGGACGTCACTGAAGGGCGTTATATTATCTTTGTGTGGGCGGGCACGCAAGGCTGCTCCCGTCCCCGCACGTCATCGGAGGCAGGCAGAGTCACGTGCACTCGCATCGTCACTTCCTGTCAGCTCCGTGGAGTGACGCGCCGCTGAGGGATACCGTATGAGCAAAACACATTGCGGCGAGCGGACATGGTATCAGCTTAATGAAAGATACCACGTCAGCTCGCCGCAATGTGTTTTGCTCATACGGTATCCCTCAGCGGCGCGTCACTCCACGGAGCCGACAGGAAGTGACGATGCGAGTGCACGTGACTCTGCCTGCCTCCGATGACGTGCGGGGACGGGAGCAGCCTTGCGTGCCCGCCCACACAAAGATAATATAACGCCCTTCAGTGACGTCCTGCAAAGAGAGAGGGAGGGGTAGGGAAGCCACTCATGCTGCACAAGACACAGCCCTCTAGTACGAGAGCCCGAGGGAGACGCCCTCAAGTACGCAGGCATGTAAGTTTACAAAGTGCATATTTCGGTTTGCTTTTATCAATATTCTTAGCAAAAACATAGCTGGAATGGTGTAGTTAGGGTGCAGGGACATGTATTTACTGCTTATAGACGTCATCTGAGGTGGTTGGTTCCCTTTAAGAAACAATCAAGAAAAAGTAAAAATTTAAAAAATAAATAAAATCTTGCCAAATTTTGTATTCATAAACAAACATTTTTTTCTGTGTTCTATTTAAAATCTGATGTTCCTATATTGTTTTATTTTAGTCTTATTAAATGACCATGATTGGGTTTTCTGGTATAAAAAATCCATAAGCGGTCCATTAAAAAATATTGGATGTGTTATCCTTGCAGTGTTAGGGTACCTTTACACGCCGCTACTGGCGGGTGGCTACAACCGGATACATGCGAGAAATGTATCTTGCACCGGCAATTCACCCCGTGGTAGCGGCGTGTGAAGACGGTTGTAGCCAAACGGCAGTAGCGGCACCTGTTTCAGAGCACTGCCCTGAAACAGGTGGCTACCCAGGCGATTGTAGCGACCTGTATCGGCGTGTAAAGAAGCAACAGAAGGGATGCCTGGACACCAGCCTATGTACCTGGTATGTAGATGGGGCGTGACACAGGCTCCGGGTTACCTCGCCCCATCAGCGATCATTGGAGGAAGCTCCTGCATTGCGATTGGTAGTCGCTGCATAGGGAGGCATATTTAAGGATCTGACCAGTCACACTACACAATTGCTCGAGCGTCATGTATTAATCACCCTCCTGCGCTGCCTGGCCAATCATGATGTTATTGCTTTGTCCTATCAGCTTACGGACGTCTCGTAATCCACAATTGTGGCACGCCTATGTGTTGTCCCTGCTGCACCAGGTCCGCCCATATTAGCTTGTTGTAGCGGTGTGTAAATGAGGTAAGGTGCTCGGCAGAAGGTAACTTGAGACACCCGGTGGTGTATCTAGAGATAGATGTAACCTACTGTAGCGCACCTTGTTGCGGCGTGTAAAGGTGGTGCGGGTACCGTTTGCAACCGTTTGTGCGTGCTCGTGCACGTGAAGTAGCTAGTTGTAGCCACCCGCCAGTAGCGGCGTGTAAAGGTACCCTTAGGGCACCTTTACACGCCGCTACTGGAGGATGAATACAACCAGCTACTTCACGTGCACGAGCACGCACAAACGGTTACAAACGGTCAACGCACCATCTTTACACGCCGCCACAAGCTATGCTACACTACGTGACATCTATCTCTGGATACACCTCCGGGTGCCTCAAGTCACCTTCTGTAGCTCATCGTACCTCATTTACACACCGCTACAACCAGCTAATATGGGTGGACCTGGTGCAGCAGGGACAGCACATAGGCGTGCCACAATTGTGGATTACGAGACGTCCGTACGGTGATAGGACAAAGCAAGAAACCCATGATTTGCCCTGCATCGCAGGAGGCTGATTAATACATGACGCTCGAGCAATTGTGTAGTGTGACTGGTCAGCTCCTTAAATATGCCTCCCTATGCAGCGTCTACCAATCGTAACGCAGGAGCTGCCACCAATGATCGCTGAAGGGGGGCGGTATCCCGGAGCCTGTGTCACGCCCCAGCTACATACCAGGTACATTGCCTGGTGTCGATACATCCCTTCTGTTGCTTCTTTACACGCCGATACAGCTCGCTACAATCACCTGTGTAGCCACCTGTTTCCGGGCAGTGCTCGGAAACAGATGTATCTGTGGCCGAGTGCCTCCTGCCGTCTTTACACGCCGCTACTACGGGGTATTTTGCCGCTACAAGCTACATTTGTAGCCTGTAGCGGGTTGTATCCATCCTCCAGTAGCGGCGTGTAAAGGGCCCCTTAGAGCTGCAGGGTATTTGAGTATCTGCCTCCTGGTTCCTACATATTTTAACATTTGATCGCTAGCAGTCCCAGAGGTGGAAGAAGTGTGACAAAGTTTTCATGAATATAAACAAGTTTCCATGTGATTTGCCTCTTCTGTCTGTTGTCATTTTCCTTCTGTAATAGCTTTTATCTTACATAGTGTACAGCTTATTGTCAAGGAGATTTATCACCAGTGCCTGGCATGAATATACAGTAATTACAATGCATACTGAAAAAATAACTCTTAGGGTACCGTCACACGGTGCGACGGCACCGGAGATGTCGGTCGACACCTGCAGCGATGCACCGCCAATCCGACAGGCGGCATCGCCACCGGGGTATCTCAAAACCCCTGCGGCGATGCAGTACAATGGGAGCCTGTCGGATCGCCGTCGGCCGTTTACATGGGGCGATGTGTGCACATCGCTCCAGATCGACCGCCTGGTTTCACAGCAGCGCTGTGAAACCAGGCAACCTCTCAAATGTGTCGCCCTCGGCTATTTACACTGGGCGACGCATTGGCAACCTCGGCGGCAATAGGCCACGCCCCAGCATCGCCTTATAAATCGCCGACGACGTCGCCTGATGTGACGTGGCCCTTAGGATACCTTTACATGCCACAACCAACGGAGACATTTTTGGCGGCGATATTTCTCGCTGGAATTATCGCCACCAAATTGCCTCCTTATTATGGCATGTATTTCGGGAATTTGGCGGAGATAAAACCAATGTTGCCTGGTTTAGATTTTAGAGCAGTGCTGTAAAATTGAAACCAGGCGACATTGGTTTTATCGCCGCCAAATTCCCGAAATACACACCGCAATAACGAGGCAATTTGGCTGTGATAATACCAGCGAGAAATATTGCCGCCAAAAATGTCTTTGCTGGTTGTGGCGTGTAAAGGTACCCTTAAAGGGAATCAAACAGGTTGAGATGTAATCTGAAGACAGCAGAAGGTAGGGACATAGATTTCAGGGATGTGTCACTTGTTAGGCTGTGTGCTGTTGTATGCTTACAATGATTGTTTTATCATCAGGAGATGAGCACTGCCTGGAATACAGCTCACATGCCTGCTAGACTGACCATGCCCCCAGCTCTGATAAGCAGCTCACTGACAATAGACAGTTTACACAGAAGGCTGCGGTGTGGGCAGGGTTGGCCATCTGGTCTTTGGTACATGTCAGATCTGAAAACCTCTGTGTCAAAACTGCTGTACTTAGTAAATTAAAGGCATGTGCTCTCGATTCATAGACACAGCATTCCGAAAGTAACGTCTCTTTTCCTGTAAAGGCGCAAGTGTTTTTCGCAGGAGAACGCAACGTCCATGTTAAGGAGGCGCTGGTGTTCTTGGCGCAACAGAGTTTTGTTCTGTTCTCCCACTGAGAACACTCGCGTCTCCGCCAGCATAAATTGACATCCTGCAGATTGGAAAGCCGCTCGCTTGTCAGTTTATGCTGTGGAGAAAAGAAGCACAGTGGATGTGATTTCTATAACTCCTAACCACTGTGTTTGTACTGCAGAATGCAGCGTTTTGGACTCAGCGAAAACATGCTGGATTCAAAATGCTGCTATTCCAAATCGTGGGCACGTACCCTAAGAGATACATCATTGGAATTGGGGTCTCTTTTCCTACATTAGGCTGCTGTCAGATGAGGTAGTAAAAGCCTGGTGACAAAGTCACGTAGATCCCAGTTAGCTTTTTGAAGCCAAGTGATTTCTATACAGTAGTTAGCTGCTCATCGCCTTCCCTCTCTATATGAGCTCCTGACCTGTTATCAGTCCTGCAAACTCACCAGTCCTTGGTCCTCCACTGTGGCTGCTTTCAGAGCAGTTCTCCTAATCATTAACCTCACATTCCCCTGCCACATGCAGGCACTGATACTTTAATATATATCTATTATGATAACAGTGTAGTATCAGCACTGACTCACCTAAGGCTTTGTGCCGACTAGAAAATTGTGGTGCAGATTTTTTGCCATCAGAAATCTGCACCTGCAGAAAAAATGCATCAGAAAACTGGCTGTGCCAACGGTGTGGTTTGTTTTGCTGAGGATAAGTTGCATTTTTTGTTTGCACAAAATTAATGAGAAAGAGAGACCGCAGAAATTAAATGGTAGATCATGCATTGGAAAGTGCTGCGATTTGGTGGGAAAATCCGCAGCAATAATTGACATGCTGCAGATTTTCCCTAACTGCAAAATTAGCATTTTAAAGCCCCCCATACAGTTTTAGGACCTCAGAGCTGGAAAACCTTGACACAATCTATATCTCTAGATGAAGTCTGAGTTAATCTAGCTTCGGGACCTCTGGGCCTAAGGTTATGTGCTCATTGTACGGAGAAGTTGCGTCCTATAGACAAAGTGGCTCCAAACCTGAGGGAACCCATGGGAGGCCGCAGGGAGATGGCAGCCGCCCTGTACTCACCATGTGCGGTGGGTGCAGGGCGGTTCTCCCTGCATGCACCTGATGGCTGGCACCTCCGACTCCGCAGCATGAAATGAACATGCGGAGGAGGAGCGGAATGCCGGCTGTCAGATCGCTGTGGTCGGATGATGCATAGTGAGGATGAAATTTCTACAAATCCCATCCACTATGCTAATACTGTACTACGCAGCGTTTTGGATGCAACAGTAAGAGACTGCATCCAAAACGCTGCGTATCCTTATCGTGTGCACGCACCCTTAGCGATCATAATTATTTGAGTCCCTTTATTGCATATTCTGTTAAACTGTTGGAATTATTCATATGGCAATGTTCTTAGTGTATTTTTACTAAGCAAACTCATTTTGCTGTCTTAAATAATTTCATGTATCTTTAGAGTTAAGGATATATGCTCACTGGTTGTTTTTGATCTGTTTTTAGTGTTACGTTTGTTTTTGTTTTTTAAAACTGCACCAAAACAGATCAGTCATTGCATCTTCCAGCAAAGTGAATGTGATTTTCAATTTACTGTGCAGTCGTCAGCGTTTTTGACTGCTGCGTTAGTTGTGCAGAAAATAATGATCAGGCCAATTAGTGCTCCGTTTTTCTGCTGCGCTTTCTCCATTGACTCCATTCTACTAAAAAAAAAAAAAAAAAAAAACATCACAAATGGATTGTTGAGCCCCCTAATCGCCTAGAGTAGGGGCTGCATGGGCTCATGGCCCCCCAACTGAGTTGTCAGTTAACATATTAAGGTATCTGTTTCTTCTTAACATGTGTTTGTTATTATAGGAGCCTTAATATTCATGAGGTATCATGATGGATGGTAAAGGGTTAGGAGTCCCTGTTTTGAGGTAACAGAAGCAGGTGATGGCTGTGATTGGCTGTCCTGCTTGTCTGATAAGTTTGCACCTGATTAGTTTGAAAAGAGCGGGAGAGTGGAGTAGTTCTGCCCCGCCCACAGGAATTGTCAGTCAGTGTCTCTGAGGAGACGAAGAAAAGCGCACCCACCCACCCATCCAGGGCCGGCGTCAGCACCCGGCGTACCCGGGCAAGTGCCGGGGCCCGACGGCTTGGAGGGGGCCCACCGGGCCCCTGAGGGCTAGGGTCACACTTGTGTTGTGACCCTAGCCTGACGCAAGTATTGTCTGCTGCAGCGCATAGCGTTTAACGCTGTGCGCTGCCAGCAACTGAGCCCATAGAAACCCGCAGTTTACATTGACAACCATTGGTTGTCATGGTAAACAGTCGGGTTTCTATGGGCTGCCTCCAGCGCATAGCAGCGTTGCAACATACAATACTTGCTTAAGGCTAGGGTCACAATGCAAGTGTGACCCTAGCCTCAGGGGCCCCTGAGCACTGGCACCACAGCCAGAGCCATATCCAGGGGGCAGCTGGGGGGTCATTTTCAGGCTCCTGCAGGCTGCAGCACCGGAGGTCTCCCTCCTCCCCCTCCACGGGAGCCGACAGAGCTGCAGTGCACACACTGTGCTAGTGTGCTTACAGGACCTGTGATGATGTCAATGGATGGGGAGGAGTCAGGGGTCTCATGATCAGCTCCTCAGTGTATCCAGGACTCTGCTGGCCATCAATGATGCTCAAATAAGGTGAAGTTTGTGTGTGGTCAGGAGGCATTTACAGTGTGAATGTAGCAGAGGTGAGTGTGTACTAGGTGTATGGCAATTAGGTGAAGTTTGTGTGAGGTCAGGAGGCATTTACAGTGTGAATGTAGCAGAGGTGAGTGTGTACTAGGTGTATGGCAATTAGGTGAAGTTTGTGTGAGGTCAGGAGGCATTTACAGTGTGAATGTAGCAGAGGTGAGTGTGTACTAGGTGTACGGAGCAGAGCCGTGTGTGTACGAGGTGTACGGAGCAGAGCCGTGTGTGTACGGAGCAGAGCCGAGTGTGTACGAGGTGTACGGAGCAGAGCCGTGTGTGTACGAGGAGTACGGAGCAGAGCCGTGTGTGTACGGAGCAGAGCCGTGTGTGTACGAGGTGTAAGGAGCGGAGCCGTGTGTGTACGAGGTGTACGGAGAGGAGCCGTGTGTGTACGGAGCAGAGTCGAGTGTGTACGAGGTGTACGGAGAGGAGCCGTGTGTGTACGAGGTGTACGGAGCGGAGCCGTGTATGTACGAGGTGTACGGAGCAGAGCCGAGTGTGTACGAGGTGTACGGAGCAGAGCCGTGTGTGTACGAGGAGTACGGAGCAGAGCCGTGTGTGTACGAGGTGTAAGGAGCGGAGCCGTGTGTGTACGAGGTGTACGGAGAGGAGCCGTGTGTGTGTACGAGGTGTACGGAGAAGAGCCGTGTGTGTACGAGGTGTACGGAGAAGAGCCGTGTGTGTACGAGGTGTACGGAGAAGAGCCGTGTGTGTACGAGGTGTACGGAGAAGAGCCGCGTGCGTGCGTACGAGGTGTACGGAGAGGAGCCGTGTGTGTATGAGGTGTACGGAGAAGAGCCGTGTGTGTATGAGGTGTACGGAGAAGAGCCGTGTGTGTATGAGGTGTACGGAGAAGAGCCGTGTGTGTACGAGGTGTACGGAGAAGAGCCGTGTGTGTACGAGGTGTACGGAGAGGAGCCGTGTGTGTACGAGGTGTACGGAGAAGAGCCGTGTGTGTACGAGGTGTACGGAGAAGAGCCGCGTGCGTGCGTACGAGGTGTACGGAGAGGAGCCGTGTGTGTACGAGGTGTACGGAGAGGAGCCGTGTGTGTACGAGGTGTACGGAGAAGAGCCGTGTGTGTACGAGGTGTACGGAGAAGAAGGCCGCGTGCGTGCGTACGAGGTGTATGGAGCAGAGCCGTGTGTGTATGAGGTGTACGGAGCAGAGCCGAGTGTGTACGAGGTGTACAGAGCAGAGCCATGTGTGTACGAGGTGTACGGAGCAGAGCCGCGTGCGTGCGTACGAGGTGTATGGAGCAGAGCCGCGTGTGTACGAAGTATGTGTACCAGTGGTAGCCCCCCGCGGATTCCGCTCCTATAGTCTCAGCCACCTTTGCCAGCAGCATTCTTCTCCAGAGTCTCTTCTGCCGCTGTCTGCATTCTGCAGCTCAGCATGGAGGGGCACGATGTCATCACTGTGCTGATATGTGCAGAGCGACCGGAGGAGACCGGAGCGGCGAGAAGAAAGGTGAGGAGAAAGAGAGATCCAGACGGCCAGACACTGCGCTTGGCTGCGGTGCCACCATATGGCAGTGCGGCTCCATTGAGTTGCTTGCATTATTTGTGTGCTTGAGAATGCTCGTGTATATACCAAACATCCTCAGACGCACAAAAATGCAACATTTTGCATTTGAAGGGTATTTTTAAAAGGCTCAAGGGAATGCAATCGCATTTTAGCCCGCTCCTAACAATGTGTAATATACCGTATATACTCGCGTATAAGCCGAGTTTTTCAGCCCAAACATTGGGCTGAAAAGTACCCCCCTCGGCTTATACGCGAGTCAGTGCTGTATACCGATGTATACATCGGTACATACCGATGTATACATCGGTATACAGCAGCCCCCGCATCCCCAGTAATGCAGGGCCCCCCCAGCCTCACTCCGGTCACCTGTAAAGCAAACTATACTTATCAATGTCCCGCTGTCCACGCCCGCTCGCCGCTGCCGTCCACGATCCTCCATCTTCATGCGTCTTCTTCCTGTTTCTGTGCTCGTCGCAGGCAATGACGTAATTCCCTGCGACGAGCACAGGAAACAGGAAGAAGACGCATGAAGATGGAGGATCGTGGACGGCAGCGGCGAGCGGGCGCGGACAGCGGGACATTGATAAGTATAGTTTGCTTTACAGGTGACCGGAGCGAGGCTGGGGGGGCCCTGCATTACTGGGGCTGCTGTATACTACCGCTGGGGCTGCAATATACTACTACTGGGGCTGTATACACTACCACTGGGGCTGCGTCTATACTACCACTGGGGCTGTATATACCTCTGGGGCCCTGTATACTACCACTGGGGCTATATATACCTCTGGGGCCCTGTATACTACCACTGGGGCTGTATAAACCACTGGGGCTGTATATACTACCACTGGGGCTGTATATACCACTGGGGCTGTATATACTGCTGGGGCCCTGTATACTACCACTGGGGCTGTTTATACTACCACTGGGGCTGTATATACTACTAGGGCTGCGTCTATACTACCACTGGGGCTGTATATACCACTGGGGCTGTATATACTACTGGGGCTGCGTGTATACTACCACTGGGGCTGCTGTATCTACCTCTGGGACTGCTGTATACCACACTGCTGGGGGCTGTATACTTGTGCTAGGGTCCACCCTCGGCTTATACACGAGTCAATAGATTTTCCCAGGTTTTGGGGGCAAAAGTAGGGGGGTCGGCTTATACACGGGTCGGCTTATACACGAGTATATACGGTACTCACTGTCAGAAACAGCTCTTGCTGGATTCGGCAGTCACTGTTCCTGTAAGGCTGCCTTCACATAGGAGTTTTTTTAAAAATGTGGCAGTTGCGGTAAAAAAAACCCCGCATCTGCCGCATTTTCCGTCTAGCGGCTGCACTTGCTGCACGTTTGCGGCAAGCCCCATGCATTGTCTATGGGGCTTGCGGTAAGTGTGCGGCAATATATATATATATATATATATATATATAGTCCGCGATATGTACTTAAAGGGGGCCCACTGAGACCTTTTCGCCCGGGGCCCACAGAAACCTGGAGCCGGCCCTGCACCCATCCCCTCTTTATTTCTGTTCCCCTATTTCCCTGTCGTCAGGCTTTTAGTGAAGGGAAAGTTGTATTTTCAAGTCAGTCTTTATAATGGTTTTAATGGACTTTACAAATTGGAGTTTAAAACATTATTTATGGAAAAAGTTTTAATTAATATATATGGATTATTTATTAAAGGTAACCCTATTAAAAGCCTCTCGGCCATTTCATGCCAACCAATGCCTTGTGTTATTCTTACATCGTCTGTTTAGCTTATAATATTAGAGGTGGGGCCTACGATCCCATGGTATTCCCACACTCTGTTTGTGGTGCTTTTTTACTATGCTTTCCATGCCACAAAAGCTCCATTACCTCCCCTCCCTGGTAATCCCACGGTGAGCCCCGAAAATGTCTTCCTTCTGGGCACCAGTAAAACGACTTGCGAATACTGACAGGACCTGGTCATGTGACTCAGCCTGAGAGTCATATGGCCCGGTCCTTTTGACTCACCACAGGTCGTGACGAAGGAACACATCATTGGAACGCGAGAGAACCTTTGGGAAGGTAATAAAGTGTGTGTCTGGGTGTGTGTGTCTGTGTTCCCCCTATGGAATAGTACAGTGGTTTTGCTTTGAAAAACAACACTAAGAAAATGAAGCAAAAGTGCAACACAAACGGATGATGTGTTTGTGATGCTTTTTTGCAAAAGATCTGTTTTGGCTGCAGAAACTGCACAAAAAAATGCATACATTGCAAAACAGCAGTAATACAAAGGTTTTTTTTGTTTTTACATCCGGTCACTGTTTTTAGTAAAGTGGAAGCTTCACCAAATTGCAGCTTCCTATGGACTCTTTTCCTTTTGGATAGTATATTGACAATAGATAACATCATTCTGAATTGTTGAGGAAACACCATGTTATAGTCATTTCCATGGCTCAGCTCAGTGTTGGATAGCTATATATATATATACTGTGTTTTCCCGAAAATAGGGCGCCCCCCCAAAAGTAAGGCATGCTTGGGGGGGGGGGCACCCTACCTCCTAATATAAGGCACCCCCGATTATAAGGCATACCTGCGATCACTCCCCGCTCTCCGGTGTCCGCGCTCTCCCCGCTCTCCAGTGGCCACCCGCTCTCCAGTGGCCCCCCGCTCTCCTGATTCCCGCTGTAGCTGCTGATCTCCGCCCAGGTCAGGAGCCCTGCACCAATTACAGCACAGGAACCGTGAGCCAATCACAGCCCAGGAACCGCAAGCCGATCCGTGGCCAGCTGACGTCGTGCATGGCCTCTGATTGGCTCACGGTTCCTGGGCTATGATTGGCTCACGGTTCCTGCACTGTAATTGGCGCAGGGCTCCTGACCTGGGTGGAGATCGGCAGCTACAGCGGGAATCCGGAGAGCGGAGGCCAGCGGGGAGAGCGGGGGCCACCGGAGAGCGCGGACCGGTAAAAAAACGGTTTATGTGTATGGGTATGTGTGTGTGTGTTTGATTATGTGTATGGTTATATGTGTGTGTATGGTTATGTGTGTGTGTGTATGGGTATGTATGTGTGTGTGTGTATGTGTGGTGTGTATGGGTGTGTGTGTGTGGTGTGTGTCTATGGGAGGCTGCAGTGGAATGTAGGGTATATAAGACACCCCCCCAAAAATAAGACATGGTCCATCTTTGGGACCAAAAAAATATATAAAATGGTGTCTTATTTTCGGGGAAACACGGTAGCTGTGTGCACATTGTGTATTGTATGGTAGGTTATACAGTATACACCATGAAAAATTAATTGTTTACCATAGTGTACTGACATCGATTGAATTAAGGTTTGATTTATTGTGTGTGTAATGTGGAAGGACAAAGTCTGTCGTGTTGCACAATTAAAGTCAATACTACATTTTTAATTATCTATTGAAGTTGTAGACAGATGTGACGCATTTGCTAATATTAATATAGCATGCCTTTTGTTTTTTCTTGACATCAGGAGAAAAGAAAATTAGCAACAGAGTATAGGATGACCGGAGTTCTGTAAGGGGAATCTTTGTATGTGGAAACATTTACATGGAAATTACAAAAAGAAAACAATTGATTTTATTCAGTCTGTTGATAACCATAATCTAAAGGGCCCGTTACACACAATGATATCGTGAACTATAGCGTTGTAATGTTACCAGTTTGGTGACTATGCAGCGATGTCGAAACGACATTGTTGTGTGTGACACGTATCGACGATAAGTCATTGATCGTAGATTTATGGCTAGGACCATAAATCTATCATTGGTCTCCTGTTGAGCGGCTAGCATCGGCGCATGTGACAGCGGGAGACCAACGATGGACGAGCTGGTAACTAGGGTAAACATTGGTAACTAAGCGCTCTGCTTAGTTACCCGATGTTTACCCTGGTTACCGGCATTCTCGCTGGTGAGTCTGCCTGTGTGACAGCTCACCAGTGATCAGTTCACGATGTGGCAGCGATCCACATCATTGGTCGGATCGTTGCCACATCACAGCGTGTACAGTGGAGGTAAAACAATACAAAAAGTAATTGTTATATGTAAGTTTACACAATTATTAACTGTATTGACAGAACACCAGGCGCTGGCCATTAGCTAAATCCATTCTTTTTCATTGTGATTAGGGGCTCCACAGGGAGGATCTTCGCTTATCTCCTATATTGCTGTCTGTATTGTTCAACTATCCTAAATTTTACACCTAACAACTGACTGCACTAAACAATGTATATTGATCAGTGATTTAATTCTTGGCATAGGCAGACTAAAGCCCCCGTCACACTAAGCAAGATCGCTAGCGAGATCGCTGCTGAGTCACATGTTTGGTAGCGCAACAGCGACCTCACCAGCGATCTCGCTATGTTTGACACTTAGCAGTGACCAGGCCCCTGCTGTGAGATCGCTGGTCGTGTCAGTTGCCTGGACCATTTCTTGATCGTTGGGGACCCGCTGGGCAGCGTGCAGTGGTGTGTTTGACAGGGACAACGACCAACGACCTCAATACTACAGGTCTGAGAAACAGGGTCCCAAAGACCTCCGTATCATTCCAGATCGTTGTTGCGTCGCTGGTGAGATCTGACAGTTTGGTATCTCACCAGCGATCTCTACCCTGTCGTATCGCTGTCGGGATCGCTGGTGCGTCGCCAAGTATGACGGTACCCTAACTAGTGATGCAAATTCCTATACGACCTTATACCAAATAAATGGCCCTCCAAAAGCAATATAATTCCAAAACAACAACCTAGGAGCAGGGCCGTATCTAGGGGGGGGCTGGGGGTGCATTTGCAGCGGGCGCAAGCAGGCAGGGGGCGCTGTCAAGCCTCCTGCTGCAGCGCCTGAGGAGTCTCCCCCACGGCCGCATATTGCGCCCTTCCCCCCGCTGTGGGAGTCGGCTATTCTCTCTCCCGCGGTCAGGTGACCGCGGGAGCAGAGACTCTGCGGCCGCCGGCTCCTGCAGTCCATGTACAGGCATCTATCAGACGCCTGTACCATGGAAGCAGCGTCTTCAGCCGCTGCAGCCCTGTTTCCCGCACTTCCGGGTCCTCAGCTCAGTCAGCTTTCTTGATCAGATCACCTGACCACGCTGCTGACGTCACAGCAGAGGCACCGAGTCAGAAGGCTGAAGACCGCTCCAGGAACGGAGCAGTAATGTAATTAGGAGAAGGGGGACAGAGTGGGGGGAGCGTGAGAGCAACAAATTGGGGGTTGTGAGCAGAAAACTGGGGGAAGGTAGGGGGGGGAACATGAGCATACCTTGGGGGGAGTGTGAGCAGGAAACTGGGGGGTGGGAGGGAATGTGGGCAGCAAACTGGGGGGAGAGTGTGAGTAGGAAACTGGGGAGGGGTGTGTGTGAGCAGCAAATTGGAGGGAGAGGGTGAGGGGAGTATGAGGAGTAACGGGGGAGATGATGGTGGGAGAATATGTGATCCAAACTGGGGGGACAGCGTGAGGGCAGTATATGTGAGCCAAACAAGGGGGAACAGGGTGGGGGCCATATATTTGAGCCAAACTGGGGGGAAAGGGTGGGGGGAGAACATGTGGACCAAACTGAGGGAGAGAGTGGGGGGAATATATGTGAGCCAAAGGGGGGGGGGGGGGGCGCCAAACTGAAGTCTTGCCCTGGGTGCCAGAAAACCTAGATACACCTCTGCCTAGGAGCCAGCCCAAATGCAGACAACAATACTTAATTTTATGAGACTATCACAGAAGTTAAAACACAGAAAATATTAAAACAGACCCAGTAGACAACACAGGTAACCCCAATTAAATAAAGTGTCAGGCAAACAATTCATTACCATATTGGAAACACTTCCATGTACAGCAATTACAGTATCAACAGTGCGTATATACCGTATACACACTGGAAGTGAAATATCCACATGTACAGGAAACTAGTTTAATTGCACCAAAATCTCAAGCAAGTGCCATAAAGGGTTAAATTACCTGTATGTGTCACCTCACTCCTCACCCAGCTTCATCTGAGGAGGCCCCCTCAAAGGTAACGCGAAATGTGTGTTAGGGGTGAGGTCACACACAGGTAATTTAACCCTTTATGGCACTTGCTTGTGCTTTTTGGTGCAATTGAACTAGTTTCCTGTACATGTGGATATTTCACTTCCAGTGTGTATACGGTATATACGCACTGTTGATACTGTGATTGCTGTACATGGAAGTGTTTCCAATATGGCAATGAATTGTTTGCCTGACACTTTATTTAATTGGGGTTACCTGTGTTGTCTACTGGGTCCGGTAATGTTTTCTGTTTTAAACTTCTGTGATATTCTAATAAAATTAAGTATTGTTGTCTGCATTTGGGCTGACTCCTGGGTTGTTGTTTTGGAATTATACACTAGTGATGCAGACTGGACGATCTGTAATAGACTGTTTAGTGCACGTAGGCTGCCATTGTTCTCGGCTGCGCAGGTCCTGTTTACACAGCAGAATGTGCTGCTGAGAAGATCTTTTGTGCAGGACAATAGATAAGAACAAGCATTTTGTCCATCTATCAGGTGATTGGGAGTTTATTTAATCTGAAAGATTATCATGACACAAGTGCTCCTTTGACCACTGGGCTGGAGCATACAAATCGCCTTTTACCTGATAGAATTTGTAGCTCCTCTATCTTTGATTAGCCGGGATGTCATGGTGTCATTCACAACACAAGTTCTTTCACGATAATATTTCAGTGTAACTGGACCTTTACAGTCTAAAGACTTTGTTCTGGTTTGTTACTTCTATATATAGAAGGATTCCCTCAAAAATTCCCACAAGCAAAAAAATACCCACAGGCAACCATCACACCTAACCCTAATGGCACCTTTACACGCCACTACAGGAGGTTAGAAACAACCGGGTGTCGAGACAAATGTATCTTGCACCGTCAAAACAACCCGAGGTAGTGGCGTGTAAGCTAGGTTGTTGCCACCCGTCACTGTCGACACCTGTTTCAGAGCAGTGCTCAAAAACAAGTTGGTTTCAACCCGATGGTAGCGGCGTCTAAATACGGTAAGGTAAAGGTTTTTTTTGTCACCTAGCGAACTCACCGGGGCGTGACACAGCCTCCGGGAAACCGCCCCCCTTCAGCGATCATTGGTGGAAGCTCCTGCGTTACGATTGGTTGTCGCTGCATAGGGCGGCATATTTAAGGAGCTGACCAGTCACACTACACAATTGCAATAGCATGATGTATTAGCCAGCCTTCCTGCGCTGGCTGGCCATTCATGATACTATTGCATTGTCCAATCATCGTACGAGCGTCTTATAATCCACTACTCTGGCACGCCTATGTGTTGTCCCTGCTGCCCCAGGTCCTCCCATATTACCTTCTGTAGCGGCGTGTAAATGAGGGACGGTGCTCTACAGAAGGTAACCTGCGGCACCTGGCGGTGCCTCCAGAGATAGATTAAACCTTCTGTAGAGCACTTTGTAGCGGCGTGTAAAGGCGGTATCAGGTACCGTTAGGAACCGTTGGAACGTGCACGTGAGACACCCGGTTGTTTCCAACCTTCTGTAGCGGAGTGTAAAGGTACCATAACACCTAACCCTAACACCTAACCCTGTGAGCATTTTTCTTTTGGGCATTTTTCTGGTCACCATCTAGAAAAAGGGCACAGCATTTCTGTTAATGTTCTGTTGTATAATATTATACTGCTTTTATTATATACATAGTTTACTTGTCCCATTTTCCTGTATTGTAAGTTGTCTGCATAGCAAAAGTATATATCAAGTCTTGTTCTAGAATCTTTGGCCCTCCATGCTGCAGCACCTCAAAGAAACGACAAGAGCTGTTATACATTCATAGACATTAGTACTTTCAGACCAGTAAATATATGTATATGGTACTTAAAGGGAATATATCACCCTCAAAATTCTAACTAAATCAATTTCAGGGTTCCCTGGCCCCTTCCTCAGGAGAAATGAATATCATATTGCCATATTTCAGGGTGTTTCCGGGAGCTCTGAAACGCGTTGACTAATAAATCAATATTATATTCACCCTTTGATGTTTCGTGAAATACGGCAGTGCAGTTTTTAACCCTTCTTCCTCCCTACTTTCATTTTCTGATGTAATGACCTTTGGATTTTCATGGCTGTAAGCCATAATCATCAACATTTACAGAAATAAACACTTGAAGCAGATCACTCTGTAATGACTTTATATAATATGTATTAGATTGACATAAAAGGACTCGTTGATGATATTCTAATGAATTGAGATGCACCTGTAGATTGACAGCTCTCATTTGTGGACTCTGTTATTGCTGGCTCTCATTGAGCAGCAGCCACAGACAGGAGCTAACAGTGAGAGCCAGTAATGACACTATGTGAGGTTGCTGATTTGAGTTCAATGCTGTCAATCAAGATGTGACAATCAGCAGCCCTGTACCTCTACCCAGGTCAACAGCCACACTCATAACCGCCTCTGGACTCTGGCTCCTGTCTGCCACCACCGCTCAGTACTGTCCTATAGACAGGCGCTAACCATGAGAGCCAGCTGTAGCACTAAATCATTCAAAGCAATAGTATCAGGATGATATTTATAGGGCCAAAGTCCCCTCCATATCTAGTGGTTTATTTAGCATTTTGGGGGTGACAGACTTCCTTTACCCGCGTAGATTCACATTGCACCCCCAATTTCCTGCTCTTCTAGGTCACTCACTTTATTAGTATTTATTTATACATGTAATGTCATTGCTTATTTGTGCCAGGCATGAATATATCTCAGACATTTTGAAGTTCCATTTAATGTGCATTAAGTAAAAGCAGCAAGGAATGAAGAGTATTGGATCTTCATGCGGGTGAAGCGTGGTAATAATCCAGTCTGCCCATCCCGAATGACATGGCTCGGCATATTGAATATGACTGGAAAGGTCATTACCCAAGCTACGAGATCAGAAACTCTCCATGTACTAAGCTGCATTGTGAGCAGTGCTCAGTCCTTTCATACTAAGATGCTCAAGCATGAATTGAATTATCTGCTGGTTTCAATTTACTTGATGTACAGTGCTATAGGGCTTCTGCTATTCTTACTCGCTTATTATGCACAATGGATGGACACAGCTCATCTCCAGCTATTGCTGCCCTATATTCATAGTTGACAACCATATATAATACAAGGCTTTATTGTACTGCATTATTTCTACAGTCTGTTATTATTGACATAAAACTCCAGATATATAAATCCTTGCTCTGCATTCTTATATCAGATTGTTTAAATCTTCACAATCAGGCATGCCCAGCAGTTGTACCACTGGGTGACATGCAGTAGTGGTATGCCCTATCGGGGTGGGCTTGTCTGGTTGCATGCCATCTCCATAGTACACTCCTCGGAGCAGTGCTGGGATCAGGCTCTTTCTCTGCAATGAACAATTAAGGGGGTTGTCATATAACCTATCCTGTTAGATGAATAATTGATTATGTGATCAGAGATGTGATCGGTCCAGCAGCCAGGTCAGTATTCCGTGACCGAATGGCTGGAGCCAAGCAAACTACATCTTACCTGACGGCATCAGCAGCTTTTCTTTTAATTAGCTGGACTAGCCAATGTTATGTATGTATCAAACCACAAACATGACACCATGACATCCCGGCTAATCAAAGATAAAGGAGCTACAAATTCTATCAGGTAAGAAGTAATTTGTATGGCTCCAGCCAAGTGGTCAAAGTTCTGACATGGATGATGATCTGGGGACCTGTGAGTTGATTTTCCCATCTTTAGTTATAAATGTCTGATGACTGGAGGTCTCTACTGAGACCTCTATGGTAACCTCATGTGGCGTGCGGCAGGTGTTGTGCTCCCAGCAGCCTGCAATCTGCCTCATGGTGGCCGAGCTTACCATCTGGGTGGATCCCCTCCAAATTGCACACACAAAGTCCCCCAATAAAAAGGCAATATAACAGCGGGATATATTCCTTGCACAGTGGCTGCGCCTAGGAGAATCTGATGGTGGTGATAGCTGTGCTGTTAATCTTCAATCATAAAGGAACAAATATGGCTTGGAAATGAATGGTCTCTTTACTGGAAATTTCAAGATGGAGGACTATATACACTTGTTACTTGTAAGCTGCTCAGATTTCGCACTTACAGTTAGAGGTCACAGACAGGCAGACAGCTGAAGAGGATATGTTCCTAATAAAGTCCAATTTCTCATTTCAAGATGTTTCTGCTGATAATCCTATATTCCTTTTTTCTAGGACAAAAGCAATGTCTCCACATGGCAGCCATCAGCTCTTTTTCCATTCCTCTCCTCCCCCGACTCTCTATATCCACACTGTAACCTTGAGTTTGCCCCTCCCTCTGCATGTGACTCTTACAGTTGCAGTCATTACCTTACTTTGAATGCTGAGCAGAACTTGTTCAATCCCCTGCAAAGGGATGGGGGGATTAACCCTTTCAGTGCTGCCTGTCATCCGGTCAAACTATATATACAGAAATCACAGTATTTGCATGAAACACTATTCTTCTGGTATCCCATGGCGATGGCCACTTTGTGCGATACCAAACCTCCACTGATCACTGAATTGGGAATTAAAAGTCCCCTGTGCATTTGAAATGTTACTCTCCATGCATGGTCAATAGTCCAATAACGTTTGTATGTCTATGTAGAAGTATTCAGCGAATGGAGGGGTATTACACATGCACACTACCACTCCACTCACCCAGGGAACTTCAACACTCTCATTCTTGTTATTGGTGTGGATTTCACCAATACAATATTTCTCACCTATCCATTGTATATGATTTATATATGGGGCATAGGAAAACCTGTTCTTCTAGGTGCATTTTTCTGTGATCCTGGAAGTTTTGGTGGGAGTGTGTTGTATGTTATAGCTTTCTTTCAACTAGTGATTGTGGGACTGTGGCCATCTAATCACCTTGGTGTAATAAAATCTCAAGGTGACTACCAGAGATATATTATTACACAGAGGTTCAGGATGAATTAAATGTATTAGTACATAAAGAGGCTGTGTTTTGCTTTGCTGGGTATTTTTTAAAATTTTTTACCATGATTTTTTGTTCATGATTTTATTTACTCCACAGCAGAGATGGCCATCATAAAAGGATTTTGGTCTTTCATGAGCCTGCACATTCTTACTGATTGTCATCCAGATAGATTTGGTTCTCTCATAACTGCCCAGTCTCAATAATGATTATCGTGAAACATGTATCTATCTTATAGGGCTACATATAGTCACAGGTACACCAAGAGTATGGTCATTGCTGGCCATTTTGTTTTTAAGCAATGATATTATAGGGTACATGCTAACAGTAACGACAGTACAGCTAGTCTAAGGGGTAAAGTGCTTTTTGCGGAGAGTGCCAATCTGGCGACACACCCAATTCAGGGCAATGGGGATGATACTCGGAACTGGCCCGGTTGATATAGTCCTTTTTCAGTCGGGAGATGTCACAGCGGCAACCCGGCTCCGTGGCCCTGGCAGTGTCATTTAATAAAGGGATGCTGGGCTTTGATGACAGAGGAATGGGGTATTCGTGACGCCACCCGCGGTATGTGACCAGTGCGGCTACCACTGCTGCAGAACCTCTGGGGATGAGGACGATGACTTGCAGCTTGGATGGTATCGCTCCCCGCGAGCAGAGCAGGGTCCCCAGGGCAATGGGTAGTGAAGTCAGTTCATTCTTGGCCTGTGTTCATTGGATCATCAGCATCTCGGTGTCTCAGGCAGCCTCTGCGGCCAGTGGGTGCCTCGAAAAAAAGTCTCACAAACTTCAATTGGAATTCTGTACCTTTTACTTCAATACTTTAACCAGGCCGCCAGGTGCGCAGCAGGGTAGGCCGTTCTTTTATCCGCTGGCGACATATCTCCCAATCCGGAACCTCCACAGCCAACGTTTCCCACTATTTCTCCCTCCTATTACCCCACACCTGCAAGAAACAGCCGCAATCTTTTAAATATAAAACCCATTCCACTGACTCCCTCTCCACTGCCCCCTCTCCACCACCCCCTCTCTCTGGAGCACTCTGGAATGCCCGTTCCAGCTGTAATAAACTCCACTTCATTCATGATCTCTACCTCTCGAAGACTATGCTTTCTGGGTCTCACAGAAACATGGCTGACACCCTCTGACACGGCCTCCCCTGCTGCACTGTGTTACAATGGACTTCATTTCTCCCACACACCCTTGACGCTCACACACTCTCCGACAATATTGTCTGGCTTTAGAGTGGACATAAGATAGATGGTGTGGGCACAAAAGCTTTTGCTATGTGCACACCGAGTTTTTTTTAGGAGTTTTCATATCAGAAACAGAGAGGGATCTTTTGAGGAGTGTTGAGTTTTTGAGAAACTCAGCAAAAACACTTCATTTGTACATAGTCTAAGTTGGTGAATACTGATAACTGAGCCAAAACAGTATGTGAACAGGTCTGTAGAACCGTATTCACAACACCAAGAATCTATATCACAAAAAAGAGGGTATAAAAAAGTCCAAAATTACTCTGCTATATAAGTAAAAGTAAAAAGCAAGTGCAAAAAAGTGGTACTTTTAGAGTACAGGGAACTTAGTTAATAGGTTTTTTGCAAAAAATGTACGAAAGTTGTTCTACCACGTTACGGTGGCTCTTTATCAGAGCGGTCCCTAAACTAACATATTTAAAACTCGATCTAATGTGAACATACCTCAAAGATGCAGGATGCAGCAGGGCCATAATCCAATATGGGTGCAGAGTAGAAACAGCACTTATGTGTCTGACTCAGTAAGGAAGGGATGGGGCACTTCCCATCTTAGGCTGGGGTCACAGTACCATATTTCACATGCATTTTTGGAGACCTGCGTTTTCAAAAACGCATGTAAAAAACGCACCCATAGGCCCCCATGTTAAAAAACGCATGCCCTAATAGCCAAAAAGCATGTGTGACTGTCCCATGCGTTTTTGGAGCATATCCAAAAACGCATGCGTTTTCTACAAAAACGCATGCGTTTTTATAACATGGGTTCCTATGGAAAACGCATGCAAAAACGCATGTACAGTTAGCACCTTTTAGTGCCATTCAAAAACGCATGCGTTTCCCATAGGAGCCCATGTTAAAAAACGCATGCGTTTTTGTAGAAAACGCATGCGTTTTTTTAACATGGGCTCCTATGGGAAACGCATGCGTTTTGAATGGCACTAAAAGGTGCTAACTGTACATGCGTTTTTGCATGCGTTTTCCATAGGAACCCATGATATAAAAACGCATGCGTTTTCTACAAAAACGCATGCGTTTTTCAAAACGCTCAAAAAAATACTACAAGCACTATTTTTATGTGCAGATTCAAAAACGCAGCCAAAAACGCAGGGAGCCATCAGAGACCTTAAAAAACTCATGCTGACATGAAAAACGCATGTAAAAAAGCATGCGTTTTTAAAAGGCACTAAAAAAATGCATGTCAACTGTGACCCCAGCCTTACATAACAAGAGACCTAATGAATACTGATAACTGAGCCAGAATACAATGTGAACAGGTCTGTAGAACTGTGTTCACACCACCAAGGATCTATATGACAAAAATATAGTCTAAGTTGATGCATTGGTCAGTATACCGGTATGTTCCAAAATTCCAAAAAGTTAGGCTAGGTTCACACCGGGCGTTCTAGATTTTTTTTGCGTTTTTGTGAAGCGTTTTTGGCATGGCCTTATGTAAATTTATTTAGATCTAAAGTTGCATTTAAGCATGTCAGTTCTTTCCAAAAACGTAGGACTGCTTTTTCCCATAGGCTTGGTATTGTCAATGGGAGAATGCAGTATACTCGGGAGAATGGATTAGGACCAGCCTGCAGTGAAAACTATGTGTAATCGCACCAATCATGCTGTAAACCTGCAGGTCACAAACACAATAAAACCTGGGTGGTTATCGCTGGAAACTGCCTGCAAGAGAATTTGAGATACCCCCGTTTTTACTGCATTTTTACTGCAACAAAAACGCCCTGTGTGAACAAAGCCTTACTCTATTTTTTGTAAAATGCTGGGAAAACATCAGTGTTTGAAAATGTGTACTAATTTTTTTGGTTCATTTCTGGAATACTTTTATTTGATGTGACTTATACAGATCTTATTCACAGTCCATGAATTATAAATGCTGATTGCTGTTATTTTTAACCTACAGGTGCAGCCAATATGATGTTTTAAAGCTCACAACTGAATTACTGTAGGTAAGTGGATTGGATTTTAATTTTATTTCTTCTATCTTTGTGTAATCAAATTGAATCTAACCTAAATAAATAAATTCTACTTCATATACCTTCAACAAAGGTTAAATTCACGGCTCATTGCATTGCTATGTGCAACTGATATTTGAGATATTACACATGCATCCAGTCAATCCAATGTCTATGTTATGGTGGGTTTACACACACCAATTTCTGTGTCCAATATCTGAACAGATCTCTGGTTGCAGTGAAATCATGGACACATAGTTCCATTTTGTGGCTGTGTACAAAATGGAGCAATGTGTCCATGATTTCACTGCAACCAGAGATCTGTTCAGATATTGGACACAGAAATTGGTGTGTGTAAACCCACCATTAGACCTGGAGGTGTGTTTAGGGTCATTGTCTTGTTGAAAAATAAATGATGGTTCAACTAAGCGCAATACGGAAGGAATAGCATGCCGCTGCAAGATGCTGTGCTAGCCTTGCTGGTTCAGTATGCCTTCAATTTTGAATAAATCCCCAACAATGTTACCAGCAAAGCACCCCCACACCATCACACCTCCTCCTCCTCCATGCTTCACGGTGGGAACCAGGCATGTAGTTCATGATGGTTCACCTTTTCTGCATCACACAAAGACACAGTGGTTGGAACCAAAGATCTCAAATTTGGACTCATCAGACCAAAGCACAGATTTCCCCTGGTCTAATGTTCATTCCTTGTGTTCTTTAGCCCAAACAAGTCTCTTCTGCTTGTTGTCTGTCCTTAGCAGTGGTTTCCTAGCAGCTATTTTACCATGAAGGCCTGCTGCACAAAGTCTCCTCTTAACAGTTGTTGTAGAGATGTGTCTGCTGCTACAACTCTGCTGCTACAAACCTGCGATTTCTGTGGCTGGTGACACGGATGAACTTATCTTTCGCAGCAGAGGTGACTCTTGGTCTTTCTTTCCTGGGCGGTCCTCATGTGAGCTAGTTTCTTTGCAGCGCTTGATGGTTTTTGCAACTGCACTTGGGGACACTTTCAAAGTTTTTCAATTTTTCGGACTGGCTGACCTTCATTTCTTAAAGTAATGATGGCCACTAATTTTTTTTTTTACTTAGCTGCTATTTTCTTGCCATAATACAAATTCTAACGTCTATTCAGTAGGACAATCAGCTGTGTATCCACCAGACTTCTGCACAACACAACTAAGGGTGGAGGCACACTAGGAGCGTGTAAAATGGAGCGTTTTGTACGCTAGCCATTTCTGCGACTGCGTCGCGTATTTGTCTGCGATCGCGGTGCGAGTTGTGTGCGAGTGCGGTGCGAGTGTTGTGCATTTGCAGTGCGAGTGCGATGCGAGTGCGTTTTTTCTGTCACAAACAGCAATCCGTTTTTGAGGCATGGCAGGGCGTGATTAACCTGGCCCCAAGCTCTGCCCAGAAGCACCAAGGCTGTTCTTAGATTCCAATCAAGGACCAATTTGGGAGCTATTTAACTGATCCAAAGAATCATTTAGGTCGCCATTCTCATGGTGGGTTTACACGTCCCGATATCGTGTCCAACTCCGACTAAAAGTCACGTGGTTCGTGCATTGGACCCGATATCGTTCGTGCATTGTACGGTGTGAACGTCCAAACCGATATCGGGGTCGAATGAGCGTGCTATTCAATGGCCGAGATCGGATGCCGGTTGGAGCCGGATCGTGCTGTGTGACAGGCCAACTCCGATGTGTAGTACACCGTCCTCCATTGACTCCCATGTTAAATGGTCGTTCCTGGGTCGGGGGCGTAGACATCGTAGGGACGTTGTATCCCGATATTGCGCTGTGTAAACCGCCGATCCGATTATTGGAAAATCGGGCCAAAAATGCGCGCTCCTGCGCCGTTGGATACGATCTCGGAGCGATATCGCAACGTCTAAACCCACCATCAATCTACACATTGTGTTGTGTTGAGGCTCTGTTGAACAGTGAAGCATGTCTTACCGTTTGTCCCTTAACCCCACCGAGCAAATCTTGCTGCACTGGGTGTTATATAGCCGTTATGGTGAGCCCATGCCTGTACGCTCCAGTGGTGTTGTCCGTCGATTTGGGGTGCATCCTTAGAACCAAAAACGTCTTTCCAAAGGGAATTTACATCGTCTGGACAGGCATTTTAGACTAAACCCTGATAAGTTTTTCAAATACTGTCGCATGACCCTGGGCACTTTTGATTACCTGCTTGAACAGATCAGACCACAAATAATCAGGCAAGACACCATTATGCGGTGCAGTATTTCACCTGAGGAGCGGCTGTTGGTGACCCTAAGGTGTGTATGTTAGTGTTTCTTGTGAGCTTTTTGGATAATGTTTTGACCCAATCATTTGCATCTCAATGTAACCTGCTGACTTAAACTTGGTCATGGATTGGCGTAATAGTGGTAGGGTGTGGGTGTGGTTGTGTAATGGCTGTTATTGACAATCGGTTTTTTAGTTTTTTTTTGGCAGATTCCTATCTACTGGTCTGTCATTTGCTGCACTGCATTTGGAATTTCTTTTGGGACGGACAACTATTGGTGGAATTGTGCATACCACTTGCAGAGCTTGTTGGGATTGTCTACATGGCCAACTCCTTCCTGAGCCCACTACCCAGCTGTGGCAAAATATAGCTGATGGCTTTATGCTTAACACGCATTTTCCAAACTGCCTCGGGGGTATTGATGGGAAGCATATTAGGGTCTGCAAGCCACCCAACTCCGGATCCTGGAATTTAAATTTTAACCACTTTTTTTCTGTTGTCTTGCTGGCAGTAGCTGACCATAATTGTTGTTTTGTCCTCATTGATGTCGGGGCATGTGGCAGTCGTGGGGATTCCCATATCTACAATGCCTCAAACATCGGACAGCGGATGCGAAACAACCAACTGGGTGCCCCCCCCAAGCCATACCTGGCTCGTCACTCTCTCCTATACCTTTTTTTTTGGGTTGGCGACCAGGCGTTTAAACTTACATCCCAGATGATGCGGCCCTACCCAGTGCGCAGCCGGACAAATGCAAGGCGTGTATTTAATTACCGTCACACCCGTGCTCGGCGTGTCGTCGAGTGTGCTTTTGGCATTCCTTGTGCAAAATGGCGAGTACTCAACACAACAATGCAATTGAGTAACCAAAATGTCAAGCATGTCATTAATGCCGTAGTCAGACTCCACAATTTTAACCGAACCAGAGAGTTCCTGGACCTTCCACATAGGCAGCCACCCCACCATCACCTGCTCGGATCAACCACCCACCAAGAGTTCCTCGTGGGCGCCAAATTAGTGGTGTGCGTGTGCGGAACATCCTCACCAACTATTTCTTGAGCCCACAAGGGGCTATTCCGAGTCAAGAAGAAGCACACATTTTTCAGAAAATACTTTATTTCAGTGTTAGTTGTGTGATTGAACACATTTTGTTTCATTTATTTAAGGCCAACGGCAAAGAAAAAAAGTAAACATTGAACAAACCACAATAAACGGTTGAAGCCTCACATCATTGTGAACATGTGTGTGTGTCTGGCTTCATTTGTCAAAACATATACAAAATTATTTTAACTTGCACAAATCATATAACGTTCAAGAAATAAAGGCTGCTTAGCGGACATTTGGTAGACACAGTTGTCATTCTGACAACTTAAAAAATAAACAAGTCCCCAGCATGTAGACCAACTGACTGTGAACTTACACATATGCATAACCCTTCCAAATAGCTAAACTATGCAGCCAAAGATGTGTCCGAGGTTATGTTTGAGCCACATTACAGTAGGTCAAGCATGGAGCCTCATGCATATAATTCCAAACCCCAAAAACTAAAAAACAAAAAAGGCAGAACAACAGGCCCAATCCTAACTTGAAAAAAAAAAAAAAGGCCCAAACATTGGTCACATTTGGTGTAACCTTGGGTCCCCGAGCCCTCCTGATCAGGATATTTGTTCCTGGGAATGTGGGTGCTCGAATATTGTGTGGCATTAGACACCTGTGAACCAAACACCTGTTGGTTCACTGCCTGGCCATAAATCAGTGGCCTACTACTGGTTTGCCTAACAGTATGGCCTTGGTGGGATGGGCCAAGATCCCAGCTGGATGCTGATGGGGCCCCAGAGGCCGCACCCACACGGAAACCAGCCGCAAACGAATCACCCCCTTCTGCCAACATGTCCGAGAAGGACATTTGCACATCTGGCCGCCTGACAATTGGCGCATTACTCTGTGGAGCCTGCTGTGGAATAACCATGTGGCCACGGGTTCCAATGTGTGGCTGCTGGGGATGTTGGCCTTCAGCTGAAGCCATCGGTCTGTCCGAGACAGTACATACAGCTTGACTTGGAGCTGACTGGTGCGTCACACTACTCTGCCCCTCAGACCTTTTGGCCACGTTGTAACCTGTTTGCAGGGACAGCTGCCACCGTTCCATATAATCAAATAACTGCATGGGTCATTTGGCGCCATACATGAGTCTATCAGAATGCCAATGGCATTGTGACACCTCATGCAAAAGGGCCTTGGGACTTCTCGGAGGTAGTAGCCAAGCCCTGGCAAAAGGCCTCCTCACCATCCTCGGGAACAGACCTGGCTAGGAAATGTAACACCCCACTCTCTATTTCTCGCCGGCCACTGGTGCTGGGCAATTCCCTACGCCGTTGGGCTCTTTGGCTTATATTCAAGGGTACATTAAGGGGTTCATTGCTGGGCCTGGCCTCACCAACCTGGGAAGTAGAGGCAATGGGCGGGGTAGCAGAAATAGGACTGGGACTCAGTTCATCAAGCAGCTGAGCCAGTGGGCTGAGCTCTTCGCCTTTCAGACTCTGAGGCCTCCTCCTCCTCGTCCGTGGGTTCATGAACAGCCTCAGATTCAGACGGACCCTCACCCTCTGTTACGTTGGAGTTGGTGCTGAAACACAAGGGAAAAAAAGCAGATGTGAGTAACCCTGTAATTGATATTAAGGTAACCGTTTGCACCGCAGTAGCCTCAGCCTCCAAATTTTTTTGTAAACCTGCTAACATAAGGCCGAAAAATCATTCGAACTATGACAAACACGTCCACATGAGACATAAATAGTGTCCCCTGAGAAACATTTTCATTTACTATAATGTTGGCCTCCTGCTGCATAGGCTGGTGTACTGGGAGGCATCAAAGCCAGAATAATGAGACACGGACAAAGAGTTAGACACAGGGTTAGCTGGAAGGTGCCACACCATGGTTTTTATGAAAAATGAATATATGGTTACCAAGTCCATCACCTTAGCGCCATCCCTTTGAGCTATGGTTTGGGGGTAAAGCCATTTACTGAACGGTTATTTTTAAATAACAAAAAACACTTACAGACAGCCATCGACAATTGGAGCCAGGAAATTCAAGGGATCATAGTAGATATATGGCCGTTTGCCCGTTGGGCGACCACCACTCCTTTGCCTGGCTTGGCGCTCGCGCCGGTATTGATCCCGGCAACTTCTCCAGCGACGGGTCAACTGATTCACTGTCGCAGAGTAACATGGGGTAAGACGTTGATAAGCATGGCAAACAATTATTCAAGTACACCCCGTATGCCCACAATCCATACAGATCCTTGACAAACTTTGCACGAAGAAAAGGAAAAAGAGGCCTACACACTGTCTACTCACATTCCATAAAGGCGTTAGCAAAATGGGTATGGTGGCAGCCTAATACACACAATACAAGGCACAGCTAAGGCTACTTTCACATACCGTATCTACTCGTGTATAAACCAACCCGTGTATAAGCCGACCAGCCTACTTTTTCGCCAAAAATCAGGGAAAACCTATTGACTCGTGTATAAGCCGAGGGTGGACACCAGCACAGGTATACTGCCCACAGCAGTGTGGTATACATGCCTCCCCAGTGGTAGTATACTGCAGCAGGCCACCACCCACCCCCATCAGTATGCAGGCCCCCCCCCTTGCTCGGCAAACCTGTATAGGAAGATCATTATACTTCTCACTTTGCTGTTGCCGCCGTCCCCGCCGCTGCCATCGCGCTCCTCCGGCTTCATCCAGCCTCTTCCGGCTTCCTCCTCTGGCACAGACAATGACGTGATTGGCTGCGCCGACCAGAGGAGGAAGCCGGATGAAGCCGGAGGAGCGCGATGGCAGCGGCGGGGACGGCGGCAACAGGACAGTGATGAGTATAATGATCTTACTTTACAGGTTTGCCAAGCAAGGGGGGGGGCCCTGGCTACTGATGGGGGGGTGCCTGTATACTGATGGGGGTGGCGGGCGGGCGGCCGGCCTGCCGTATGACTCGCCTATAAGCCGAGGGGGTGAATTTTCAGCCAATTTATTGGGCCGAAAACTCGGCTTAGACGCGAGTATATACGGTACTGTTTTTTTAAAGTCCGATGCTGTACGATATGAATGGGACAGAATCGGGTTTTGAAAATCCATATTGGGAAAACAGCCTAAACATGACATTGTAATCAGCATGTAATGATACAGCATTTCTCCAGTCACTTACTCAGATCCTGCTGTTCCTCTCTGGAGTTGTTGTGGAAACCCGGGAACATCTGGCCACACACCCTGTTCCAGGCAACCTCCCTGCATTGCCTGTTGCTGTACAAGGTCTCTCTTTTGTTCCATATTTCTGGGTGCCCCTCAATTAGCACAATGAGCATCTCAACATTGAGATTTCTGGCCATCTTCCCCAGGATCTGACAATTAAGCCACTCACACACAGCTTAATAGGGGCCGTGAGGGCAAATGCACTTCAGAATTGAAAGCAGCTTGTACTTCCTGTTCTGCTGATCACGTACATGCGTATTTCGCGCATGTAACTCGCCTCATATGCTGGTTAGATGCGAGAAAAACACGCACCCATTGACTTTCATTGGCCGTACGCGTGTAGGAAACGCACACATACGCAGCATGCTGCGAGTGGAATCGCATTGCCGGCGATATGCGAGAGGCGACTGCGTAAAACGGACCACTGTGCCATGGCCAATTTGTTAACATCAGTGCGAGTGACATGCGTTTTTTACAAGCGTGAGACTCGCGCGAGTCTCACGCCAGTGTGCCTCCACCCTTATGGTCCCAACCCCATTTATAAGGCAAGAAATCCCACTTATTAAACCTGACAGGGCACACCTGTGAAGTGAAAACCATTTCCGGTGACTACCTCTTGAAGCTCATCAAGAGAATGCCAAGAGTGTGCAAAGCAGTAATCAGAGCAAGAAGTGGCTACTTTGAAGAACCTAGAATATAAGACATATTTTCAATTGATTCACACTTTAATTCATAGTTTTGATGCCTTCAGGGTGAATCTACTATTGTCATAGTCATGAAAATACAAAGAACTCTTAAAATGAGAAGGTGTGTCTAAACTTTTGGTCTGTACTGTGTATATATATATATCAATCAAGCCCTGTCCACAGGGTATGGCATGGCCTTGCAAAGTGGAGTGATTGACTTCCTTATTCAATATCCCTTTTACCTTGTACAAATCTCCCACCAGCAGCACAGCAACCCCAGACCATCACATTACCTCCAGCATGCTTGATAGATGGCGTCAGGCACTCTTCCAGCATCTTTTCAGTTGGTCTGTGTCTAACAAATGTTAGACAAACACCTCAAAGTTTGATTCGTCTGTCCATAAAACAATTTTCCAATCTTCCTCTGTCCAATGTCTGTGTTCTTTTGCCCATATTAATCTTTTCCTTTTATTAGCCAGTCTCAGATATGGCTTTTTCTTTGCCACTCTGCCCTGAAGGCCAGCATCCCGGAGTCGCCTCTTCACTGTAGACGTTGACACTGGCGTTTTGCGGCTACTGTTTAATGAAGCTGCCAGTAGAGGAGCTGTGAGGCGTTGATTTCTCAAACTAAAGACTCTAATGTACTTGTCCTGTTGCTCAGTTGTGCAGCGGGGCCTTCTCTTTCTACTCTGGTTAGAGCCTGTTTCTGCTTTCCTCTGAAGGGAGTAGTATACACCTTTGTAGGAAATCTTTAGTTTCTTGGCAATTTCACGCATGGAATATCCTTCATTTCTAAGAACAAGTATAGACTGTTGAGTTTCACATGAAAGTTCTCTTTTTCTGGCCATTTTGAGAGTTTCATAGAACAAACAAATGTAATGCTCCAGATTCTCAACTACTGTAGCTCGAAGGAAGGTCAATTTTATAGCTTCTCTAATCAGCCAAACTATTTTTAGCTGTGCTAACATACTTGTACAAGGGTTTTCTAGGCTTTTCTAAACATCCATTAGCCTTCTTAGACAGTTAGGAAACACAATGTACCATTTAAACACTGGAGTGGTGGTTGTTGGAAATTGGCCTATACACCTATGTAGATATTGCATTAGAAACCAGACGCTTGCAGCTAGAATAGTCATTTACCACATTGATAATGTATAGAGTGTATTTCTCTTTCACTTAATGGTAGCTTCATTGAAGAAAACGTGCTTTTCTTTCAATAGTAAGGAAATTTCTAAATGACCCCAAACCTTTGAATAGTACTGTGCTGTGCAAATTAATTGGGCAAAGCATTTTTTTAAGTAAACTTGTACGTTGGCGTTACTAGTCAGTGATTCAAACCAATTTTAATTGCTTTGAACAGGTGTGAGTGTACAACCTTGAGTAACAAAATGTGGTTTGACTGGTTTTAGTCAGAAAATAACAGCTAGCTGCACCCTCAGCTTCAGTTAAGAGCTTGTTTCTGTGAGGAGTGGTTTAGTGTACTTTTTCTCTCAGTGTGATTTGTGCCTGTAAAAATGGATGTTACTCCACGGAAGAGGTCTAGAATTATTACTCTTAATGAACATACAAGTCTGACTGTAAGAGAAATCTCTTCCACCGTTGTATTGGAAAATCTACCGTATTCAAGAATAATTCGTACACACAATGAAACTGGATCATTTCTTCAAAACAAAAGGGAAATGTGGAAGAAAAAGAAAATGACACCAAGAACTGATAACACACTTATCAGCCATAGTAAAACTAATGCAAGGTAACTTGCATTGCAATTAATTTGCACAGCACTGTATATTATATATATATATATATATATATATATATATATTGTGGTGATGCGACCATGGCCGGTGCATCACGGGTTGTAGTGTATGACTCTGTGCACATTAGCTGGTTTTACTGTGGTTTGCTGTGTGAAACCTACTGTTCAAATATATATACGGTTTAGTAGAAAAGTCTGCAGTACTCCCAATATGATGCAGCAATGTTCTTTATTCCAGCTCAAGACACATGGCGACGTTTCGAGCAAAGCATGCTCTTTTTCCAGCTTTGCTCGAAACGTTGCCATGTGCCTTGAGCTGGAATATAGAACATTGCTGCATCATATTGGGAGTGCTGTGGACTTTTTCTACTAAACCCCGTATGTAATATAGGAACAGGAGGAGTCCCTGAGTACGCTTTGCACCCCCTCCTCCCCCCAAGAAAAAGGCAGCGAGCTCAGCTGCTTCTCGTTTTTTGTAAAAAAAAAAATATATATATATATATATATATATATACACACATGTACAGTATGCAAGGTTTATAGAACTGTCCTTATTGGGCCTGAATTTACTATAGTGTAGAAGTGGATGGCATTTCAAGTTTTACCCAGGTCTTCAAATTTATGGAAGAGGTCAAGAGGCATTAAATCGTGAGCAACAATCTGAAAGCTGGAGAGCAAAGCTAGAAGTGTGAGGAGGTAATACCACCATTTATGGACTCATCAGACTTTACTGTAACACCACGTGTGCCATTTGGTATTTGGTGACTCTGATGCAGCATGAAAAAGTGTTTGCCCCCTTCCTGATTTCTTATTCTTTGACATGTTTGTCACACTTGAATGTTTCAGATCACCAAATAAATAATTTAAATATTACACAAAGATGACACAAGTAAACACAAAATGCAGATTATAAATAAAGGTCTTTATTAGTAAGCAAAAAAGAAATCCAAACCTACAGGGCTCTGTGTGAAAAAGTGATTGCCCCCCATCCTTCTTAACATATAAATTAACTGTAGTTTATCACATCTTTGAGCTGAGTTCAATTTCCGTAGCCACACCCAGGCCTGATCACTGCCACACCTGTTCTCAATCAAGAAATCACTTAAATTTGACATGCCTGACGAAGTGAAGTAGACCCAAAGAATCTCAAAAGCTAGATATCATGCTGTGATCCAGAGAAATTCAAGAGCAAATGAGAAGCAATGTAATTGAGAACTATAAGTCTGGAAAAGTTATAAAGCCATTTCGAAAGTTCTTGGTTTCCTGCAAACCACAATGAGAACCATTATCCACAAATGGTGAAAGCATGGAACAGTGGTGAACCTTCGCAGGAGTAGCCAGCCGACCAATATTACCCCAAGAGCGCAGTGACGACTCACCCAATAGGTCACAAAAGACCCTACAACATCCAAAGATGTAGGGGACAAAGACTTTCAAACCACTGTATTTATATTAGGGATGTGTATACATTGGTAAGCTTGGTATGCAAAGGTTTCTGAATTAATGGAATGGTAGTTCTTTCATGGAGTCTGTATACAGGGCCAGGGTCTGTGAGGATTTTACCTGCAGTCTTTTTTTAATTTAGGATCCCCGATGGTCTGTTTTTATTCTAAGGTTTTATAATCTTATGCCGTACACTGGGGCATGATTTAGCCTGCACTAATAGCCATGTCACAGTGCTGGATCCATCCTTGCTGTATGTAGATGAAAAATGTAGTCAATTGGCTAAGAAATACTGGCTTAAACTACTGTACACCGGCTGTGTCGTCTCCAAGTTCCTATTATAATTACCTGGTTGCCTTTTCCTCTGGCTGAAATGGAGACGAGAGCCTGGATGTGCACTTGAAATCGCCTGCAGGATTCAGACTATTGACCTTCTTCAATATTCTTTATCTGTGGTCTTCTATACAGACTGCCAGACACTAAAGATGGATGTTCTTTCTTTCCCCTTTTTGTTGGACATTCAAAGCTTGAAGGCCTTACAGATATTGACTGGAATGCTTGAAGATTAATAAGAAAATAACAGGAAAAGGACAGATGAAACGTACTTAATACTTACACATGTGTTTAGCAGGTGATTCTGTTACATTAAAGTTTAATTTACTTTACTATATTTAATCTATGGGTTAAGCAACCATAATACTTACGTTAATATCTATTTACCTCATTTGTGTGCATAGGATATGTCTGACTTTACTATTTGTTACTATCAGTTAAGTGTGTCTTACTTTGTTGCTATTGGTAAAGCATGGGTGTGTCTTAATGTATTATCTGTTACTGTTGGTTACTGTTGGTTAAGCAGGGGTGTGCCTTTATCAGCTGTTCTTTTCAGTTAGGCCCCTTTCACATCAGCGGTTTTGCGCTGATCGCGGCAGTTGCGGTGAAAAAACCGCAACTGCCGCGATTACCGCATAACGGCTGCACTTGCGGCACAGTTGCGGCAAGCCCCATACAATGTATATGCGGGCTTGCGGCAAGTGCGGTATCGGCACTTGCCGCCGGTGCGGCAGCGAAAAAACCTGCAGATGACCGTGTTTTTTTCGCGGCTGCACCTGCCGCAAGTGCCGAAACCTCACTTGCCGCACCTACCACAAGCCCCATAGACATTCTATGGGGCTTGCCGCAAGTAAACCGCAAGTGCAGCCTTTATGCGGTAATCGCGGCAGTTGCGGTTTTTTTCACCGCAACTGCCGCGATCAGCGCAAAACCGCTGATGTGAAAGCAGCCGCTGTTTGTTTTTATGAACTGTTATATTCAGTTAGGCAGGGGTCAGTGGTGTGTCTCTATATATTGCTACTGGTTAAGAGAGGGTGTCTTTTATCATATGTTACTGCCAGTTAAGGAGGGATGTGTCTTAGGCCCCTTTCACATCAGCTTTTTTTTTCAAATCGCGGCAGATGCGGTGAAAAAACCGCATCTGCTGCGATTACCGCATACTGGCTGCACTTGCAGCACGGTTGCGGCGCGGTTGCATTAAGCCCCATACAATGTATAGGCGGGCTTGCGGCAGGTGCGGCAAGTGCGGTTTTGGCACTTGCGGCAGGTGCGGCCGCGAAAAAAATTGCTCAGTACAGTAAAATCGGGTCTGAGGAGACATCAGATGTTTCCTCGGACCCTTCTCCATAGGGCCCCATGTTAAATTGATCGGGTCGGATCGGATGTGCACTAAATGCGATTCTGTCCGATTTTATTTTCGGTGCAAAAATCGGAGCAGGCTCCGATTTTTGCACCGATAAAAAAATCGGACAGAATCGGATCGGACCAAATCGGATGGCATTTAGTGGACATCCAATTCGGTCCGATGCCCATAGGGCTGCATGGGGCCCAAAATCGGTCCGATGCTGTCCGATTTTTATCGGACAGCATCGGATTTTAAAAATCCGTAATGTGAAAGCAGCCTTGGGTGGATTTTGGATTGGAGAGCTGAAGAGTTCCATGGGATGGGTTGGAGATAATAGATCTTGCAGGTGGTGGTGGTAGTGTTGCTGAAAAATCATGTGGTTGTGGGGAGGTAGCCTTAGGAAGTGATGAAGGACCGTTTGTTGCCAGCGTGCACCAGAGGAAAGTGTTTGATTTTCAGGTGTAACAGGCGCATTGAAAATGTAGCCAACAGTAACTGTTGCACATTGCTAGAATAAAGATGCTTGTTAGAGCTCCGCAAACCTGTGCTAAATTCTTAATTTTGGGGGGTAGCTAAGGCCCGGACCTGGGTGCACAGGAGCAAGAGCTGCAAGTGTGATAAAAACAAAGGTCTAAGACCCTGCTACACATGTCGAGAGGTACCCCTTTGGGGTAAAATTAATTGGACAGCAAAAGGTGCAGAGTGGCTACATCTTAATTTTTTGGGGGTTAAAGAAAGCCACAGATCTGGATGCACAGTTGTAGAAGAGTAGGAGGCAACACTGACAAGAGTCTAGCATTCTGAGTGTTGGTAGGGAATGCGCTGGAACGACTTGTGGCTCAGGCCCAGTCGCGACTTTGTTTACCCAATGTGCAGTTAAATATACCGTCCCTGCCCACTGGTCCACATATCTGTAGTTACTTGGACCTTTCCACTTAAGGCATTGCAGAGTGAACAACAGATTAGTTTCTCCACATGTGTGTGCAGGGCAGGGATGGCACACCTGGAAAAATAGTGGCATCGTGTGATCGTGTGCAGGAGGAAGAGGCTGACACCGCTGCTGAAAAGGCCAACACAACAGCAGAAGAGGGAGCCGTAGAAGCCTGAGTTATTTCTTGATATCCGAGAAAAATAATCCACTGCATCTCGTGATTGAAAGTCAGATGACTCATTATGCACGTGGTGCTGTTTGAGAAGGTTTTTCCCTCACTTCAGGTTCTGATAGCACAGAGTGCAAAACACCACTCTCTTGTCAATAGCAAATTTCCAGAAGGAAGGCTACACCAGAGCGCTCTGTCGAGGTTGTTTTGGTGTGAGCTTTTCACTGGCACAGTGGTCAGTAGCAATTAACATACTGGCTATGGGCCATCCACTGGGCCTCTGCCCTAACCTCCTTTGCTGTGGTGCTGTTTCGTCTTCCTGAGTACCTCCTTTTCATTGGAACTGCGCCCGCCACTATCATGACCTTTGCTTTAGGTGGGGTTCAGCATCTCGTCATCCCTTACATCGTTTTCCACCCACTCCTCAGCCCTGCCCACCTTGATGGTCTGCACACAGACTAAAGCCGCAACAGTTAGCACCTGTGTGTCATCATCCTCTGAGCTGTGGAGCAGTAATCCGCTGACCATGTACACTGGCCCTCCCATGAACTCAATCTCCAACACCAGAAGTGGTTGGATGTCAGTGCACTTGGTCTCTTCTACCTCTGGGGATTTTTTCAGTGCTACATACAGCTGCTTGATAAGCCACTGTATAAGGTTTGTCAGATATTTATACAGCAAGGCACGCTGTATACAGACTCTTCTTTTTGGTAGATTAAGCAAATAGTCTGATTACACTGCCTGTCTTCAGCTTTTTCAGTGCTATGCAAAGCTGCGTGATGAAGATTTTTTATTAATTGCATCTATCATTGTCCCTCACTCCAGAGGCCTTTCCCAACGCTGTATCAGATTTTGGATTAATTGCACCATTTACTAACTGTCCCTCACTGTAATGTCCTGTCTCTGGCGCTAGTGAAACAAAATAGAGATGCAAACTGTTATTCTGCCTTTATACAGGCCGGGTCAAGGGGTGCATCGGCCAATCACAGCTTTGCCAATACTTGGCATGGCTGCAATGGCTCTAGAAATGCCTACAACCTAAAATCTAGTTGATTGGCTGCACTGCAACCTTTCAACAAGTTTTATTCAGATGAGCAAAGTGAACAGGAAGCAAACATACATTGAAAAGTCCATGTTCAGGGGTGCAGTACTGGACACCGGGTGTTTGGAACGAACTCCTAACTGTACAGTTCGGATATGCTCATCTCTAACCACTGAGCCACCATAATTGTTTTTGCAACCAAGCAAAAATACTACATCATAGTGCATCGTAGGCCTAATGCTACACATTAGCAATAAAGTATTTATGTGACATATGTAGAAAATTACAACAAATCCAACAATTTGGAGCAGACTAAAGGAGCGCTAAGAACAACAGCAAACAGTTCCAACATGTTGGTATTTAATAGCACCTTGTCTACTTTTCTATTCTATTTTAAATACAAGAGATTGGCTTACGTGTTCACTAATTGACCCAATTTGTTGCTGAGATTCCTAAAGCACCATGTGCTTGTTGACATGTTTACCTCATTAACCTCTTATGGACCAGGGAATGTAAGAGTATAGCAATCAGAAACACCATAGAAAAAATAAGAAAGATGTTTAATTCAGCATTAGTAGTAGTGGTGGTAGATTCTTTCCATAATTAAAACTGACTTAACGCAACCATAGTGTTATTTGCCGCATTTTTTAGGATGTAAAATACAAAAATATATTGTGCTACCATGTTAACCAGAAAAATCTATGTAAATACTTAAGCCCCAAACCGCTGATGTGAAAGCAGCCTTATACATGGTGATTCTTCTTCTAACCGACAACCTATTGTATTATTGGGTGCTCCATTATAACCTTTACATTTTATAATGAATATATTTATCCAATTTACTAAAGTTTTACTAAATATAATACTAAATAAAATAATAGATAGTGAAAGGAGTGGTGATCATTCGTTTGCAATACCTCTTCATTCACACAAGGGACTTTTTTGTAGGTAAATGACTATGAGCTGATCAGCAGTATCGGGAGCAGTCACTATCCAGGGTGTGGCGCGGTGCTGTTCCACTTAATTCCCTGCCTTGCTAGTGTTTACAACAGCTAATTAGTGAGGTGTGTGGTATTGTACCACCATCACTTTAAGGCTGGTCACAAACAGATATCTGGGCAGATATTGTTCACAGATCTCTGGTTGCAGTGAAATCATGGACAGATTGCTCCATTTTGTGGCTGTGTACAAATGGAGCAATCTGTCCATGATTTCACTGCAACCAGAGATCTTGAACAATATCTGCCCAGATATCTGTGTGTGTGACCCCAGCCTAATGCTGATGTCCTATCTTGAAGATCAATAAATATTTTATTAGTGGACAACTTATTTAATATTAGTGTAAATATACATAAGGATCAGAAGACAACACAAAGCATTTGTCATACAGTTCTTGACACATACAGATGGAACATGTGAAACTTTCTTTTGCAAAATATTATCTAAATATACAATAGACACTATGCAATCAGTAACGAGGACTTTTCGATATACACATACATGTTTTGCATGCAGATTTATGACTACAATGGGCTCCAATAGTAAAATGCAGAATGAAGATATTCACAGCATTAGCTGTAAATGTGGATCCCAAGCTCAAGTATGTAACCGTATCTACATAGCCAGTAGAGTACGACTCCCTGTGGAAGCCGGCAGCACTTGCCTGTTCTTGTTGCAGTGCCATTTTGTTCCAATGTTGCCTCTATGAGAACAGAAGCGTAGGAAGAGGAACTAGGTCTTCTCGCACCAGCAGCAGCCTTCTCAATATGAGCTCACATTTGGATCACTTGTAGTTGAAGTTGCAGAAATCTGTTAGATAATATGCTCTTCTAAATCCGGCAGAAAATCTGCTTTCTCTCCTGTCAATGACTGTCTCTATAGCTAATCATGGGCAACAACTTTCCAGAGAAGCATGGGGTCTTTAACATCTTAGTGACGGCCCACTGTATATATACGGCGGCAAAACAGGGTCCTTATTCTGTTCTGACGTGAAAATAAGTCAGAACAGAAAAGGCCCCGTATTCCCCCCAGTGGCCAAAAATCTCCGGGGTTCCAGCTACGGGGGTAGCTGAGACCCTGAAGATTAGCGATCAGGCTGTTTTTTTTCTTTACCAGCCTTGTGATGACTGGTATATACTGTAAACGGTATATACTGGTCATCACATGTCAACATATTAAATACACGTATATACTCGTGTATAAGCCGACCGTGTATAAGCCGACCCCCTACTTTTGCCCCAAAACCTGGGAAAATCTCTATTGACTCGCTGTATAAGCCGAGGGTGGACCCTGAGCACAAGTATACAGCCCCGCAGTCTGTGGTATACACCAGTCCCAGAGGTAGATACAGCAGCCCCGTGGTAGTATACACGCAGCCCCAGTAGTATTACAGCCCCGTGGTAGTATATACAGCCCCAGTGTGTAGTATACAGGGCCCCAGAGGTATATAGCAGCCCAGTGGTAGTATACAGTTGCCCAGAGGGTATATAGCAGCAGCCCCAGTGGTAGAATACAGGGCCCCAGAGGTATATAGCAGCCCCAGTGGTAGTATACAGTGCACCAGAGGTATATGAGCAGCCCCAGTGGTAGTATACAGGGCCCCAGAAGGTATATGAGCTAGCGCCCAGTGGTAGCATACAGTTGCCCCAGAGGTATATAGCAGCCCCGTGGTAGTATACAGGGCCCCAGAGGTATATTGCAGCCCCAGTGGTAGTATACAGTGCCCCAGAGGTACTATAGCAGACCCCCAGTGGTAGTATACAGGGCCCCAGAGGTATATAGCAGCCCCAGTGGTAGTATACAGTGCCCCAGAGGTATATAGCAGCCCCAGCGGTAGTATACAGGCAGCCCAGTAATGCAGGCCCCCCCAGCGTCTCTCCGGTCACCTGTAAAGCAAGCTATACTTATCAGTGTCCCGCTCGCACCCGCCGCTGCCGACATCCACGATCCTCCATCTTCATGCGACTCCTCTTTCCTGTTTCCTGTGCGCGTCGCCGGGAATGACGTCATTGCCGGCGACGCGCACAGAAACAGGAAGAGGAGTCGCATGAAGATGGAGGATCTGAGGATGTCGGCAGCGGCGGGTGCGAGCGGGACACTGATAAGTATAGCTTGCTTTACAGGTGACCGGAGAAGGGCCCTGGGGGGGCCCTGCATTACTGGGGATGCGGGGGCTGCTGTATACCGATGTATACATCGGTATGTACCGATGTATACATCGGTATACAGCACTGACTCGCGTATAAGCCGAGGGGGGTACTTTTCAGCCCAATTTTTGGGCTGAAAAACTCGGCTTATACGCGAGTATATACGGTAGTTATAAATAATAAATGATTTCTCTGTCATGCAACCTGATCAAACATTGCATGACAGATAAATGTCTGCCCTGGTCCCCCCTCAACCTTGGTGCCGATTATAACACCCCCCTGCCGGTA
>JARQOC010000002.1:138558331-138599012 GCA_033576535.1 Allobates femoralis
CCCCAGTAAAACACATCTCACACCATTTTCCCAAAATTTCCAAAACTTGATCACTCACATACCAAACTATTATTCAGACACATTCTCATCCACATGTCCACGTCTGCACACCCCAGAATGTGGACCCCACAAATGTTCTTGAGAAGTCTGATCCCATGTGACAAATAATTCCAGGACTTGATCACTCAGATAAAGTTTTTTTGCCATTTATCTTAGTTTGACTGGCATTACAACAATGTCTTGCTATGCCGCTCCATCCTGCCCCCCCTCCATCCTGCCCCGCTCGCTCCATCCTGCCCCACTCGCTCCATCCTGCCCGCTTGCTCCATCCTGCCCTGCTCGCTCCATCCTGCCCCCCCCCTCCATCCTGCCATCCTGCCCCCTCACTACCATCCTTCCCCGCTGGCTCCATCGTGCCCCGTTCGCTCCATCCTGCCCCCCCCTCCATCCTGCCCCCCTGCCTCCATGCCCTGCTGGCTCCATCCTGCCCCTCTGCCTCCATCCTGCTCCCCCAGCTCCATCCTGCCCCCCGCATCCATCCTGCCCCCCCCCGCATCCATCCTACCCCCCCGCATCCATCCTGCTCCCCCCCCCGCATCTAACCTGCTCGCCCGGATCCATCCTGCCCGCTTGCTCCATTCTGCCTGACTTGCTCCATCCTGCCCCCGCTCCATCCTGCCCGCTCGCTCCATCCTGCCCCGCTCTCGCTCCATCCTGCCCCGCTTGCTCCATCCTGCCCTGCTCGCTCCATCCTGCCCACTTCGCTCCATCCTGCCCCCCTGCCTCCATCCTGCCATCCTGCCCCCCCCCCCCTCGCCACCATCCTGCCCCGCTGGCTCCATCCTGCCCTGATCGCTCCATCCTGCCCCCCCGCCACCATCCGGCCCCCTGGCTCCATTCCCTGCTGGCTCCATCCTTCCCCCCCGCCTCCATCCTGCCCCCCTGGCTCCATGCCCTGCTGGCTCCATCCTGACCTCCTGCCTCCATCCTGACCTCCCGCCTCCATCCTGCTCCCCCACATCCATCCTGCTCCCCCACATCCATCCTGCCCCCCCACAACTATCCTGCCCCCCCACATCCATCCTGCCCCCCCACATCCATCCTGCCCCCCCGGGCTCTTCGGTGTCGGCGTGGGAGATTAAACAGCTGTCAGATCAGCTGTTTCTCCCACCGACACTGGCGGGAGATCAGATCAGTGGCGCTTTAGCTGATCTCCCGGTGGCTGCCGCTGATCACGGCGGCCACCGGAGAGATTTCAATGTGATCGGCAGCGTTCTCCTGCGCTATCATGCGGAGGACACTTCGGATCCATTGACTTCTATGCGTGGTTTTTGCACTTGCGGGCGCTTGCAGATAAATCAAGCGCCCGCAACCGCACAAAAAATGCAACAGGGCTGCGTTCAGAGTGCGCTCGGACGGTGCACAAATTGTGCGCATCTGAGCGCAAACGCAGCCAAACTCAGGCACATGCGTTCCATGTTAAACATAGGAACGCATGTGCGCAAGTGTTTGGCTGCGTTCGGTGCTCTGCGTTTGCAAATGCCAGTGTGAAACCGGCCTAACACATGTGGAATTATATAACTAACAAAAAAGTGTGAAACAACTGAAAATATGTTTTATATTCTAGGTTCTTCAAAGTAGCCACCTTTTGCTTTGATTACTGCTTTGCACACTCTCGGCATTCTGGAGGAAGACACATGTAGTGTAGAAACATGTTGTCCAAAAGGGACTGACTGTGCACAAAATTGTTGTTGACGAAACCTCTTACTTTTTAATGGATAAATTAAAGTTGTATTTCCCCCCCCCCCAGTGGACTGATCTCTTGAAAAACAAAAGCCACTTTCGTATATATATATATACTAGCTGTAGTACCCGGCTACGCCCGGGTTAATAAATAACTGCTGTTAGCTATAACAAAATAGAATTTGAATATGTCATATTAATGACCTGTAAGAAAATAGAAGCTGAGCTGTGATTGATTGCTATAGGCAGCCTGATAAATCTCCAGCCAACAGTAAACCCTCCCCCTGGCCGGGCAGTATATGTTACCTCACACATACACATAATAGACAGCTCATGTGACTGACATCTGCCTTAATTCCCTATATGGCACATGTGTTGCACATTGGCTGTTTTTAATCAGATGTTTATGTTTCGAAAATAAAGATAGCACAAGTATGAGGCAAATTGTGTGAGGTGATTTGTGCACATCTGTGTCTGTCTGTGTGGTGTGTGTATCCCTGGGGTGTGTATGTGTGTGTCCCTGTGGGGGAGGGTCCGTGTGGTGTGTGTCTCTGTTGTGTGTGTCTTTTGTGGTGTGTGTGTCCCTTTGGGGTGAGTGCATGTGTCCCTATAGGGTGTGTATGTGTGTGTGTCCCTGTGGGGGGTCTGTGGTGTGTGAGTGTGTGTGTGTATCTGTGTTGTGTGTGTGTCTCCTTGTGGTGTGTGTGTGTCCCTGTGGGGTGAGTGCATGTGTCCCTATAGGGTGTGTATGTGTGTGTCCCTGTGGGGGGGGATCTGTGTGGGTGTGTGTGTCTCTGTGTTGTGTGTGTCTCTTTGTGGTGTGTGTGTGTCCCTGAGGGGTGAGTACATGTGTCCCTATAGGGTGTGCATGTGTGTGTGTCCCTGTGGGGGGGTCTGTGTGGTGTGTGTGTGTGTCTCTTTGTGGTGTGTGTCCCTGTGGGTGAGTGCATGTGTCTCTATAGGTGGCTATGTGTTTGTGTCCCTGTGGGGGGGTCTGTGTGGTGTGTGTGTCTGTGTTATGTGTGTCCTCTTTGTAGTGTGTGTGTGTCCTGTGGGTAGTGCATGTGTCGCTATAGAGTGTGTGTGTCCCCTTGGGGAGGTGTGTGTGTCTCTTTGTGGTGTGTGTTTGTTTGTTCGGGTGCATGGTGACTATCCAATGTTGGGGCTGCACTTTAGCGACTATACACTTGCTGTTACTCTTTGTGTGCGTGTGGTGTGTATACATGTCCCCATGTGTGGTGAATATCTCATGTTGGGGCCCCACCTTAGTGACTATATGCTGGTATGTGCTGTTAGTCTTTGGTGCTATCATTAAGCCCCTCTCATTCACAACTGTCAACTGGTAACTGTCACTTTTTCCCCACTATGTAGATAGGGGCAAAATTGTTTGGTGAATTGGAATGCGCGGGGTTAAAATTTTGCCTCACAACATAGCCTATGATGCTCCCGGGGTCCAGACGTGTGACTGTGCAAAATTTTGTCTCTATAGCTGACAGCTGTTGATTTTCCTCCAATACTTTTCCATTCACTTTTTCCCCATTATGTAGATAGGGGCAAAATTGTTTGGTGAACTGGAACGCGCAGGGATAAAATTTCGCCTCACAACATAGCCTATGATGCTCTCAGGGTCCAGACGTGTGATTGTGCAAATTTTTGTAGCTGTAGCTGACAGCTGTCGATTTTCCTCCCAGACGTGTGACTGTGCCAAATTTTGCGGCTGTAGTTGCGACGGTGTAGATGCCAATCCCGGATATACACACACACACACACCCATACACACATTCAGCTTTATACATTATATATATATATATATATATATATATATATATATATATATATATGAATAATACAGTAAGTGGTTTCACAGCACAACCCCACACACTATTTTATTCTCGCTCTTGTTTTTATACACAATACATATATGCTGTTTGCAGCATTTGTACAGATAGAGCAGCGCAGAGAAACTGCTGCGCCACTGAAGCTATTGTAAACCATACTAACGATTAACCTGCAGGCATTTTTCTAGCTGAGAAAATTCCACCCTTTTCTTTTTGCTTTGTGTAAAAAATGTAAAAAAGTAAAATAAGTAGTGCAACGTCAGTGATTTATTGTACACCTCGGAGTGGGAAAAGACATCCCCATAAAAGTTGCATAAGCCAGAGGTGTATCTAGGTTTTCTGGCACCTGGGGCAAGAGTTCAGTTTGCCCCCCCATGGTCTTAGGAGACGTTGTGTGACCAATCATCCATATGCGATTTTTGCACTTATAGGTACAGTGACTCCTGGAACCAGCAAGAGCTGTTTCTGACAGTGAGTATATTACACATTATTAGGAGTGGGCTAAGGTGTTTAATGTTATAATTAAAGGGCTTGTCCGGGTTTGAGATGAAAGTCTAGGTAACTGCAGGCCTCCGAATTCTCATGGCGCGTGCACTGCACACTTTCAGGATTTTCCCGTGTCAATGGTAAGATTGAACGGTCATGTGAACACAAGTATGTGATTTATTTACTTCTGGTTACATTCTGACTAAACGCGTCCAGCCTCGCTCAATTAATTTCATTGATCGAAGCCTCACATGTCTAGTCAGCACGTGAGTGCATGTATGTAAATTGCATACCTATGGTTACGTGACCTTCCACTCTCACAACCGGCACCGACAATCGTGACAGTGAGCAGTGTGCGCTCTGTGATAATTCAGAAGTCTGCAGTCACATAGAGATACAGAGTGACTGCAGACTCATCACAAGCTTGGGACAACCCATTTAATGCTTCTAACAAATACATAGAACCCTTAACTTGTTAGAATGCACATCACTTTATTAACATAGCCATGTATCAAGAAAGCTTACAAGTTATGGATTGTTAGATGTGTACAGTATCAGAATAATTAACACAAAACTACATCACCAGAACCACTGGAGGTATTGAAATACATCCATATAACCCCCATCAGAACAGAAATACAAAGTCAAAACCCTCATCAGTACAGAAATATATCACCAGATCCACCAGAGGTACAGAGATACATAAATAGAACCCCATCATTACTGAAAGCACAACCCACATCAGTACCAAAATTCAACATCAGAACCACCATCAGTTCATGGTAAAACAATTGTAATGACAGGTCAGACCCATACACATTTGTACTGCATGAACCTACAACTCCTACTACATCATTAGCAATGGTAAAGACATACTGGGTGCTGTTGTTACTAGCTGTTAATAAAAGCATACAGGAACCACAGCACTGATGAGAATTAGTCATAACAAATAATCATTTACATCCAGGTACCTTATAGATGACCTTGTCTCTGATCGGGGTCGTCTTTTTCTTTTCTTCATCTTGTCCAGACACCATGATGACTTTTCATATCCACAGCTCATCTCTGCAGATTTCCATCTTCTCCGGTCTCCTGCAGCACATCCTGACACGATATCCTTAAAAATAGCAGAATGATCAACATTTTCCTGAGTAAAAATATCTTCCCTACACTGTACTCTGGAATAAATAATTGCTTCTTCTCACTGTTCCCTAAACAAAATATAATTTATACACTGTCCCTCTTCTTGCGCATGCCCTCCACACTGCCCCCACATCACACTGCCCTCTCCTTTCCATACTGGGCACCCTGGTCACACTATCCTCTACACTGTGGCCTCCTATACTGCCCATTGTTTATACTGTTGTCCCTCATCAAACTCGACATGCTATCCCCGCAGGCTGTCCCCTCTCCATACAGCTCCACAAATGCTCAGTCTCTATTCTGTGTCCCTTTACATTTTTCTCATCCCCTACTGTTTCTTCAATACATCATCCCTTTTCACTGTACGTACTGTATATACACCTATCCCCTCCCCATACTGTGTTGGCAGCCATCCCTCCTCACTCCACATACTGTGTTCACACTCATCCCCCTCTCACTCCTCATACTGTATCAGCAGCCATACTCCCTCACTCCACATACTGTGTTCACACTCATCCCCCTCTCACTCCTCATACTGTGTCTGCAGCCATCCCTTCTCCCTCCCCATACTGTGTCGACACCAATCCCCCCTCTCCCACGCACTGTGCTGCAGCCATCCCCCTGTCACTCCTCATACTGTGTCCATACTGATCCCCACTCACTACATGTACTGTGCCACATCCATCCCCCTTACTCCTCATACTGTGTCCGTACTGATCCCCCCTCACTACATATACTGTGCCACATCCATCCCCCTTACTGCTCATGCTGTGTCCATACTGGACAGCTCCATTGTGGCGACTGCCTGGCACTGAGTAGTCAGACATGTCACCATTCAGCACCGTCCACACACCACATGCAATGACCTGCAGTCTGAGCATCAATAAGCCGCCATTACACTAAGCTGGCACGTCTTCCCCCAACAGACCATGCCTCCTCCTGAAACACTTAGCCAATTACAAGCACCGCACATGGGGCTGTCCAGGGCCAATAGTCAGGTGTCACGGGTGTGTCAGGAGGCACGGATGAGACTGTAGAGGTTACTCGCAGAAGGTTCCAGTGTTTGGCCAAACAGTCCACATCCTAAAGAAAAAATGTCTCTATCACTTTAAGAGGCATTTCCATTTTAGTTAAAGTTGGAGGTCATTAGGACCCATCTGATTCCTCACCTTGGAGCTACCTATATATTTCCCTTGACTCCCAGAATGCACTGCTGGTGATAGCCTCTGGTGTTCCTGATTGTTTCTTCAATCAAAGCAGTGTTTCTTGGAGCCTGCTGGTTTGCTGCTTGGATCTGCTAAAGCTAAAGGTACCGTCACACAATTGAGACTTTCCAGCGATCCGACCAGCGATCCCGACTTGGCCAGGATCACTGGAACGTCTCATTGGCGTCGCTGGTGAGCTGTCAAACAGGTAGATGTCTCCAACGACGCAGCAGCGATATGGACCTGTCGAACTACCTCGTTGGTCGTTGGAGACGTGTCACACCGCAGCTAATTTGACGACTTAGGGGTGTGGTGTTTGGCGCTGAAGCCACCTAGGTGTAATTTACCACGCCCCTTCAGCTCCGATTGGTGAACGCTAGTGCGTTATGATTGGCGACCCCGAGCTTGAAAAAGATGGGCAAAATTTGTGCCTGTTTCCTTTGTTCCTGAGCTTGTGTTGGTTAGCAGATCTTTGTACAGTTCTCTGTGCAGCGACTCCACACTGGTTTACCTATACAGCAGCACGCTGAGGATCAAAGTAGCTTTGAAACAAAGGACGGAAGTGATAGTAAGTTGCCTTCTTTGTAGTGAAAGCTGCCAATCAGAACGCAGCAGCAAACACCAATCGAAGCTAAGGGGGTGTGAAAGGGAACGCAAAATCACGCCTACGTGGCCGGGTTCTGAGTGGATGACTAAGTCGTTGTTATGGTGTCAAACACACCGATCCATGCTGACCAGCGGGAGACCAAGGACCAGAAAATGGTCCTGAGCAACGTGTAGTGATCAGCGACTTCACAGCGGGAGCTAGGTCGCTGGTGCGTGTCACATACTGCAACGTCACTGGAGAGGTCGCTGTTACGCCACAAAACCTGTGACGTTGCATCAACATCGCTAGCGATGTTGTAATGTGTGAAGTGGCCTTTAGTGTATCTCTTCCCACTTTGTATGTTTCCCTTGTGTGTTTTCTAGTTACTAGCCGGGATGATTAGTGTTCACGCACTCTGAGCCCTATGTAGTGGTAGTCCAGGGACAGTCAGGGAATAGGTATCCTGGCGGTGACAGTTGCGGAAACTGTATAGGGACGTTAGGGGAGCCAGGTGTCAGTGATAGTTGTTCTAAGGGTCTCCCCTTTTTGCACTTAGCATCAGGGACTCCTTCCCACTCCCCTTTTGTCATCCAGATCTGGATGTCTCCTTACACCCAGCATGACACCGGGACCGTCCAATTAGGTTGAGCAAAGGATGTGGGAGTGGGAAGGGGGACAAGCGCCACCAAGCAACCGCCGCTCGGGAGAAACATGGCTGGATGCCATGTATCGCCGGGCGGCACTGGACCTGGTGTGTAAGTTATGGCCAATCAGTCCTGCAGCAGAGGGACAGTGCATCCTGCACTAGGGGCCGGAGCAGCCCTTACAAAGTAATTTTCCTCCTATTGAAGCCCCTTTATTCCCCTTTTTGTTACAGCCATAAAGTGTGATGCCAACAAAAGTGCCCCCAAACACTATATGATGCCCCACAGTGAATTCCTCGCACAGTATAATGACCCTACTGTAAGCCCCTTAACTACACTGGCACAGTATGATCTCCAACTATGACCCCCATACAGCCCTCCTTGAAGTGTAATGGACCTACATACAGTATAATGGCCCCTTCACGCTGTATAATGGCCCCCAACTCAACCCTCAAACAGCTCTTCATAAAGTATAAAGGCTCCTCACACACCTCCAAATATTATCATGCCCCCCACAGAGCCATCCATCTAGCACACAAACGGCTCTCCTCCGTACACCCCATACACACGCGGCTCTGCTCCATACACCTAGCTCACTCAGTACACCTCGTACACCTCCGCTCCATATATCTCATACACATGCGGCTCCGCTGTATGTACCTCGTACACAAGCGGCTCCGCTCCATACACCTCGTACACTCTCGGCTCCACTCCATACATCTCGTACACACGCAGCTTCGCTCCATACACCTCGTACACATGCGGCTCCGCTCCAAACACCTCGTATGCACGTCGCTTCGATCCATACACCTCGTCCGCACGCGGCTCTGCTCCATACACCTCGTCTGACGCGGCTCCGCTCCATACAACTCGTCTGTATGCGGCTCTGTCTGTATACCTTGTACTTACGCGGCTCCACTCTGTACACCTCGTATGCACGTGGCTCCGCTCCATACACCTCGTACACACGCGGCTCCATTCCATAGACCTCATACACACGCGGCTCTGCTCCATAGATCTCGTACACAAGCGGCTCCGCTCCATAGACCTCGTCCGCATGCGGCTCCGCTCCATACACCTCGTACACACGCGGCTCCATTCCATAGACCTCGTACACACGCGGCTCTGCTCCATAGATCTCGTACACAAGCGGCTCCGCTCCATAAACCTCGTACACACGCGGCTCCGTTCCATACACCTCGTACACTTTCGGCTCCGCTCCATACACCTTGAACACATGCGACTCTGCTCCATACGCCTCATATACACGCGGCTCTGCTCCATACGCCTCATACACATGCGTCTCAGCTCCGTACACCTCTTACACACTCGGCTCCGCTCCATACACCTCGTACACACGCGGCTCCACTTTGAACTCCTCGTACACACTCGGCACTGATCCGCATGATCCGTACACCCACGGCTCTGCACCATACACCTAGTACACTTTTGGCTCTGCTACATCCACACTATAAATCCCTCCTGACCCCACACATAAACTTTACCTCATTCAGCATCATGAAGACCAGCACAGCAGAGTCATGCATACACCGAGGAGCTAATCATGTGACCCCTGACTCCTCCCCTCCATTGACTTCATCACAGGAACTGTAAGCACAGAGCACTCAGCACAGTGTGGGGCTCTGCAGGTAGAGAAGAGAGCCGGCTCACGCTGCCAGGCTGGGGGCGCGTAACATGCGGCCGGCAGGGAGACACCTCAGGCGCTGCAGGAGGAAGCTAAGGGCACCCCCTGCCTGCTGCACCTGGGGCAGATACCCCGCCAGCCCCCTAACTACGGCCCTGCATAAGCATATTTATTCCCACCTTTCCATCATTCAGCCAAAGAAATAAAAAGGCTTTATAGTCAGAACACATTGATGACCTATAGTTCATTAGTATCAGATGATTGGAGGGTAAAAACCTAGCACCTCCACTGATCAACTGTTAAAGGTCCTGGCAGAGGCAGGATATAAACATATTGAGCTGAGTCGAGCTGTAATGAGCAGCTTCATTCAATGTGTTGTGGCAGGACCAGCATTGGGTTGGGGAAAACTGGGCAATTGTCCAGGCTCCCTACACCCTTGTGGCACCCAGCATATACAACAGAGCTATACTGATAATGGCATTATCAGTGTAGCTCCTAATGTAGAGACTGCTTGAGGACTTTTAGTGACATCAGAATCATGTGATCAGTCATGTGACTGTGATGTTACTACATGTCTTGTGCGTATGTGCATGTGTGTATGTATACATATGTGTGTGTAACATACAGTGTTTGTGTCACATACAGGGGTGGATTAAGGGTAGCCAGGGCCCGGGGCAGTTTAGACTCTGTGTACCCCCCTGTCATGTGACGGCAGTCACGTGACGAGGGTCATCATGTACCTGATATCTCTGAGTGCAGATAATGTAGTAGATATCATCTGCTGTCCTACGTAACACCACAGATAACACAGTGATATCTCTGAGTACAGATAATGTAGTAGATGTCACCTGCAGCCCTATGTAAAACCACAGATAAAACAGTGATATCTCTGAGTGCAGATAATGTAGTTGTCACGCTGGGAGCGGGAGAGGCACCCAGCGTAGGACCACGATGGGGGGGGGGGGGAATAAAGAGTCCCTAAAGCTATGGGCACAAGAGGGAGAGGGTGACCCCTAGTCTTACTAGGGCTGACCCTGTCTGCCCTAACGTCCCTATACAGTTTCCTCAACTGTCGCCGACCACGAACCTCGTCCCTCTCTGATCCTAGCACTACCTTATCTAAGGATCAGATGGAGAGGTTCACTAGACCCCTCCACTAACAACTAAAGACAACACAAGGAAAAACAGACAATGGGGAAAGAAAACACTTATCTTGCAGCAGAGCACAGCAACCTCCACAACCTCAGCTTCTGCTTGGAGCAAGGATAATGAGTCCACAAGGAAATATCACCTGCACCGAGGGAGGGCAATGAAACTCCTTATAAAGGAGGGAAGAACCTGCTGGGTCCTAGAGACCCAGAATACTGGTGTAGAAACCAGACCGAGCACAAGACCTTCCCAGCCGTCTCCCCATGATAGGGAGATCTTATCATACCTTCTCTTTATCTACACAGAAGGTAAATGCCCCTGAAAGACGGACCGTCCTCAAACCTTATGGCTGATTGGCCAAACGCTGGGACCGTCTGCGCGTGGCCTCTACCCTGTCATCCGTGCCACCCGTGACAGTAGTAGATGTTACCAGCAGCCCTATGTAACATCACAGATAACACAGTGATATCTCTGAGTACAGATAATGTAGTAGTTGTCACCTGCAGTCCTATGTAACACCACAGATAACACAGTGATATCTCTGAGTGCAGATAATGTAGTAGATGTTACCTGCAGTCATGTATAACATCACAGATAACACAGTGATATCTCTGAGTACAGATAATGGTAACGTCACACGCCGCACTCTCGCCCTGAAACTAAGGCGATGTGTCGCTCCGGAAATCGCCTCACCTACAGCGGAAGCAATCTTGCATAATTCCCTCGCCGCTTCACATTACGCAATCCCAAAGGCAATGTGGGCGTACATGTTCAGCACGGCAAGGAGATAGGCGTGCCGCAGTGCTTTACACCGCACCCCATACACGCTCATTGGACAACACAACTTCATTACGATTGGTCAGCCTACTCTGGAAGGCTGGCTAATACATGACGTGTGTCTCGGAGTTGTGTGTGGTGATGAACGGACAGCTCTTCAAATATGGCGCGGTGTCAACTGACAGCCAATGGAAACACAGTAGCCCACACCAATCATCTCAGACGGGGCGCGGACTACAGCACACAGAGGCACGCCTACGGGAAATCACAGACAATGCTCTTTCCATCACTATCGCCCTATCACAGGCCACAACACGGAAATATTGCCTTGGCGTCATCGCCTGATTACTGAGCACTGTTCGGCAATCAGCGAGGTGCAATTTCACGGTGATTTCGCAGGGGCGACATATCGCCTTTCAGATCGCCAGGCTAGATTGCGGCATGTGACGGTACCATAATTTAGTAGATGTCACCTGCAGTCCTATGTAACACCACAGATAATACAGTGATATCTCTGAGTACAGATAATGTAGTAGATGTCACCTGCAGTCCTATGTAACACCACAGATAACACAGTGATATCTCTGAGTACAGATAATGTAGTAGATCTCACCTGCAGTCCTATGTAGCACCACAGATAACACAGTGATAGCTCTGAGTACAGATAATGTAGTAGATGTCACCTGCAGTCCTATGTAACACCACAGATAACACAGTGATATCTCTGAGTTCAGATAATGTAGTAGATGTTACCTGCAGTCCTATGTAACATCACAGATAATATAGTAGAACATATGGTGGAGTATACATGATGGGGGCATCTGGGTGCAGTTACTGGGGGGCATATATGGTGAGGGACAAAATGTTGGGGGTCCTGGGTGCAGTTTCTGGGGTGACATGTTTGGGGGTGCCCCTAAATGCAGTTGTTTGGGTGACACATGTTGAGGGCCATGTGTGCAGTCTTTGGAGTCACATATGGTGGGGGCTCCTGGGTAAAATTGTTGGGGTCACACATGTTGGAGGGCTACTGGGTGCAGTTTTTGGGGTCACATATGATGGTAGTACCTGAGTGCAGTTTTTGGGGGTCACGCACAAGTTGGGGGGGGCCCTGGGTGGAGTTTCTGGGGTCACATACATGTTGGGGTCCCTGGGTGCAGTGTCTGGGGATACACACGTTGGGGGACCCTGGGTGGTTTCTGGTGTTCCACACATGTTGGGGTGACATGTTGCAGGCCCCTGGGTGCAGTGGCTGGGGTGACATGTTGGGGGCCCCTGGGTGCAGTTGGGGGTCACACACATGTTGGGGGCCCCTGGGTGCAGTTGTTGGGGTCACACATATGTTGGGAACCCCTGGGTGCAGTCTCTGGGGTGACATATATGTTGGGGGGCCCCTGTGTGCAGTCTCTGGTGTGGCATATGTTGGCATTACGTACTGTATCCTCCACAGCGAGGAGCCGTCGGCTTCAATTCATAAAAAAGTAAAAGCCGACAATAGCCGGCAATACAGTAATACATCTAATTAACCCTTCATATGCTGCCCCATATGGTCACCATGTCTGTAGGGAGGGTGGGCACTCCCTGGAGACATGTTGCCCACATCTATTATTAACATTAACCCTTTGTTCATCCCCTGCAGCAGCAGGATGAACAAAGCATCCGGCTACCGCAGGCATTCACATGTGCCTTGCGGTAGCCGGATGGGCTCCCATAGGAGCCAATTATAGGTCTCCTGCTGCGGTCAGGAAACCGCTCCGAAAAATGCAACATGCAGGATTTTTCCCGCAGGCTGCAAATCTGGATGCGGTAACCGCATTGCCATTTAGGCAACCCAGATTTATAATGGGGGCCGCGGATCCTGATACGATTTTCAGCATTTTGCATGCTCAAAACCGGATCAGGAACTGCATTTGCTACCCTACTATTTGTGACCCTAGCCTTAGCATGTCATTACTCCACAGTGCCCATTTTAATATCATACAAGTAAATATTTTCAAGAAACATCCATTGCTCACTTGGACTTTCAAGTAAACTCACCAGCCTAATTGGGACTAAGGCTGCTTTCACATTGTGATTTTTTTCCTGTCGGGATCCTATTTTTTGCAGGACCCCAATCCGATTTTATGACAGATCTGATTTTAGTATCTTTGAAGCTGGTAAAAAGATTCTGCGCATGCGTGGTGCACTAAATCAGATCCGAGAAACAATCCAATTTTTTATCAGATCTGCGCTCCATAAGCCTCATGTAAATTGCTGCAGACCGCGTCGGATCCGATTGTGTCCGATTTGGTCCGCTGTGCCCAAAATTTGAGAAGTCTCCGATTTTGGGTACAGCAAATAATCGGACAGAATTAGATTCGTCACAAATCGGATGCCATTAAGCGCAAATCTGATCCGATCCGTTGCCCATAGGGACACATGGCGGCCAAATCAGATCTGTGGCTGTCCGTTTTACAACGGACAGCAACGGATGTACAAAAATCGCAATGTGAAAGCACCCTAAGAGATCTATAATAATTTATGCAATTTGGATGATGAATGCCTTTTCACAATTACAGTACAGAGGTTAAAATAAAGTTTCAGCTCTGATGGTCGTGTATTTGCTATTTTAGAGTTTATTTTTACTGATTTGTCATTTGTGACTCATAGTAGTGCTTGGAAATATCACATGGTAGAGAAGATCTTGTCAACGCTTGAAGGCCGCTCTTGTCAATCACAAAAGAATAATAGTCTTGTATAGAACATGAGTGGGAATACATCAGACCTTGTCTGCCTCATATTCTTGTATGTAATATATGATAGACTGTAAAGCAAGCTTGATATTTTCTGTAGATGATCAAATAGATTTTGATGCATTTATAATTTTTTGCAAGGAAAATGTACAGTGTATAGACACAAGTATTAGGACATCTACACTTTCAAAAACAGGATCTTTACATCCATTCTAAAGTCATAGGCAATAATATGGAGTTTGTCTCCTCTTTGCAATTCAACTCTTTTGAGAAGGCTTTCTACTACTTTTTGGGGATGTCTGTGGGACGCTTTTCCCATTTATCAAGAAGAATGTTTGTGAGTTCAGGAATTGATATTGGACTAGAATTGGACCTGGCTTGCTATCTCCAAAGGTTCATCTTGAAGGTGTTTTATGGGTTAAGGTTAGGGGTCTGGAGAGTTCTGTCAATTTCAACCATGCCAGACTCGCCTAACCATGCCTTCATGGACCTTGCTTTGTGCGCTGGAGCACTTTAATGCAAGAACAGAAAAAGTCCTCCAAATTGTTCAATATAGTTATAAGCTGCAATTTTCCCAAAATGTTTTAGTATGATGAAGCTTTAACATTTCCTTTCAGTGGAACTAAGGGGTTTAACCCCTTAAGCACCAACGACGGCTATACCCGTCATGGCTTTGAACTGTCACTCTCTTTGGTCAAAGAAATACAGAAAATATCAGCCTAAATTTTCCACTAACATGAAGTCCAATATGTCATGAAAAAATAGTCTTGGAGTCACTGGGATATGTTGAAGCGTTCCAGAGTCACCTTAAAAAGTGACACTGGTCAGAATTGCAAAATAAAGGCTTGGTCCTTAAGGGGTTAAATCAACCCATGGAAAGCAGTCCAAAGTTTTATCCCTCTGCCACCAAATTTACAGTTGCCACAATGCAGTCATACAAGCATTGTTCTCCTTGCATTCACCAAACCCAAACTCATTTGTCAGACTGCCAGGTATAGCAGTGTGATTCATCACTCCACAGAACACATTTCCACTGCTTCAGAATGAGCTTTACATGACTTCATCTGATATTTGCCATTGTGCTTAGTGATGTAAGGCTTGCATGCAGCTGATTGGCCATGTGTATAGATTACTTGGCATTGTGATTGGTGATGTAAGGCTTGCATGCAGCTGATGCAGTATATGGTCTGAGCACTGACAGGCTGAACACCCCCACCCCCCTTGTAACCTCTGCAGCAATGGTGGCGGCACTCGTCTGTCTGAAAGCACAACATCTTGATATGTCGCTGAGCATGGGCACTCAACCTCTTTGGTAGACCATGGCGAGGCCTATCAGAGCCGACTGATCGTTCATCGTTTGTAGTGTCACACGCAACGATGTTGTTTCGACATCGTTCAAGCGTCACAGAACACGTGACTTTTGAACGATATCGGCACGTGTGACGTGGCCTTAACTCCACAACTAATGCTATGAAGTCAGTGAGCCAAACATCCGACTCCCACTCCGATTCCTCAATTTCCCTGAATCCGAATCCACCCAAAATGGACATCGGCTCTGACTCCACAACCCTGCTTCTATGCATCTCCTCTTCTTTGAAATGTTTTGGAGTATCGGAAAGAGCTGATATAATAGAAATGGGAGGAACTTCGTTGATTGGCATTAAAGTTATCTATTTGCAGTTATAGGGTTTGCTCACATCTGCGTATACATACGCCAAGTGTACTCGCACCAGTATTAAACAATGAAGCAGTGCTCAGGTGCAATTTTTCGATCAGCAGTTTTTGGCCTGAGAAAAATATAACACCACGCTGTAGAATGGCCAACACTCGGCAATGCAACGGACAACACAAGGACCATCCGAATGCTGTCTGATTTTTACAGACACATTACCATAGTGTAGGATAGAAATGTAAATGGTTGTAGAATCATAGTTGTTGAGAAAAAAATCGCACACTCGCACATCGCTCATATGACATACAGAACACCAAATGGATTTCACGCGTCCAACTTTTCTGGATAAAAATCGGACTGATATTTTTTAGACACTGATGTGATCAATCCCATGATTACACTGTTGTATGAAAATAGAGCAGAGGTCCTAAACGATTGTTCATAATTCAATATGTATTATATGTTATGCTCGCTTTGCTCTATTCTGTCTGATGTTCCATTTTTTTACCATTATGCAAAAAGGGAAGTTCATGGTTGTGTGAACATATCATTGAGCGTCCACATGTATTAGACAGTATTTTGTCCTGTACACAGAGTATAGCACTCCCCAGACTTACCCTTGAAGTGTCTTCTCTCACTAATTGCTGTGCGTTTTATGCTTTAGGTTATTCCATCAGAAAAATGCATAGAAGCATTATAAAACCATTTTTTTTCAGAAAGTTGATTTCTATAATAAATAAATCCAGAAATGATTGGATTTATCTTGTCAGTGAGGGGTATGAAGCACTCACAAGGGCTTAGCTAAAAGGGTTTACCGCTGAGTAAAATCAATATATTAGTGTTTTCTACAAATCTTAATTTCCTGAACAATAATAGTTATTTATGGAGCTATCTTGAAGTACTAACTATATAAGCAGCCCGTATAACGCACATGCCCAAAAATATGTGGATACCCAAATATTATACCGTATTTGTGCAGGTTCAACATCTCCTTCCAGAATTATCATCATTATTGTGAACTTGGTTCCTGCCTCCCATATATACAAACTTCTGTTCACTGAAGGAAACTTTAGATTACACTAGATTTTGGAAGATGACTTTGAGTCTTCTTATCCATTCAGTCCTGAAATCATTAGTTAGATCAGACATTATTATACAACAATGGCTGTCTGTAATATTTAATGGAGGGAGATGGAACCTACAACCTGCCATTATATCAGTATCTAAACTTTATGCCATAAGCTCCTAGTGATGGCTTCAAATAGCAAGAAAATCGTTCAACGTAGGGGATTGAGATCCCTACTCCTGGTCCTAGAACCATTGACACAGCTTCCTTCTTTCTCTCAGTGTTGATAAACGCTTGAACATTAGCTCACTACGGTATTAGCTCACTTCACCAGCCATTACAGAAGACATGGATGGGTTTGACTTACAAAGTGTGCCATACACAGCTCTCTTTGTAATGTCAATAAGACAACAAGGAATATTAAGCGTGAATGTGCCTGAATAACGATATCATGGTTCTCATGGTACAGGAACCAGGAGAGAGAATCTGAAATTGAAATATTGGTAAGTTTTATCCATTTTATATTTAGAAAATATCCCAACAATATTGTATTTAGAAGATATGTAAAGTGCCATGGAATCTAATGGCGCTATATAAATAAATAATAAACCAAACTCTTCATCTTTCCTTCATCTCACACACCTTCCTTACCAGACCTATCTATCACAATAAACGACATCACACTTCGACCTGTACCTGAAGTCCGCTGCCTCAGAGTAACCCTTGACTCTGCCTTGTCTTTCAAACGGCACATCCAAGCCCTTGCCACCTCCTGCCGCCTCCAACTCAAAAATATTTCTAGAATCTGTCCCTTCCTCAACCCTCAATCTACTAAACTTCTAGTGCATGCCCTCATCATCTCCTGTCTCGACTACTGCAACCTCCTCAGTGGCCTCCCTGCTAACACTCTTGCACCTCTCCAAACTGTCCTTAACTCTGCTGCCCGACTAATCCACCTCTCTCCTCGCTATTCCTCCACTTCTCCCCTCTTCAAATCCTCCATTGGCTCCCAATTCACCAGCGTATCCAATTCAAATACTAACATTGACTTACAAAGCCGTCCACAATCTGTCCCCTCCATATATCTCTGAACTAATCTCCGATATCATCCAACTCGTAATCTTCGATTCTCCCAAGACCTCCTTCTTCCCTGCACACTTGTAAGTTCCTCATCTAACCGCCTGCAAGACTTCGCCCAAGCATCCCCCATTCTCTGGAATTCTGCACCCCAAAACGTCCAACTGTCCTCCACACTCGGAGTCCTACGAGCATCCGGCGCGGCTCTCCCAGCAGCACCAGGCGGGAGAGCGTGGTTCTCCCAGCAGCAGCGCGGCTCTCCCAGCAGCACCAGGTAGGAGAGCGCGGCTCTCCCAGCAGCAGCGCGGCTCTCCCAGCAGCACCAGGTAAGAGAGCTCTGCTCTACCAGCACCCCCCCAACCCCCCCAACCCCCCCCCCCTCCTCCCGGTCCTCACCTGCACCAGGGCCCCCGGGGGTGACGGTCTGCCCCTGGGGATTGCGAGCCGTGATTTTATTAATCTCTCTAAACTGCAAGTACGGACACCACCCTACATCTTTTTTCTGCACATAAAAAGAACCCCAAGGTGACTGAAGAGATGGACGGCCATATGTGATGCTTAGCAGACTCTTTTGAGTATAATCTCTCAATGCCTCCCTTGCCAGTCTGGGGTCTGTGAAAACATCGGACAGCCCTCAGATGCCTTTCATGTTGTGTCTGTTTGTTACTAAGTGTTTGATTAGGAGAAATGTGAGAAACCTCCATCAGTGTTTTTTTTATCTGAGAAAAAAACTGATCAAAGTCTGACAAAACTGATACTGCAGTCAAAAACACTGATGACACTGAAACTGTTTTTTGTATGCAATGAGAAAAAAATCACTGATGTCTGGACAAGCCCTTAGGGCAGAGGTCCCCACCCTTTTTGACCTTGAGAACCAGATCCAGATCTGAAAAATGGTCGCGAGCCACATCTAGCTCCTGCTCCCTCAATGTAGTGACACCCAGAGCCCCCATTACCGGTATAATGACAGCCAAAGCTTTTCCACAGAAATAACACTGAGACAATATACTAAGATCTAGAGGTTCCCACCTTACCCCCATACAGATCTGCACGTCTATGTGGGCCTTCATAAAAGTCACCCTCTGGAGACCTGCTCATAGCTGTTTGCTAGATCTGGTGCTAATGTGTGGAACGCAAAGGGTTGGGGTACCCAGCAGCTGGGCCAGTGGTCAGGATCACGGTGGCTACACCAGTGCTGTGGCCCTGGCTCACATTGAGTAGGAGAGAATAAAAATGGAGAAAAAAAACAAACAAAAGAAAAATAATAAGTTCATGATGCCAGTTGGAATTTCCAGTCAGTAGGTGGCAGGCAATGCAGATGCTCCTTCGGAGATAGGTGGTGTAGCAGTGTAGATGTTTAACCCTTCCCAACCAAGGCTAGCTCCCAGGGGTTATGATGATGGGTGTAGTAGTAGGAATGATGGATGCAGAGGAAAGGAGGCACACCAGTCAGTCACTTTGCTCTTTACCTTTTATTGAAGATGTTGCAGCAAATCCAAGGTTACAAGCACCACCAGGATCATGGTCCAGCTAGTCTGGGAAGAACTGTAGTCCAATCTACTGGGTGAGATATAGTGACCTACCCTCTGACTTGTCCTTGTTAAGGCTTCTAGATGTCTTTGAGCTTTCCTGTACTTGCCCTGTTGCTATAGGTTACCTTCAGCTGGGCAGGTAATGCTGACCTTGTGAGCAGCTGTACCTTCCAACAGCTCTCTGGCCCTCTTTATCACTGTGCCCCGGAGGGTCCCACATGTGTGGCTACTGGACATAAAACCCAGCAGCCTCCAGTTTCTGTTACTAGACCTTCAAAGTCTAGCAAACTAGGGCATGGAACTCTTTTCTGCAGCTGGTCCTTCAGAGTGGCCTCCCGGCCCTCCTCAGACTGGACCGCTTGCCTACCTCAGCCTTACTACCCTAAAGGTGGTGTCTCACGTGGCGATTCTGCAGGTGCACGCTCGCTTCCGACATCGCAGGCCAGCTGTCACACGGCACGACGTTGCCGGTGACGCGGAGGCGATGCGGGCGGAGCCGTCGCTCGTTGGGCTGGGCTCAGCCCAGCGAGCGATCCTCAGCAACGCTGCGATATAGGCTGGATCGCGTCGCCAACAGTGTCAGACTAATCGCTGGTCGCAGGTTGACAGATTTATGAACATGTTCATAAACCTGTCAACCTGTGACCAGCGATAATTTGCAGTTGCGTCGCGCTGTCACACAGCGCGACGCACTTGTGATATCGCTGTTACGTCACTTTTCGGCGATGTCGCGGGCGACATCGCCACGTGTGACAGTACCTTAACCCTTCCCTCCAACAAGAAACTGGGAACTGCCCAAATAGGGCCTTTTCAATTCTCAGCTTCCTGATTGAAGTTTGGGTTGTGTTTGATTCTTCAGGCTTCCAGAAGAAGGCACTCCAATTCTCCCCAGACATGGTATTACAAAAAATGGACATGAAATACCATTTGTGGCAGCTGAACAGCAGGGGCACCACAATTGCACCAAGCTGGAAGACAGTCGTGAGGCAAACATTGGGGGACCCCTGCCTTAGGGTAATACTCATTTTGCAGATAGTTATTGATGATGAATAGAGTATTTGGAAGTTGTACCTTTTTTTTCTTTATTTTCTGTTAGTAAAAGGTGAATGTTTCAGTGCTAACACATTGATGGCCAGTTTTTCACTGCCAGTGCAGGAATCACCCACTGACGAAAATCTGTTTGCCAGCGTGCTGCCAACTTCCATTCATACTCCATGTGACCGGCTGTGAAATAAAATTGCTTGCACAGTTTGAGATATACATCTTACACCTTAAGTTGTTTACGAAAACATCTGAATTCTTAGAATTGTATTATTATGGTCTACTGTAGAGAGGTTTTTTTCAGTAGCACTTGACATTATGTATGTAACGCACGTTTTGATTTGATGCAAAAATAGGAGCGTAATCCCCTGTAATTGCACGAGCTGGTGATTTCTCTCAAGGACACACATTGATGAGGAATTCACATCAAGTAACAAGAAGAGTTTCAGTAATGTGTTTACTGGATGTTTATCTGTTAGGGCTCGCTCACACCACTGTATAGCATGGATGGGAACTATCTGATGTTTTATCATATAGCCTTTCTTTTCATGACAAAACAATCAGCACAAGCTACAATTGGCAGCACCCAAGTGCACGCATACAGTGTACCACCTCTATAGAGAGCCTGGTGTGGGCGGGTGCAGCTCTCTCAGCTCTGCTGTATGGTTAAAACTAAATTCTTTGATTGTGTCAGAACTGCTGCAGTTTAGATTATGGATTTGAGCTAAAGAGGAACTCCGGGAAGATAAAAACATTTTTTACTGTCCCTGCCCTCCTACATGATGAAGCAGAGCTGTCCACTGGAGTTATAGGATTTTTAGATCGCTTATAAATCAACAAAATCATATCTGCTCCTCAGCACCTACCCCTCCCATTGGGGACAGAGACATTCAGTCATACTGCAGCAGAGAGCAGGTAAGGTTTCAGGGTACAGGAAGCTACCAAGTTGATATGGGGCAGGGGAGACCATGGTAGTGCTGAATCAACCAATGCAGTGCTTTACCTCTGCTCCCAGGCTGATAATGTCAGTACTATTATAAGTCATACAGCAGAAGATCACAGTGTATAGTTATGTCTTCTTGGTGACATGATTGCTATTTGAAGGGACAACAGCCCTGTTTTTACATTACATGGGATGTATATCAGGGGCAGGATTGTAGTGTGACCATGGGGTCGGTGGCCATACCCCTGTTGATACAGAAGTTTGAGGGGGCAGGAATGTAAGATGATCCTGGAACCCCCATGGTCCACACCCCCAACACACCTCCTAATCTCTACTGCAGCATGAGGCTGAATTTCTCTGTCCACAAAGGGAGGGATGAGAGCTGAGGAGCAGATATGTTTTTATTGATTTATAAGTGATCTATAGCCCCTAGAACTGCAGTGCCCAGTTCTGCTTCATCATCTAGGAGGGCAGGGACTGTGCAAAAAATTTTTGATCTCCCCGGAGTTCTCCTTTAAACATCGTTGGATTCAAAGCCTCTGATTTATCAAACTATGTGAACCATGTAGTCTAAGTGTGCATTGTCTAAGAAGATAAATATAGCTCACTCTCTACTGCTGTAAGCGGAGAAGTGCGGTTGCCCTGCAGAGTTCCAGGTCCAGCAATCTGGCCAGTGCTCCCCTTGCCAAGAATACTGTTCACCTTCTTGAGTAGGAGAGCATTTTTAATAAGAAGAAAATTGCAAAGTTGCTTGTTTTAACAATTGTTTCACAATTTTACCCATTTAATAGGATAAAACAGTATATGGGCACTGGATTTCTGATTTGGAGCTGCACTTACTCTGATTTCTATATTGTTTTCAGGAAAGTTTTTTGTACATAAGATGAAGAAATGTAGCTTCTGCTCCATGTTAAGCTTCGCCATTCTATCTATATATCTTCCTGTAAAAAAGACTAAACTAGATGAAATGGAAAAATCTTACCTTTTTATTTTTATGAAAATCAGTATGGAATAAATATGAAATGTTCTCGAGTTGTATCTAAGGCTGCCAGCCATCTGTAAATTTCTGGACAGGTCATAGTGTCTGACAGTAAAAAGCACCGTCAATTTTTTTTTAGATGTTTTCCCGCAGTTTGTAGTGTGTGTGTGCGTGAAAAATACAGACATGCGCAGTCCAAACAGAAGAGTGACTTCAGGAGGAGTTCATGAATTACTGCAGCATGCCAGATTGTTGAAAATGCCCTTGGTTTCTAAGCATTCAATGTGAGATGATACCAGCGGCTGTGCTGAGGCTGCTGGAGGTCAGGCCAGAGAAGCCGCTGCTATTCTTGGGCGTTTTTTTTTTTTTATTCGGCATGGGAGCGACCAGGGGATCGAAGCTTGATGGGCAGGGCACTGCCTCTCACATACTGGGCCAGTGGTGCATGGAGTATGCCCTGGCATACCTAAAACTGGCTCATTACTTTCAGACGTTGCTCAGTGGGAGGCACTGTTCCAGGACGGGAGAATCGCTAGTTATTTCCTACCCATATGGCACCTGCACCATAGAGACACATGTCCCCCAGCACTTCTTACCCACTTCTCCTGCCTTGGCTTCATACTCCTGTGTATGTTTGAAGATGGTCTGCCTGACTGAAACGTGTGACTGTTATGCTGGAGTCATACTGGTGTATGAGCAGCAAAACAGCAGTGCAAGAAAATTTTGTATTGCACTCAACCTAATGTTAGACAATGCTGCCACTCAGATCTGCGAGTTTTTCCTCCGCACTAATCAGACTGAGGAAAAAATCATAGCATGCTTCAATTGTCGGTGAGTCTCGACTCGCTTGCACTCATACAAGTCTATGGCTGCGAGTGAAACTTTTGACTGCACTAGGAAGTCATCTGAGTACAATGCGGTGTACGCCAAGACAGGCAATGGAGAAGATGGAGAGATAAATCTCTCACAGACCAACTGAATTTTTTTAGGGTTATGCTGACAATCAAAAACCAAGAAAACGAAAACTCCTTAAAAATAGATATTTATTTTACTTAATTAAAAATTACCTACAACTAACATATACTGAATACCAAAAGATAAAAAATTATTAAATATTATTAGAAGAGGGAGGGAGGTAACCAGGGCACTCTACACTATATTGTCCCTTGCTTACTGTGGAGGTTGGCACCCTATAACCAGTACAGTATGGCTCCACCCTACTCTCCATTATGGAGACCTTATACTCAGCTAGAGCTGTGCAGCTAGCCTAGGTGTAGGGAATATATATAGAAAACAGTGTGAGGATCACAGAGTACCATCCAAAGTCATTATCAGTCTTTCCACCTACAGTTGTGGCCAAAAGTATTGACACCCCTGCAATTCTGTCAGATAATATTCAGTTTCTCCCTGAAAATGATTGAAATCACAAATTCTTTGGTATTATTATCTTCATTTAATTTGTATTCAATGAAAAAACACAAAATGAATTGTCCTAAAGCCAAATTGGATATAAATCCACACCAAACATAAAAAAGGGGGTGGACAAAAGTATTGATACTGTTAGAAAAATCATGTGATGCTTCTCTAATTTGTGTAATTAACAGCACCTGTAACTTACCTGTGGCACCTAACAGGTGTTGGCAATAACTAAATCACATTTGCAGCCAGTTGACATGGATTAAAGTTGACTCAACCTCTGTCCTGTGTCCTTGTGTGTACCACATTGAGCATGGAGAAAAGAAAGAAGACCAAAGAACTGTCTGAGGACTTGAGAAACCAAATTATGAGAAAGCATGAACAATCTCAAGGCTACAAGTCCATCTCCAAAGACCTGAATGTTCCTGTGTCTACTGTGCGCAGTGTCATCAAGAAGTTTAAAGCCCATGGCACTGTGGCTAACCTCCCTAGATGTGGACGGAAAAGAAAAATTGACGAGAGATTTCAACGCAAGATTGTGCGGATGGTGGATAAAGAACCTCGACTAACATCCAAACAAGTTGAAGCTGCCCTGCAGTCCGAGGGTACAACAGTGTCAACCCGTACTATCCGTCGGCGTCTGAATGAAAAGGGACTGTATGGTAGGATACCCAGGAAGACCCCACTTCTTACCCCACTTCATATATCCCTGATGAAGGTGCCAGGCTAGGCGCCGAAATGCGTAGGAGGAAGAAAATAAAGCTTGGAAATTTGCTCAAGGAAAATTTGGCTTTTTGGTGAGTTTTTGCATTTGGAGCAGCGCGGACCGTGGCACACCGGCATTCCCATCTTCTTTTCTAAAACGTTTTGGAAGAATGTTCTCTGGTCAGATGAGACAAAAGTAGAGCTTTTTGGGCAAAGGCATCAACATAGAGTTTACAGGAGAAAAAAAAGAGGCATTCAAAGAAAGAACATGATCCCTACAGTCAAACTTGGCGGAGGTTCCCTGATGTTTTGGGGTTGCTTTGCTGCCTCTGGCACTGGACTGCTTGACCATGTGCATTACATTATGAAGTCTGAAGACTGCCAACAAATTTTGCAGCATAATGTAGGGCCCAGTGTGAGAAAGCTGGGTCTCCCTCAGAGGTCATGGGTCTTCCAGCAGGACAATGACCCAAAACACACTTTAGAGAGATCTAAAAATGGCAGTTTGGAGAAGGCACCCTTCAAATATCAGGGACCTGGAGCAGTTTGCCAAAGAAGAATGGTCTAAAATTCCAGCAGAGCATTGTAAGAAACTCATTGATGAGTTTGCAGTTGATCGCAGTTATTTTGGCTAAAGGTTGTGCAGCCAAGTATTAGGCTGAGGGTGCCAATACTTTTGTCTGGCCCATTTTTGGAGTTTTGTATGAAATGATCAATGTTTTGCTTTCTGTTTCATTCTCTTTTGTGTTTTTTCATTAAATACAAATTAAATGAAGGTAATAATACCAAAGAATTTGTTATTGCAATCATTTTCAGGAAGAAACTGAGTATTATCTGACAGAATTGCAGGGGTGTCAATATTTTTGGCCACAACTGTATATCTAAGACTTAGGGAAACCAGTCTTGCATATTGGTATTAAGGGAAGACCCTAGTATCCACTGTCAAATGGACAAAATCTGACTGTTACTTGAATTTGGGTATATAGATGTATCCTGGTAGTTGTATAAAGGAACAACAGTATACATTCATAGATGGTACATGTGTGGTAAGGAAAAAACAATCCGCTCACCAAGTGAATGCAGTAGGACAGTCCACAGCGGGATCCAGGTCATGGTTCATTGCCCGTCAGATATCGGATAGGCTCACGTAAAATCCAAAGAGAATTAGACATCGGATCAGATGAATTCCAATTTCAGCTTCTTTCTTTCTTGAGCAAATATGTCTGATATCAATACATCAGCAAGGTGAAATATATGTTGGCGCATTTCGGCTCAGACGCAAGCCTTTGTTATGACTAAGGCCCGCATCTGACCTGAAACTCGTCAACGTGTATTTCACCTTGATGATATAATTACACCAGTCATATTTGCTCAATATGAAAGAAGCAGCAATTGGAATTCATGTGGTTCGACGTCTCTTTCTCTTTGTATTATAGATTGTATAAACAGGCCTACCATTGATATACAGGTGGAGACAGTTATATTACTATGCTGGTAAAACGCATAGGTTACACATTTGTATCTGATCTCAGACTGTCACACTAATGTACATAATAATTACCGTACATGCCACTAATTAATCTGGCCTAAAGGTGAAAAGTGCCCTGTTATTAATGTCATATACTCAAGCCCATATTTAAAATCCATCTTAGGCCCCTTTCACATCAGCATTTTTTTCAAATCGCGGCAGATGCGGTGAAAAAAACGCATCTGCCGCGATTAATGCATAACCGCGACACTTGCGGCACAGTTGCGGCAAGCCCCATGCAATGTCTATGGGGCTTGCGGTAAGGGTGCGGCAGGTGCGGCCGCAAAAAAAACGCAGTCAGCAGCGTTTTTTTTTCGCGGCCGCACCTGCCGCAAGTGCCGAAACTGCACTTGCTGCATCTGCCGCACCCTTACCGCAAGCCCCATAGACATTGCATGGGGCTTGCCGCAACTGTGCCGCAAGTGTCGCGGTTATGCGTTAATCGCGGCAGATGCGTTTTTTTTCACCGCATCTGCCGCGATTTGAAAAAAATGCTGATGTGAAAGGGGCCTTAGTAGTTTATCTCCCCAATTAGGGTTTTAAGCACTATAGCTTCTTCCTACGCAGAGGAGAAAAAATCCCTCATATTATATGTAGGCTCAATCAATATATTGAGCTTACTATCCACATAAAGGAAAAAATGACCAACGCATTTTCTCCATTTTTTCCCAAGACAATATATAGGGGTTCATCAGGGAAGTTTATTCATTCTTAACATACAGTAATTGTAGCAGGAGAAGTGATCAGGTTTGTGTAGCTAAAAAAAATATTCGAAAAACAGTTTCTTTTTTTAAGCACAGGTGAAGCTGGTTAGGTACGAGAGTCCCAGCAAACATGGGGTCTAGGGAAGAACTCAATCTTGTATGCCCAATTATAAAGGACATTACATGTATCAGCCTCAATTCATATGGCAATGGGCCATTGAATCCTGATGGATACGTGCAAATATGGACGACCCTCATCAGCCGCTCCAAATATGTGCTTAAAGCAGCGATGTCTTCTACGTACGCATATGACACTTATGTCTAGATGCCCATATACGTGATAAGCCCCCGTTACATATGGCAAGATCGCTGCTGCGTCACAGGTTTTGTGACGCAACAGCGACCTCGCCATGTTTGACATGCAGCAGCGACCAGGCCCCCACTGTGAGATCGCCAATCATTTCTGAATCTCCTGGACCATTTTTTGATCTTCGGTTTCCCGCTGGGCAGCATGCATGGTGCGTTTCCAGTTCCAATATCAAGTAGGAGCCGCACGCAGGATTCTGTGGAACACTGGTATCAGCGTAACCGCGGCAGGAGGTGCTGGCTCCTTCAACAAACTGTGAGTGCATCGGTGTGTTTGACGCCTTAACAACGACCTCAGAACGACTCAGAACTCAACCACGTAGGTCTGAGTCGTCAGACTAGCTGCTGTGTGACAGAAGCCCAATGACCTCCGAGGTCGTTATACGGGTCGCCGTATCATTGCTGTGTTGTTCAGTAGATCTGACTGTTTGACATTGCACCAGCGACCACGTTCCAACGATCCCTACCAGGTCGTATCGTTGTCAGGGTCACTGGAACATCGCCAAGTGTAACGGCACCCTTAAGCCATCAGATCCAGACAGATGTGTGTATGCCGCAGTTGTTCTGTCTGTGTCTATCACTGTATACTGTGTTACTCTGTGTATATACATTTCACTGTACAATAGGTGTAGTCTTGGGCATGACCTCGAGGGGTGTGATAAATATCCTTAAAAAAATGTAGTCCGTCAGTGAATTTATTAAAAACTTGAATAGTAGTCTTGTAACCCTGATCTAAGGTCTAAAATGTTCACTCTTGATGACGAAAAACTATTACATAGTAAGTGTTTACTGGTTACACTATGCTTTTACTATTATTATAATTTATACCTCAGTTCCGATGTAGAAGTACTATTAACACTGGAGAGAATTCTTTGTATGACTTGGATGATTGAAAATAAGCAGTTTATATGTAAGACTTCTGTATAATGATCATGCTTGTATATCGGTAAGTACCTTTTAGTGGAACATACTACCATGGAACTGCTTGAATGTAGATAATCCAGAGTTAGATTGCACTGAGAGAGCATAGTCAATACATTTGAGAATAAAGGTTTTGCTTTATATAGAACATATTCAGCAATCATGCACAATGATTTCATGTTAAATATTATTCTCAGTCACAAAATAATTGCGGTCAGGATGTTGCATCATAAATTGAGTAGTAGCAACTGGGAATCCTGGGATCCAGCGTAGGATAAAAGTATCAATATTCCATGACTCATAATGTTCTTCACCTGGTAGTAGTGATGGGGAAACCCCTGGATATTGCTCGTAGATCAGAAATTGATACCGGTGATATCCTGACTGTGGAAGTGGATTTGGTCGGCGGTATGGAGATAAAACCGTTCCTGTTACATCTCTTCCTTTAAGAAGGACATGACCTGGTATATCAGTGACCAACCAGTGTCTCCAAAATCTGTATGTTGGCTGAAATCTGCTTGGGGCATCAGGATCTACCATAATCAAGGTATACAATTTTTCTGCCTTGGCTTTGGAGAATTTGATCAAAGGAGGGCCCCAAACTTTGAGTAAGCTGTCCGGATATCCAAAGCAGTCTGGTATGTAAATGCAGGACACATCACCCATGTTTGGGTATATGACATGGACGTTAGCGCTGCAGAACTTGGCATCGTCTCCAATGAGAGTCTCAAAGTCGCATGAAACAGGCATACAGGAGAAGAATGATAGGAAGGTTGACAAGATTCCAAGTAGAAAGTATAACTTTGCCATTTGTCTCCAGTAATGGTTCTGCTAGACTGAGGTGTTCCACAATAATCAAGTTCCGAGCTTTTATGATGTCATTGTTGGCTATCCTTTTGATCGGCTCTGCTAACAGGGACTGCTCTGTTGATGTTTATACACTAATCAGCCATAACATTCTAAAACTGTGTGGCCGGTGCACTGGAAGCGCAGCTACAGGGAGGAAATGCACTTTATTCCTGCCAGCAGCCTCCAGCTTTCAGTCACAGAACCACAGTTAGCATGACTTTAGTAACTACTCAGTACATAGTGAGCAGTGGTGTACTGATAGCCGGCTCTGTACTGATTCATTGCTGAGCTGGCTGTCATAGTGACAGGGCACCTCTAAAACTGAAAGGAGGGATAAAGTGGATTTCCTCCCGGTATCCTGGATTTTGGTGTGCCGACGGCACAGCTTTTGAATACTATCAATCTGCTTATTAACCTTACATCTGCAGGTTAATAGCATTTTTTATATGGCAGGTTACCTTTCACATGGTCTAAATTGTGATGGGAAAAATGGGTCTTGTGGGATGTTCCTAGTATTTAGTAGTTAGTAAATTGAAAAGTCGTGTAAGTCAAGGCAACTGGTTATGAATTCTTACAGGGAATCTGTCACCAAGTTTTTGCCACCTAATCTTAGAGTATCATAATATAGGGACAGGGACGCTAATTCCAACGATGTGTCACTTACTGTGATGTTTTGTAGATTTGGTAAAATCACTGATGTATCAGCAGGAGATTATCAATTATCACTAATGGCCACTTTACACGCGGCAACAGGAAGATAGAAAACGGCAGGTGTCGGAGACAATTGTACCTTTTACCTTCAAAACACCTTGAAGTAGCTGCGTGTAATTCAGGTATCTGCAAGGTGTTTTGAAGGTAAAAGGTACAATTGTCTCCGACACCTGCGGTTTTCTATCTTCCTGTTGCCGCGTGTAAAGTGGCCATAAAGGACTAATAAATCTCCTGTCATATAGTCCTCCATATTCATGAGCTCCCTATCACCCCCACATCTGATTGCAGTTTTCTGCCTATGGACAGGGTACTCAGAAAGCTGACAATCAGTAGTGTGACCATGGTTAAACAGAGTAATGGTAGATTCCCAGCAGATAAAACATTGATTTTGTCAAACATATCAATTAGCCCAGTAAGTGACATATCACTGAAATCAGGGTCTCTTTCCCTATATCATGCTGCTCTTGGATGGGGTAACAAAACACTGGTGACAAATTTCCCTTAAGGTTAATTGATTCTCTTGTGAAAAGAAGAATTACTGATTGATCCCATTGGAGAGCTACTGTAGCACAAATTGTTGAACTAATGCTGGACATCTTCTTGTGAAATCCATGTCTAGAAAGGTGAAAACTATTTTGGTGGCACAAGGAGGGACTGCAAAATATTAGGTTTTAATGTTATGGCTGTTTGATGTATTCTTAACAGATCAGACTTTAGTAGAGCCAATTACATCATCCTGCATCGGTTTCAATGATCACTTGGATGTACATAGAATACTCTTATAAAAACACAGCAGATTTCATCATTTTTTACAAGTAAACAGTAGGTTACAAAATAGATCTGGAATTAAGATAGGAGGCAAAAAAGTGCTAATGTATACTATCATGCAGACTGGATGATGGAGTAATCAAGCATCTCTTCATTGGCTGGAAATGGCTTCATTTTACTGACTCAAATGTAGTTAAAATGCCCAGAAAGCAGCAGTGGTCCTCCGAATTGTCACAGAACTCCTGAAGGTTGTATTTGTCTGTGGAAGGATGTGATTAACGTTGTCTATTTTCAGTAAGATGGTTTGATTTAACCAATAGCAGGCTTCATTTCCTTCCTAAATTACAGCTGATGACTTCTTTAGCTGAGCACCTGCTTCTTTCTAGTTCCCCATCTGATCCCTATATACGTCTAGCTATAGGGGGTACAATGTCTGCCATTATTGCCTGGTTGTGGTTTTAACATTGTAGCTTGTTACTTTGTCATCAAACATAATGTTTAAAGGTTTCTTACTCTATATCATGTTTGATGTGTCAGAATGGACCGGTACCTTTTTAATAGATGTGTTCATTGTACAGAGGGTTCGTCCAGAACGTTTGGGTCTGTGCTGTGTCCCGAATAGGATCTGAGAACACAACAAACGGCTTTTTGCAGAGCTGACTTGTCAGTGCGCATTCTGCATATAGATTGGCTATTTCCGTCAGCATCTGTTCCGAGCATGCCTCCCACACTGTAATGCAATGTGTTTAATTCAGCGAGTTCCTCCTGATCTCTGTTCAGATGATTGCACATTCAGACCCTACAACATATGGCACAGGCTAAGAAATTGATTGGCCTCTAACAAGCTGAGGGCTTTCTATCCCACTGAAGGACATCAAATATCCTTGTTGTTCAGATCGTCTGCAATACATTAATTAATATCGTCACTATGTTTTTCCTTAATTCTGTTACGCCATGCAGTAATCCTGTACAGGAATTATTCAATGACCTACAGCACAAGCTGAAATTCACTGGACCGAATGCCTATGCAAATATACTAAAGTGTGGGCTAACCTGTATGAGTACACTAATGTATTTTAATATCAGAGTAACCTTAGTAATAGTGAATCACTGAGGCCGACAAGACACCATGAAAACTAATTTCCTGCAGTTTCTGTTGAATCTACCAGCAACACATATGCCAAGAAGAAGGAGGACAATCAATCACACTGGTACCTTCAGAACCTCTGAAGACTCACTACTAGAAACTGATTGGTTGCAATGAACTAATTGTGACTATGGTGGTTCATAGAATCATGGAATTATAGAATGGTAGAGTTGGAAGGGACCTCCTGGGTCATCTGGTCCAACCCCCTGTTCAAAACAGGATTCACTAATTCATCCCAGCCCCTGTTTGAAGACTTCCATAGGAGGAGAACTTACCATGTCTCGTGGCAGCCTCTTCCAATTTGTGTCTTCTCCCTTTCAGATTCATTCCATTGCTTCTAGTCTTTCCTTGTGTAAATGAGAATAAAGCTAATGCCTCTAAAGCAGGATTGGAGAACTCCAGGCCTCGAGGGCCGCCAACAGGTCATGTTTTCAGGATTTCCTTAGTATTGCATCGGTGATAATATAATCACCTGCACTGGTGAGGATCCCCAACCCCTCTGCAATGCTAAGGAAATTCTGAAAACATGACCTGTTGGCGGCCCTAGAGGCCTAGAGTTCTCCACCCTTACTCTGCGATAGCCCTTGAGTTATTTGTAGATATTCAGGCCTCGCAGAACTGGAAGACTTTTCCAAGGAAGAATGGATGAAAATCCCTCAAACAAGAATTGAGAGACGCTTGGCTGGCTACACAAAGCGTTTAAAAGCCAAAAGGGTGCCCAAACTTTTACATCGTTCTGTTTTCCTTCTTGGAATTTCTAAAATTGTAAAGTAAAATTTTTTTTTTCTTAAAATACAAATGAAATATGTAATCTTTAACTTGATGCCTTCTAGGGATTATTTCATCATCAACTTGCTTAACTTCTCACAATAACAGTAATTTTAACCAGGGGTGCCCAAACCTTTGCATGCCACTGTATATATATATATATATATGTATATAGAGATGAAAAAATGAAAGGCAGCACTTCCATCAAATTGCCCATGTGGATTTTATTCGTCCTAGGACGAATAAAATCCACATGGGCAATTTGATGGAAGTGCTGCCTTTCATTTTTTCATCTCTATAATTACTGGTGAAGTGGTAGGAGGGCTCTGCACCCGTTGTGCACAACAGTGCTGTTTCGTTTTTCTACTTTTATATATATATATATATATATATATATATATATATATATGGTACGAATCTAGCCTAAGATGAGCTAAAATACCTTGAATATCTTGAACAAATCTGAATAATAGGTTGCCTTTGTCTGTAGAGGGTACTTACTAAATAAAGTCCTGTGTTCACAGCAGCATTGTCAAGTACTCTCTATTAGAGATGAGCGAGCACTAAAATGCTCGGGTGCTCGGTGCTCTGGCCGAGCATCCCAAGATACTCGTGTACTCGGCCAGAGCACCGAGCCCAATGTAAGTCAATTAGTGACAGGCTCCGCCCACAGACTTCTGGTTATAAAACGAGTATTTCTGCAAAAGGGCGGGAGGGTGGGCTTTTTCAAATTGCCGCAGCATACAACACCTTGCTGTGGCCCCAAGAGGGACCCTAACAATCAATCTGCTCTCTGTGAGGTGCCAGCTCACTGTGTGCACTAAAGGGAGCTGTGTATTTGAGCCAGATTGCTAATTATTAGCGAGGAGTCCGAGCATCTCGGCGGTACTCGGTGCTCTCCTAGCATCCCGAGTACCAGGATACTCGTGCAGGTAGCGAGTAGCGCCGAGCATACTCGCTCATCTCTACTCTCTATGTCTAAAGGGTGATGCATATTGTGATCTGGCAGTCTTATATGGATTTACAGAGAGAAGGGAAGCCACAGTAACATAAAAAGAGTAGGGTCTGCATCTTAGGACTCATTCACCTGTTTATGTTACATCCAATCTATTCACAGATATACCGTAACATGTACCTATTACAATCTATAGTGTTATTCACTTGCCCGATTTCTCCAGTATCATGGGTGAACAGGGCCAATACAAGTCTATGGGTCTGTGAAAAACATGTATAGCACATCGATGCCATCTGACAGCTGTACATATTTAACATTGCAAAATATAGGAGAAGCTTTGTAATTCATTTATTTCTTTAATTCATCTGTGAACTCTAACACACTGATGGGAAAATCGACACACTGATTCAAAACATTGATGACTCCGGTACCATTTGTTCATTTACGTGTTTAAATATGGATGTGTGAATGAGACTTTAGCTGTAAATAAAAGAAGTAAGAATTGGTGCTAAATACACTGAGTTTTTTTCAGGTGATGAAGTGTTTGTATTATATTTGCTATGCCCTTCCTACACCATTGGCTTCAGGTAAAGCCCCCGTCACACTAGGCGAGATCGCTGCTGAGTCACAAGTTTGGTGACGCAACAACAACCTCAGCAGGTACATTTGACATGTAGCAGCCCCTGCTGTGAGATCGCTGGTCATGTTGGAATGTTCTGGACCATTTTTTGATCGTTGGGGTCCCGCTGGGCAGCGTTCATCGGTGTGTTTGACAGGGACAACGACCAACGACCTCAATACTACAGGTCTGAGAGACAGGGTCCCAATGACCGCTGTATTGTTCCGTATCGTTGCTGTGTCGCTGGTGAGATCTGACTGTTTGACATCTCACCAGTGACCATGTAGCAACGCACCAGTGATCCCTACCAGGTCGTATCGTTGTCGGGATCGCTGGAGCGTTGCCAAGTGTGACGGTACCCTAAAACATATATGTAAAAAGACTTCTTAAAATAACATTAATTACAATTTCTACAACTTTATTATTTAAAAAACATTTTACTCCACTATTAACAAAAGATATGCATGTAAAAATGTGTGTACAGGAAACCAGGAAGCCTTAAAATAATGACCTAAAGTAAGGTTTTGCTCCAATATTACAGTTGTAGCCTAAAGCCCCCGTCACACATAGCGAGATTGCTGTTGCGGCACGGGTTTTGTGACGCAACGGCGACCGCGCCATATGTGACACGTAGCATCAACCGGGCCCCCGCTGTGAGATCGCCGATCGTGTCGGAAAGTCCTGGACCATTTGTTGATCTTGGGTTCCCACTGGGCTGCATGCATCAGTCTTTTTGACTCCTTAACAACGACCTCGTTGGCGACTCAGAACTCAGCCACGTAGGTCTGAGTCGTCAGACTACCTGCTGTGTGACAGGGTCCCAACGACCGCTGAGGTCGTTATGCGGGTCGCCGTATCATTGCTGCGTCATTGAGTAGATCTGACTGTTTGACATCTCACCAGTGACCACGTAGTGACGCTCCACCGATCCTTACCAAGTCGTATCATTGTTGGGATCGCTGGAACGCCGCCAAGAGTGATGAGACCCTAAGAAATGTATTTAAAAAATAGGCAAACAATTGATATACACTTCATTTTATTGAAATATAATATGGACAAATACTTTAAAGGTAACATTAAACATGTGTTATGTTTCATGCTATTGTTAATGTATTTGTCCTTATTATTTATCATTAAAATGAATTGTATATCAATTGTTTGCTTACATTTTAAATACATTTTTTAGTTTATATATATATATATATATATATATTTAGTGGTATTCTTGTACTATTATATTCTTTTAATTCTACTTTAGAATTTCATTCTTATCTAGGTAGCTTTTTATTTTACCAATATCTGTTACCTGTAAATTATTCTCTCCATCTTGTTTGCTGCAATCTGGACCCTCTTCTTCCAGAACCACAAAGCAGCCAAAGTAATCCGGAGAGCGCCAGAATATTGGTACATTTAATATTTTACGGTTTCTTCTTTATGTTGATCATCACTTTCTATCCATATTTTATGCGGTAATATAAATATTATCTTTTCATGCTTGCTTTATTTCATTTGGCCTACTTGTAATTATTCATTACCGGCGAGCCCACAGGCTATGCTACTAAGCCAATTGGTTTTGTAAACCAGAAACACAAAGAGCTCTGGCTGTCAAGCAGTGCTGCTAGATTTGGCTTTCAGACAACATTACGAAGAGTAGACAGGGCCTTGCTAAGCCTCTCTGGACAGCTTGTAGGTGTTTGTCAGGGACGTCGTGAAGAGATGTGTGGACAGTTGACACAGTTAATAAAGACTGTCGTTTTATATCTCAATTGCACTGTTTTCTGTCATGCAAGGAATGAGGTATGGATGTAGCCATGAACAACGTCTGAGGAAAGCAAACTGAATAAAAATCCTGTTGTACTCATCAGTTGGTCATGAGCATGAGAGCCAGCACGGGATCACAGCTGGTTCTTTTTGTGAGGTAAAACATTTTCGTGCCTGTTTTTAAAAAGTGTTTTACCTTAAAAAAAAGAACAATCTGCGATCTCATGTAATGTCTGTATACTCTTTTGTGCAGGGCTGTGGAGTCGGTAAACATCCAACTCCGACTCAATTTTCCTGAATCAGACTCCATGACTGTAAAGTCAGTAAACCAAATATCCAACTCTGACTTTTCAATTTCCCTCACTCTAACTCCACGAGTAGGACTCCACAGCCCTGCTTTTGTGTCCTCCGCCCCGCCAAGGAGATGTGGTATGATCAGACTATATCCCTGTACGGTCAGACACAGCCATTACATAGTACATAGCAGGGACACATAGGCTGGGGTCACATTTAAAACGTGAATTGCATTCACCGCATCCAGATCCGGATGCGGTGAATGCAATACCAGTCACACACATTTTTTTTCAAAAATGTGTGCAGAATACCGCACTGCAGTAACCGGATGGCTCAAGATGTGTAATCCTGAGCAATCCAGCAACTGCATAGTTTGCTGATCCCGGCTGTTGCCGGCATGAGCAAACTGTTCTTTCTCTTCTAAAAATTGTAATTTAATAAATAAAAGAATGGTTGAGGTCTCTAGGGGGGCTTAGTCCCCCCTAGAGACCGGACGCCCACTCAGGTGGGCTACACCTACAATGCCCCCATGCCACGGGCTCCTCCGAGCTCCGTGCATGTTCCCCAACCTCCTCCCCCCCCCGTATCTCTATAGAGGGGTGCCTGCACCCCTCTGTTATAAGTATCCCTAATTGTGGCATTAACTAAGTTATTACAGTACAAATATAGTTGCATAGTTACGTGCTTCTTCATGAACTTTCAATATCCCTCCATGGGCGGGGCTGTGTGCTGCTGCCTCCGCCCACGAAATCATGATGCCCGCCCCCTGTGGCCTTCACCCTGTGTTTTCAGGGTGGCCGCGTCATGAAAGGGGCGGAGCTAAGTTCGCGTCATACCGATAGCCCCGCCCCTTTCATGACGCGGCCACCCTGAAAACACAGGGTGAAGGCCACAGGGGCGGGCATCATTATTTCTTGGGCGGAGGCAGCAGCACACAGCCCCGCCCATGGAGGGATATTGAAAGTTCATGAAGAAGCACGTAACTATGCAACTATATTTGTACTGTAATAACTTCGTTAATGCCACAGTTAGGGATACTTATAACATAGGGGTGCAGGCACCCCTCTATAGAGATACGGGGGGGTTGGGGAGGTTGGGGAACATGCACGGCGCTCGGAGGAGCCCGTGGCATAGGGGCATTGTAGGTGTAGCCCACCTGAGTGGGCGTCCAGTCTCTAGGGGGGACTAAGCCCCCCCTAGAGACCTCAATCATTCTTTTATTTATTAAATTACAATCTTTAGAAGAGAAAGAACAGTTTGCTCATGCCGGAAATAGCCGGGATCAGCAAACTATGCAGTTGCCGGATTGCTCAGGATTACACATCCTGAGCAATCCGGTTACTGCACAGCGGATCATAGAACCGCTCCGAAAACTGCAGCCGGAGACGGACACCGGATGGCTTCACAAGCATTGGCTCCTATGAGGAGCGTTTCCTGGTCCGGTTTTGAGCTTTTTGAAAGCTCAAAACCGGATCAGGATTCTAAAAAAAAAACGTAGATGTGACCCTGGCCAAATATAAGATTATCTCAGCACTGGAGATGTAGTATGATCAGACCATATCCCTGTACGGTCAGACACAGCCATTACACAGTACATAGCAGGGACACATATATAAGATTATCTCAGCACAGGAGATGTGGTATGATCAGACCATGTCCCTGTACAGTCAGACACAGCCATTACACAGTACATAGCAGGGACACATATATAAGATTATCTCAGCACAGGAGATGTGGCATGATCAGACCATGTCCCTGTACAGTCAGACACAGCCATTACACAGTACATAGCAGGGACACATATATAAGATTATCTCAGCACAGGAGATGTGGTATGATCAGACCATGACTCTGTATGGTCAGACACATCCAATACATATTACATAGGGACAATATATAAGATTATCTCAGTACAGAAGCTGTGGTATGATCAGACCATGTCCCTGTATGGTCAGACACCTTCATTACACTGTACATAGCAGGGACACATATATAAGATTATCTCAGCACAGGAGATGTGGTATGATCAGACCATGTCCCTGTACAATCAGACACATCCATTAGACAGTACATAGCAGGGACACATATATAAGATCATCTCAGCACATGAACACGTCCAATTGTAGAATTTATTATTATTACAAGATCTGTCTATTAAAATTGACTTTTTTAATGGGGAAACCCCTTTAACTTAGTGTTTAATTAAAATTATTAAATTTTTGTTATTCCTTTTTTCAGGGGAGAAAAGGGGCATGCAACATAACGTCAGTTCTTCTTTCTCTCCCCCTTCCCCCACAGCATTAGCCATATACCATGCAGCTTTTATTGACCAGTTTGTAATGATTACGCTTGGGGCTTAGATTTTGATATTTTTCTTTACCGTTTGTTATACTTTACCTTTTTACTTTTAATATTTGGGTGATGGATGTCTAAGGCTGGCTTCACACCGTGGCAAGATCTGGTCCTTTGCTGTCCAATGTGAACCTGACTGCCCTGGACCTGATTTTAAAACATAACGATTTGCAGCCAGATTCAGCATTTCACAGCAGCAGCTGCTGGAATTTCAAGTCGCGGTCCTGAAATCTCTGCAGGGAACAGCTCCTGGTGCTGAAGTTTAGCAGCGCTCCCGAGTCCAATTTTTATTTGTCGAATCTGGCGCCATAGACTCCCATGTTAGGGGGTGCCGGATCGCGCCAGACCGGAGGATCCGATTTTGGCCGATTTTTGCCCTGGACACAAAAGCACTGCAAGCAATGTTTTTATGTCCGGGAGAAGAATCTGAATTCTCCCGGATCCTCCCGGAAAGATGGAAACTGAATGGCAAATAGCTGCCAACCGGCTCCATCCGGCCCCATAGGGCTGCCTTAGCACAAAATCGGGTCTGGGGCTGACAGGTTCACACCAGACAGCCCCAGACCTGATCTTGCTGTTGTGTGAAACCGGCCTTAAGCACATGTCCAACAGCAGCATCCATCAATTGTATCAGTTTATGGATAATTAATGCCAAGGAGAATCCACAAATTGGGGAGATTTGTGAAAATCAGTTCCAAAACTTTCTACAACAAAATCCACAAAAAATAATGAATGCGTAGCTGTCATGAGTTGATTGCTCTACAGGCTGTGTATTTTAAATATTGTTAATTTCATTTGGGACATTAATGGTTAATGTCAGCTTTTCCCTTGCTTCTGCTGTCTTAAATCAGGTGATGTGGTTGATAACCACTCCTCCACCCTTTAAATAGTTACATGATCCATCATCTGATGTTGTTGATAGAGTTAATTCTCTGACTGACCATTGTGCTATTTGGTAGTAGTGCTCTGCTGCTGTTGACGTTATGGTGGCCCCCTCTGTCTTGGAATTCTACAACCGACATGATGTATCCTTATTGTCATTTACCCTGTCTGTCTCTACTTACCCTGTGTTTTATTATCTGCAGTGATGAAGCTAGCGCCCTCACTGGCCAGTGCACTAACAATAGCCTTAGGTGACACACAGGGACTAGGCACGTGACGGCAGCAGTGGGAAAGACCTTGTTTAGGCTGGTCAGAGCAATAAGGACAGATACAGGCCAATGTAAGAAGGAGTCCCTATCACCCTCTCCCTACTGCTAAGGCCTTCCCTTTTTTCCCATCCTGCTGTCCTTTGGTGTCGCGCTGTGTAGCGGACATTATCCCTGTCTGTATGTGATAGTAACATACCCTTAGGCATCTGTGACAGCATTCATTAAATGTTTACATCGGGTGCTTTTCCCTGGGGACTAAAAATGCAGTTTAAATCCAGCCTAAAATATTCCCTGGTTGATTGTCTCGTTTGAATATGACTTTGTGCCATCTTTACAAGGTGGTATATATTTAGTGCCAAGAAGAGGATTACATATAGAGGGGACAATGCAGTAAAAGGTAAAACCATAGTGACTCCTTTTTAATCTATTTCAATATGATATGAGTTTTTAAATGAGGGTCCTGCAATTGTGATTTCCATAAAAACACTTCTAAAAACATTTTTTTTAAATAAAAATCAATCCTAGTTTTTAATCCTTTCAGGGTTTTGTTGGCAGAGTTGGGGAACCTTTTTCCTGCTGAGGAACATTTGGAAATTTCTACCAACCTTCGGGGGCTGCATAAAGATATCCCCTTAAAAATTACCGAGCGGTGTCAAACAATTCATTAACTGACCCCTCCTATGGTGTATGAAGCTGCTACTCTTTGGTGCGGTTGTGATGTTGGGTGATACTGATTTTGTTACTGCTCAGAACTGCCTTTCCAGGATCATGTCGGCCTGAAGCGCAGTCAATTGTTTGTGTTAATAATTTTTGTAAATCATATACATCACATAGGAGACACTGGGACTGCTGTATATACATCATTGGAGACATGGGGGTATATACATAGCAGAAGACGCTGGGACATATACATCCCAGGAGATTCTGGTGGCATATACAGCAATAGGGGGCACAGGCAGTACTGGGGAGCAAATGCAGCAATAGAGGGTAAATACATCATTGGGGGCACATACAGTATTGGAGGAAATATACAACACTGAGGGTCACAGGCATCATTGGGGACACATACAGTACTGGGGCACAGGCATCACTGGCGGGCACATACAATACTTCAGGTGCTGTGGCAGCTGCTCCTCCTTTGTGGGACAGGGCGCATTTTTGCACTCACCCCAACTACAAAGTGCGCCTTCATCTCATGTTGGTAAGCACACAGCATTCAGCAGCAAACGCATAGCCTGAGGTATATACCACATGGGTGGTACACGGTCTGAGGTTAGCAGCACATGGGTGGTAACAGTCTGAGGTATACAGCACATGGGTGATAAACAGAGCCTGAGCTATACAGCACATGAGTACATGGAGCCTGAAGTATACAGAACGTGGGTACACAGAGCCTGAGGCATACAGCGCA
>JARQOC010000002.1:138599112-138814047 GCA_033576535.1 Allobates femoralis
AAAAGGGAAAAAACCAGAAAAGGGGGAAAGAAAACACTTTCTTGCAGCAACCCAGCAACCCCACAACCTCAGCTTCTCCCTTGGGAGCAAGGATAATGAGCCCACAAGGAAATATCACCTGCACCGAGGGGGGGGCAATGAAACCCCTTTATAAAGGAGGGAAAAACCCTTTCTGGGTCCTAGAGCCCCCAAATACGGGTGTGAAACCAGACCGACACAAGCCCTTTCCCCCGCCGTCTCCCCATGATAGGGGAAAAAAATCTTATCATACCTTCTCTTTATCTACACAAAAGGGTTTAAAAGCCCCTGAAAAAAACGGACCTTCCTAAAATTTAATGGCTGATTGGCCAAACGGGGGACCGTCGCCCCGGGGCCCCTCAAACCCCTGCCATCCGTCCCCACCCGGGAACAGTAGTAATTTTTTACCAGCACCCTATTTAACTTTAAACAGAAAAACACAGTGATATCTCTGATTACAGATAAATTAGAAATTTTTTCCCCTTTCAGCCCTATGTAACACCACAGATAACACAGTGATATCTCTAGTGCAGATAATGTAGTAGATGTTACCTCCCGTCATGTAAAAACATCACAGATAACACAGTGATACTTTTGAGTACGATAATGGTAACGTCACCGCCGCACTCTCGCCCGAAACTAAGGCGATGTGTCGCTCCGGAAATCCCCACCTACACCCAAAGAAATCTTGCAAAAATTTCCCTCGCCCCCTTCACATTACGCAACCCCAAAGGCAAGGTGGGCGTACATGTTCGCACGGCAAGGAGATGGGCCCGTGCCCATGCTTTAAAAACCGCCCCCCATACACGCTCTTTGGACAACACAACTTCATTACATTGGTCAGCCTACTCGAAGGCTGGCTAATACATGAACCCTTTTGTCCCCGGAGTTGTGTGTGGTGATGAAAGGACAGCTCTTCAAAAAATGGCCGGTGTCCCAAATGACAGCCAATGGAAAACAGTAGCCCAAAACCAATCACCAGACGGGGCGCGGACTTTCAGCACACAGAGGGCACGCCTACGGGAAATCACAGACAATGCTTTTCCATCACTATCGCCCTATCACAGGCCACAACACGGAAAATATTGCCTTGGCGTCATCGCCTAAAATTTCTGGGGCACTGTTCGGCAATCAGGCGAGGTTTCAATTTCACGGTTAAATTTTGCAGGGGCACATATCGCCTTTCAGATCGCCAGGCTAATTGGGCATGTGACGGTACCATAATTTATAGATGTCACCTGCAGTCCTTTTGTAACACCACAGATAATACAGTGATATCTCCCGAGTACAGATAAGTAGTAGATTTTCACCTGCAGTCCTATGTAACACCACAGATAACACAAATGATATCTCTGAGTACAGATAATTTAGTAGATCTCACCTGCAGTTTCCCTTTTTGCACCACAGATAACCCCAGTGGGGTAGCTCTTTAGTACAATAAGTATTTAAAGTCACCTGCAGTCCTATGTAACACCACAATAACACAGTGATATTCTGAGTTTTAATAATGTAGTAAAATGGTTTTCCTCAATCCTAAGTAACATCACAATAATATAGTAGAACATATGGTGGAGTATACATGATGGGGGCATCTGGGTGCAGTTACTGGGGGGCATATATGGTGAGGGACAAAATGTTGGGGGTCCTGGGTGCAGTTTCTGGGGGTGACATGTTTGGGGGTGCCCCTAAATGCAGTTGTTTGGGTGACACATGTTGAGGGCCATGTGTGCAGTCTTTGGAGTCACATATGGTGGGGGCTCCTGGGTAAAATTGTTGGGGTCACACATGTTGGAGGGCTACTGGGTGCAGTTTTTTGGGGTCACATATGATGGTAGTACCTGAGTGCAGTTTTTGGGGGTCACACAAGTTGGGGGGGCCCTGGGTGGAGTTTCTGGGGTCACATACATGTTGTGGGGTCCCTGGGTTGCAGTGTCTGGGGTTACACACATGTTGGGGGGCCCTGGGTGGTTTCTGGTGTTACACACATGTTGGGGTGACATGTTGCAGGCCCCTGGGTGCAGTGGCTGGGGTGACATGTTGGGGGCCCCTGGGTGCAGTTGGGGGTCACACACATGTTGGGGGCCCCTGGGTGCAGTTGTTGGGGTCACACATATGTTGGGAACCCCTGGGTGCAGTCTCTGGGGTGACATATATGTTGGGGGGCCCCTGTGTGCAGTCTCTGGTGTGGCATATGTTGGCATTACGTACTGTATCTCCTCCATAGCGAGGAGCCGTCGGCTTCAATTCATAAAAAAGTAAAAGCCAACAATAGCCGGCAATACAGTAATACATCTAATTAACCCTTCATATGCTGCCCCATATGGTCACCATGTCTGTAGGGAGGATGGGCACTCCCTGGAGATATGTTGCCCACATCTATTATTAACATTAACCCTTTGTTCATTCCCTGCGGCAGATTTATAATGGGGGCCGCGGATCCTGATCCGATTTTGAGCATTTTGCATGCTCAAAACCGGATCAGGAACTGCATTTGCTACCCTACTATTTGTGACCCTAGCCTTAGCATATCATTACTCCACAGTGCCCATTTTAATATCATACAAGTAAATATTTTCAAGAAACATCCATTGCTCACTTGGACTTTCAAGTAAACTCACCAGCCTAATCGGGACTAAGGCTGCTTTCACATTGTGATTTTTTTCCTGTCCGTCGGGATCCTATTTTTGCAGGACCCCCAATCCGATTTTATGACAGATCTGATTTTAGTATCTTTGAAGCTGGTAAAAAGATTCTGCGCATGCGTGGTGCACTAAATCGGATCCGAGAAACAATCCAATTTTTATCAGATCTGCGCTCCATAGGCCCCATGTAAATTGCTGCAGACCACGTCGGATCCGATTGTGTCCGATTTGGTCCACTGTGCCCAAAATTTGAGAAGTCTCCGATTTTGGGTACAGCAAATAATCGGACAGAATTACATTCGTCACAAATCGGATGCCATTAAGCGCAAATCTGATCCGATCCGTTGCCCATAGGGACACATGGCGGCCAAAAACAGATCTGTGGCTGTCCGTTTTACAACGGACAGCAACGGATGTACAAAAATCGCAATGTGAAAGCACCCTAAGAGATCTATAATAATTTATGCAATTTGGATGATGAATGCCTTTTCATAATTACAGTACAGAGGTTAAAATAAAGTTTCAGCTCTGATGGTCGTGTATTTGCTATTTTAGAGTTTATTTTTACTGATTTGTCATTGTGACTCATAGTAGTGTTTGGAAATATCACATGGTAGAGAAGATCTTGTCAACGCTTGAAGGCCGCTCTTGTCAATCACAAAAGAATAATAGTCTTGTATAGAACATGAGTGGGAATACATCAGACCTTGTCTGCCTCATATTCTTGTATGTAATATATGATAGACTGTAAAAACAAGCTTGATATTTTCTGCAGATGATCAAATAGATTTTGATGCATTTATAATTTTTTTGCAAGGAAAATGTACAGTGTATAGACACAAGTATTAGGACATCTACACTTTCAAAAACAGGATCTTTACATCCATTCTAAAGTCATAGGCAATAATATGGAGTTTGTCTCCTCTTTGCAATTCAACTCTTTTGAGAAGGCTTTCTACTACTTTTTGGGGATGTTCTGTGGGACGCTTTTCCCATTTATCAAGAAGAATGTTTGTGAGTTCAGGAATTGATATTGGACTAGAATTGGACTTGGCTTGCTATCTCCAAAGGTTCATCTTGAAGGTGTTTTATGGGTTAAGGTTAGGGGTCTGGAGAGTTCTGTCAATTTCAACCATGCCAGACTCGTCTAACCATGCCTTCATGGACCTTGCTTTGTGCGCTGGAGCACTTTAATGCAAGAACAGAAAAAGTCCTCCAAATTGTTCAATATAGTTATAAGCTGCAATTTTTCCAAAATGTTTTAGTATGATGAAGCTTTAACATTTCCTTTCAGTGGAACTAAGGGGTTTAACCCCTTAAGCACCAACGACGGCTATACCCGTCATGGCTTTGAACTGTCACTCTCTTTGGTCAAAGAAATACAGAAAATATCAGCCTACATTTTCCACTAACATGAAGTCCAATATGTCATGAAAAAATAGTCTTGGAATCACTGGGATATGTTGAAGCGTTCCAGAGTCACCTTAAAAAGTGACACTGGTCAGAATTGCAAAATAAAGGCTTGGTCCTTAAGGGGTTAAATCAACCCATGGAAAGCAGTCCAAAGTTTTATCCCTCTGCCACCAAATTTACAGTTGGCACAAAGCAGTCATACAAGCATTGTTCTCCTTGCATTCACCAAACCCAAACTCATCTGTCAGATATAGCAGTGTGATTCATCACTCCACAGAACACATTTCCACTGCTTCAGAATGAGCTTTACATGACTTCATCTGATATTTGTCATTGTGCTTAGTGATGTAAGGCTTGCATGCAGCTGATTGGCCATGTGTATAGATTACTTGGCATTGTGATTGGTGATGTAAGGCTTGCATGCAGCTGATGCAGTTGCAGTGTATGGTCTGGCACTGACAGGGTGTGAACGCCCCCACCCCCCCTTGTAACCTCTGCAGCAATGGTGGCGGCACTCGTCCGTCTGAAAACACAACATCTTGATATGTCGCTGAGCATGGGCACTCAACCTCTTTGGTAGACCATGGCGAGGCCTATTCTGAGTGGAACCTTTCTTGTTAAACCGCTGTTTGGTCTTGGTCTTTGTGCTGCAGCTCAGTTTCAGGGTACTGGCAATCTTCTTATAGTCTAGTCCGTCTTTATGTAGAGCAACAATTCTTTTTTTCAGATCCTCAGAGAATTCTTTGCCATGAGGTGCCATGCTGAACTTCCAGTGACCAGTACCAGAGTGTGTGCGATAACACCATATTTACCACACCGGCTCCCCATTCACACCTGGGACCTTGTAACACTAATTAGTCACATGACACCAGAAAGGAAAAATGGCTAATTCAACACAATTTTGGCCATTTTCACTTAGGTGTTTACTTACTTTTCTTGCCAGTGGTTTAGACATTAATTGCTGTGTGTTGAGTTATTTAGGGGGCACACCAAATTTACACTGTTATACAAGCTGTACACAAAGTGTCATATCTTTAGTTTTGAAATGATATACCGTATATACTCGTGTATAAGCACGAGAAAAGTCCCCCCTCGGCTTATACACGGGTCAATACGGTACCTCAGGCTGGAGGAGGCGGGGGGAGGCTGCTGTATGAGCGGCCCCGTCACGTGGGGCCGCTCATTATATATGCACTGCTTCCCCCTGTCAATCAGCGGCAGGGGAAAGCAGTTCATATATGCCCCCCAAAAGCTGGCACTGTCCCCCCTTGTAAGGGCCCCCCCCGCTGCTTATACATTACCATCCCGGTGTTCTGATCGGCGCCGCTGCTCGGTGCTCCTTCTTCATCCTCCCGTCCTCGCTGGCTGCATCCGGGATCTCCGGCCGTCGCATGTCGTCATCGCGCGACGGCCGGAGATCCCGGATGCAGCCAGCGAGGACGGGAGGATGAAGAAGAAGCACCGAGGAGCGGCGCGATCAGAACACCGGGATGGTAATGTATAAGCAGCGGGGGGGGGTGCCTTACAAGGGGGGACAGTGCCAGCTTTTGGGGGCTGTTGGTACCCCAGGGGGCTGCTGGTTCCCCCTGGGGGCTGCTGGGTACCCCCAGGGGGCTGTTGGTACCCCCAGGGGGCTGCTGGGTACCCCCTGGGGGCTGCTGGGTACCCCCAGGGGGCTGTTGGTACCCCCAGGGGGCTGTTGGTACCCAGGGGGCTGCTGGGTACCCCTGGGGGCTGCTGGGTAACCCCAGGGGGCTGTTGGTACCCCCAGGGGGCCTGCTGGGTACCCCTGGGGGCTGCTGGGTACCCCCAGGGGGCTGTTGGTACCCCCAGGGGGCTGTTGGTACCCCAGGGGGCTACTGGGTACACCCTGGGGGCTGCTGGGTACCCCCTGAGGGCTGCTGGGTACCCCCAGGGGGCCGCTGGGTACCCCCTGGGGGCCGCTGTATAACCCCGGGGGGTGCTGTATAACCCCTGGGGGCTGCTGTATAACCCTGGGGGCTGCTGTATATACTGCTGAGGCCTGTATACCACTGGGGCTGCTGTATATACCATGGGGCTGCTGTATATACTGGTGGGGTCTGTATATACCACTGGGGAGGGTGCTGTTACCACTGGGGTTGCTGTATATACTACTGGGGCCTGTATATGCCACTGGGGAGGCTGCTGTATACTACCATTGGGGGGCATGTATACCCACTGGTGGGGGCTGTACACCTGTGCTGGGGTCCACCCCCGGCTTATACACGAATCAATAGGTTTTCCCAGGTTTTGGGGGCAAAAGTAGGGGGGTTGGCTTATACACGGGTCGGCTTATACACGAGTATATACGGTAAAATAAAATATGTGCAAAAATGTGAGGTTTGTATTCACTTTTGGGATATACTGTATATACCAGGATATACCAGCGATGTGCATGTCCACCGGGCGACCAACGATTGATTTGGGGACAGGACCTCAAATCAAACGATGAAGCCGACCCGATCGTTCATCGTTTGTAGTGTCACACGCAACGATGTTGTTTCGACATCATTCAAGCGTCACAGAACACGTGGGCTTTTGAACGATATCGGCAACGTCAAGTCAAGTGAGTGAGCCAAACATCCGACTCCCACTCCCGATTCCTCAATTTCCCTGAATCCGAATGCACCCAAAATGGACATCGGCTCTGACTCCACATCCCTGCTTCTATGCATCTCCTCTTCTTTGAAATTTTTGGAGTATCGGAAAGAGCTGATATAATAGAAATGGGAGGATCTTCGTTGATTGGCAATAAAGTTATCTATTTGCAGTTATAGGGTTTGCTCACATCTGCGTATACATACGCCAAGTGTACTCGCACCAGTATTAAAAAAATGAAGCAGTGCTCAGGTGCAATTTGTCGATCAGCTGTTTTTGGCCTAGAGAAAAATATAAACACCATGCTGTAGAAAAGGCCAGCACTCGCCAATGCAACGGACAAACAAGGACCATCCGAATGATGTCTGATTTTTACAGACACATTACCATACTGTAGGATAGAAATGTAAATGGTTGTAGAATCATAGTTGTTGAGAAAAAAATCGCACACTCGCACATCGCTCATATGACATACAGTACACCAAATGGATTTCTGGATAAAAATCGGACTGATATTATTTAGACACTTATGTGATCAAAACCCATGATTACTTGTTGTATGAAAATAGAGCAGAGGTCCTAAACGATTGTTCATAATTCAATATGTATTATAGGTTATTTCGCTTTGCTCTATTCTGTCTGATGTTCCATTTTTTTTACCATTATGCAAAACCGATCTTTTTAAAGTTCATGGTTGTGTGAACATATCATTGAGCGTCCACATGTATTAGACAGTATTTTGTTCTGTACACAGTGTATAGCACTCCCCAGACTTACCCTGAAGTGTCTTCTCTCACTAATTGCTGTGCATTTTGTGCTTTAGGTTATTCCATCAGAAAAATGCATAGAAGCATTATAAAACCATTTTTTTTCCAGAAAGTTGATTTCTATAATAAATAAATCCAGAAATGATTGGATTTATCTTGTCAGTGAGGGGTATGAAGCACTCACAAGGGCTTAGCTAAAAGGGTTTTACGCTGAGTAAAATCAATATTTAGTGTTTTCTACAAACCTTAATTTCCTGAACAATAATAGTTTATTTATGGAGCTATCTTGAAGTACTAACTATAAACAGCAGCCCGTATAACGCACATGCCCAAAAATATGTGGATACCCAAATATTATACCGTATTTGTGCAGGTTCAACATCTCCTTCCAGAATTATCATCATTATTGTGAACATGGTTCCTGCCTCCCATATATACAAACTTCTGTTCACTGAAGGAAACTTTAGATTACACTAGGTTTTGGAAGATGACTTTGAATCTTCTCATCTATTCAGTCCTGAAATCATTTAGTTAGATCATACATTATTATACAACAATGGCTGTCTGTAATATTTAATGGAGGGAGATGGAACCTACAAACCTGCCATTTATATCAGTATCTAAACTTTTATGCCATAAGCTCCTAGTGATGGCTTCAAACAGCAAGAAAATCGTTCAACAAAGGGGATTGAGATCCCTACTCCTGGTCCTAGAACCATTGACACAGCTTCCTTCTTTCTCTCAGTGTTGATAAACGCTTGAACATTAGCTCACTACGGTATTAGCTCACTTCACCAGCCATTACAGAGGAATCAGAGAGCATATAGTATAGCTCGACCACCGTTTAGGTGCACAAGGGAAAAAATGGCCACAAAGTCTTTAAATATATCCCCGGCACACAATAAAAGAAGAGAGATGATTATCCTTTTTGTGTTTTTTATTTTTGAAGGTGAAAAAACAGGTTGTATCACACAACGTTTCGGCTCCAGTTGAGCCTTTCTCAAGTGAGTCTTCTGTATATATAGAAAGGGGGTTTGTGGTTCAGTTCCCACATGTCCATCCACCCAGACCAGCCACCATGCTGCTGCACTGACACAAAGGACGGAGTCACATGCTGAGTACCTCAAATAGGGTACTGGCCTGAGCAGTTGCTCATGTGGGAACTGAACCACAAACCCCCTTTCTATATATACGAATACTCACTTGAGAAAGGCTCAACTGGAGCCGAAACGTTTGTGTGATACAACCTGTTTTTCACCTTCAAAAATAAAAAACACAAAAAAGGATAATCCTCTCTCTTCTTTTATTGTGTGCGGGGATATATTTAAAGACTTTGCAGCCATTACAGAGGACATGGATGGTTTTGACTTACTAAGTGTGCCATACACAGCTCTCTTTGTAATGTCAATAACACAACAAGGAATATTAAGCGTGAATGTGCCTAAATAACGAAATCATGGTTCTCATGGTACAGGAACCAGGAGAGAGAATCTGAAATTGATTGGTACGTTTTTTCCATTTTATATTTAGAAAATATCCAACAATATTGTATTTAGAAGATATGTAAAAGCCCATGGAATCAATGGCGCTATATAAATAAATAATAAAACCCAAACCCTATCTTTCCTCCATCTCACACACCTTCTTACCAGACCTATCTTTTCACAATAATCGACATCACACTTCGACCTTGTACCTGAAATCCACTGCCTTGGAATAAACCCTTGACTTGCCTTGTTCTTTCAAACTGCACATCCAAGCCCCCGCCACCTCCTGCCGCCTCCCCAAAAAAATATTTCTAGAATCTCCTTCCTCAACCCTCAATTTACTAAACTACTAGTGCATGCCCCCATCATCTCCTGTCTCGATACTGCAAACCCCCCAGTGGCCCCCTGCTAACACTCTTGCACCTCTCAAAACTGTCCTTAACTCTGCTGCCCAAACCTCTCCTCGCTATTCCCCCACTTCTCCCTCTGCAAATCCCTCCATTGGCTCCCCCAAATTTCCCCCGCGTATCCCCAAATTTAAAAAAACTAAAAATTGACTTCAAAGCCATCCACAATTGTCCCCTCCCTATATCTCTGAAATAATCTCCCCGATATCATCCAACTCGTAATCTTCGATCCTCCAAGACCTCCTTCTTTAATGACACTTGTACGTTTTCTCATCTAACCGCCTTTCAAAAACTTCCCAAAGCATCCCCCATTCTCTGGAATTCTCACCCCCCGAACGTCCCAACTGTCCCTCCACACTCGGGTCTTCAAGCGGAACCTGAAAATATCTCTTCATAACAGCCTACAACCTGCAATGACCACAATGCCTCCCCCACCACCAATGGACCCAGTGCCCCACCACCATGGACCCGGCGCACCATTCCACTGGGACCCGGCGCTCCACCACCATCAGAAACCCCGGGGCCCCCACTACCATCAGACCCAGGGCTCTGTCACCACTGAGCAAAACCCCAAAACCCCGTATCTTCCCCCTTCCCCCTTTTAAAGTAACCCCGAAAAGGGGCCCGGGGTTTCCTCTCCCCCCCCTTTTGTTGGTTTGTCCCCCTTTTTAGTTTTTCTTTTTTTTTTGTTCACTATATTTTTATGGTTTTATGTAACCCCCCATCTGAAAAAGCCCAGGAAAAAAATGGTGCTCTAAAAATAAGAATAAAATAAGAAGAAAAGAAAAATTTGGAGCTCTAGAAAAATGGCCACCCCTAATTATAGTAAAAATTCCGCAGACACCAATTTTGATTTTTTTTTAAAAAGAAAAATTTTCACAATTTTTTGTGGGGTCGTGCATATAGGGCAAAACCCTTCTATTCCCTATTTTCCAATTGACAAAAAAAAAAACCATATACTGTATCCAATTACTGGGTAATTTATATGACCTACCCTGTTGTCCTTGTTAAGGTTCTAGCTGCCTTTACTTTCCTGTGCGTCTGTTGTTGGCCCCTTTGTGGACAGGAAAGACCTTGTGAGCAGTTTCCTTTTCCCAACAGTTCTGGTCTCACTGTCCTGGGGGGTCCCACATGTGTGGCACGGGGTAAAAACCCGAACCCCCCAATTTTTTAAACCTTCAAATTTATAAAAATGGGCTGGAAAACTTTTTCTGCAGCTGGCCCCTTAAAGTGGCCCCCCCCGGGCCCCCTCGAGGACTCCTCCCCCACCTAGGTTATGCCCAAAAACCCTTTCCCCAAAGAAATGGGGAAAGCCCAAAGGGGGCCTTTTTTAAATTTTCAGTTCCTTTGACGGGGGGTTGTTTGGATGTTCAGGCTTCCACAAAGGCGCCCCTTCCCCCAGACCCGGTATTCAAAAAAGGAATAAATTCCCCTTTTCCAGCTGAACGGGAGGGGCAAAAATGCCCAATGGAGGACGGTGGGAAAATCACGGGGCCCGGAGCGAAATGTGGCCCTGGTCAAGGTTGGGGACCCTCCTTAGGGTAATACTCATTTTGTAAGTTTTGAGATGAAAGAATTTTTGGAATTTTTTACCTTTTTTTTTTTTATTTTCTTTAGTAAAAGGGGGAAAGTTTCAGTGTAACACATTGATGGGCCCTTTTTTTACAGCCGTGCGGAATCACCCCCGACAAAAAAAGTTTGCCAGCGTGCTGCCAACTTCCATTAACCCCATGTGACCCTGTAAATAAAATTGTTGCACAGTTTTTGGGGATTACATCTTACACCTTTGTTGTTTTTCGAAAACATCTGAATTTTTGAATTGATTATTAGGGGGTTTCTGAGAGAGGTTTTTTTCAGTAGCACTTGACTTATGAGAAAAGCTTTTTGATTTGATCAAAAATAGGGAGGAAAAACCCGTAATTGCAGAGTGGTTTTTCTCTCAAGGAAAAACATTGTGGGAATTTAACCCCGTAAAAAAAAGAGTTTCAAATGTGTTTACTGGATGTTTATCTTTTGGGGTCGCCACCCCACTGTATGCAGGATGGGAACTATTGTGTTTTATCATATGCCTTTTTTTCATGACAAAAAATCAGCACAAGCTACAATTGCAGCCCCCAAGGCAGCATCAAGCACTGTATTTTTTACCCCCTTAGAGACCCGGGGGGGGGGTGCGCTCTCTCCTTGCTGTTTGGTTTTTTAAAAAAAAATTTTTTGATTGTTCAAATGTCTCACAGCCAACTGAATTTTTTTGGGTTTTGCTGCAATAAAAACAAAAAAACGAAAATCCTTAAAAAAAGATATTTTTTTACTTAATTAAAAATTCCTAAAAACATAACTGAATCCCCAAAAGATAAAAAATTTTTAAATATTTTTAGAAGAGGGAGGGAGGTTTTAAACCGGGCACTTACATTATTGTCCCTTGCTTATGTGGGGGTTCCCCACCCTTAACCGTAATTTGGCTCCACCCTATCTCCATTAGGAGCCTTATACTCATTAGAGCTGTGCGCTAGCCAGGTGGGGGGGGAAATTTTATATAAAAAAATGGGGACACAGAGACCACCCAAAAAGTATTTCATCTTTCCACCCATTTTTTGGCCAAAAGTTTAACCCCCCCGGCTTTTCTGTCAATAATATCCTTTTTCCTAAAATATTGCAATCACAAATTTTTTGGTTTATTATTTATTTTTTTTTTGTTTAAAATAAAAAAAACAAAAGAATTGTCCTAAACCAAATTGGATAAAAATCCAAAACCAAACAAAAAAAAAGGGGGGGCACAAGTTTTGGGACGTTAGAAAAATCAAAAATTATGTATCTTCTCAATTTGTTTAATTAACAAAAACTGTAACTTCCGGGGCCCTAAAAGGTTTTGGAATAACTAAATACATTTGCGCCATTGACAGGATTAAATTTGACAAAACCTCTGTCCTGTCCCCTTGTGTGTCCACATTGGCATGGAAAAAGAAAAACCAAAAAAGTTAGGATTTGAAAACCCAAAATTTTGGGGGGAAGCATGGCAATTCAAGGTACAAGCCATTAAAGCCTAATTTCCCTGTGTCTACCATGAGCGTGTCTCAAAAATTTTTTAAAGCCCATGGCACTGTGGCTAACCTCCCTAGTGTGGACGGAAAAAAAATTAAAGAGAGATTTCAACAAAAATTTTGTGCGGAGGGGGATAAAAACCTTGACAAAACCCCAAACAAGTTAAGCTCCCCTGCATTCAAGGGACAAAAATGTCCCCCTATTTCCGTGGGTGTTGATAAAAAGGGGCTGTAGGTTATACCCGGAAGCCCCATTCTTACCCCACTTCATTTTTCCCCTAGGGGGCCCCCAGGCTGGCGCCGAAAGGTAGGGGAAGAAAATAAAGTTTGGAAATTTGTCAAGGAAAATTTGGGCTTTTTGGTGAGTTTTTGTTTTTTGGAGCAGTGCGGCCTGGACACCGGCATTCCCTTTTCTTTTCAAAATTTTGGGAAAAAAGAATTTTCTGGTTTTTGAGATAAATTTAGAGCTTTTTGGGCAAAGGTATCAAAAGATTTCAGGGGGGAAAAAAAAGGGGCATTCAAAAAAAGAAATACCCTACATCAAACATGGCGGAGGCCCCTGATGTTTTGGGGGTTTTGCTTTGGGCCTGGGGCATGGATGTTCCCCGTTGCAGGCTTATGAAGTCTGAAGACTACCAAAAATTCTGCGCATAATGTAGGGCCCCGGGTGAGAAAGTGGGTCCCCCAGGGCATGGGTCTTCCAGAGGAAATGCCCCAAAAACACACTTTAAAAAAGGGGATCTAAAAATGGCAGTTTAGAGAAGGCCCCTTCAAATCGGGGCCCCGGAGCATTTGCCAAAGAAGAAGGTTAAAATTTCGCAGAGCATTGTAAAAACTCATTGGGGGTTCCCGGAAAAAGGGTTTTTATCGGTTTTTTGGCAAAGGTTGTGCAGCCAAATATTAGGTGGGGGCCAAAATTTTTTTTGGGCCCTTTTTTGGGGAGTTTTGTATGAAAGACAATTTTTCTTTTCTTCTTTTTTTTGGTTTTTTCATTAAATACAAAAAAATGAAGTAATAAAACAAAGAATTTGTGATTGCAACATTTTCGGAAAAACTGATATTATTGACGAATTGCAGGGGTTCAATACTTTTGGCCAAAAATTTATCTAAGACTTGGGGAAAAAACCAGTCTTGATTTTTGGGTTTTAAGGGAAAACCCTGATCCACTGTAAATGGACAAAATTATTTTTCTTGAATTTTGGGGGTATAGATGTATCCTGGTTGTAAAAGGAAAACGTTAATTCATAGAGGTACTGTGTGGAAGGAAAAAACAACCCCCTCACCAAGTGACTGAGTAGGACAGCCCACAGCGGGACCAGGGCATGGTTCATTGCCCTCGAATCGGTGGCTCCCTAAAACCAAAGGAATTAGAAGGATCACATGAATTCCAATTTTTTCTTTTTTCTTGAGAAATATTTTTATTCAATACATCAGCAAGGTAAATATTTTTGGGGCATTTCGGGTAGCCAAGCCTTTTTCAGGGGGAAAACCCGCATTCCCTAAAAACCCCCCAATTTTTCCCTTGTATATAAATTCACCAGTTTTTTGTCAATTTAAAAAAAGCAGAATTGGAAAATTTAGTGGTTCGACGTTCTTTCTTTTGTTTTTTAAAAATTTTTTTAAAAAAGGGCCCACCATTGTTCAGGGGAGACATTTTATTTCTTGCGGTTAAAAAGTGGGTTCACTTTGTATCGATCTAGACTGTCACACAAAGTACATAAAAATTTCCCCTACTCCAAATTAATCGGCTAAAGGGAAAAGTGCCCTAAAATTAAGTCATATTGAAACCCCTATTTAAAACCCCTCTTGGCCCCCTTTACATCAGGTTTTTTTAAAAGGGCGTGCGGTAAAAAACCCATCTCAACGATTAACGCAAACCCGGCCTTGGGCCAGTTGCGGCAAGCCCCCTGCAATTCTATGGGGCTTTCGGTTTGGGTGCGGCGGTCGGTATTGGCCTTGCGGCAGGTGCGGCCGAAAAAAAAAGCAGTCGCAGCGGTTTTTTTCCCCGGGGGGCACCTCCGAAGTGCCAAAACCGCACTTGCCGCACTGCCGACCTTCCCCCCAAGCCCCTTACATGCAGGGGTTGCCGAAGTGTTTTCAGTTATGCGTTAATCCCGGCAGATGGGTTTTTTTTTTACCGCATCTGCCGCGATTTGAAAAAAAAAAATATTTTAAAGGGGCCTTAGTATTTATCTCCAATTTTGGGGGTTTTTGCACTTAGTTCTTCCTACCGAGGAAAAAAAACCCTCATATTTTATGTAGGCTAATTTATTTGGCTTACTATCCCATAAAGGAAAAAAATGACCAAGCATTTTCTCCTTTTTTTCCCCCCGAAATTATAGAGGTTCATCAGGGAAGTTTATTCATTCTTAACATAACAGTAATTGTAGCAGGAGAAGTGATCAGGTTTGTGTAGCTAAAAAAAGGATTCGAAAAAACAGTTTCTTTTTTTAAGCACAGATGCAGCTGGTTAGGTACGAGAGTCCCAGCAAACATAGGTCTAGAGAAGAACTCAATCTTGAATGCCCAATTATAAAGGACATTACATGTATCAGCCTCAATTCATATGGCAATGGGCCATTGAACTCTGATGGATTTGTGCAAATATGGACGCCCCTCATCAGCCGCTCCAAATATGTGCTTAAAGCAGCGATGTCTTCTACATACGCATATGACACTTATGTCTAGATGCCATATACGTGATAAGCCCCCGTTACATATAGCAAGATCGCTGCTACGTCACAGGTTTTGTGACGCAACAGCGACCTCGCCATGTTTGACATGCAGCAGCGACCAGGCCCCCACTGTGAGATCGCCAATCATTTCTGAATCTCCTGGACCATTTTTTGATCTTTGGTTTCCCGTGGGCAGCACGCATGGTGCGTTTCCAGTTCCAATATCAAGTAGGAGCCGCACACAGGATTCTGTGGAACACTGGTATCAGTGTAACCGCGGCAGGAGGTGCTGGCTCCTTTAACAAACTGTGAGTGCATCGGTGTTGTTTGACGCCTTAACAACGACCTCAGAACGACTCAGAACTCAACCACGTAGGTCTGAGTCGTCAGACTAGCTGCTGTGTGACAGAGGCCCAATGACCTCCGAGGTCGTTATACGGGTCACGTATTATTGCTGTGTTGTTCAGTAGATTGACTGTTTGACATTGCACCAGCGACCACGTTCCATGATCCCTAACAGGTCGTATCGTTGTCAGGGTCACTGGAACATCGCCAAGTGTACGGCACCCTTAAGCCATCAGATCCCAGAAGATGTGTGTATGCGCAGTTGTTCTGTCTGTGTCTATCACTGTATACTGTGTTACTCTGTGTATATACATTTCACTGTACAATAGGTGTAGTCTTGGGCATGACCTCGAGGGGTGTGATAAATATCCTTAAAAAAATATAGTCCGTCAGTGAATTTATTAAAAACTTGAATAGTAGTCTTGTAACCCTGATCTAAGGTCTATGAACTTGTTTAAAATGTTCACTCTTGATGACGAAAAACTATTACATAGTAAGTGTTTACTGGTTACACTATGCTTTTACTATTATTATAATTTATACCTCAGTTCCGATGTAGAAGTACTATTAACACTGGAGAGAATTCTTTGTATGACTTGGATGATTGAAAATAAGCAGTTTATATGTAAGACTTCTTATAATGATTATGCTTGTATATCGGTAAGTACCTTTTAGTGGAACATACTACCATGGAACTGCTTGAATGTAGATAATCCAGAGTTAGATTGCACTGAGAGAGCATAGTCAATACATTTGAGAATAAAGGTTTTGCTTTATATAGAACATATTCAGCAATCATGCACAATGATTTCATGTTAAATATTATTCTCAGTCACAAAATAATTGCGGTCAGGATGTTTGCATCATAAATTGAGTAGTAGCAACTGGGAATCCTGGGATCCAGCGTAGGATAAAAGTATCAATATTTTTCCATGACTCATAATGTTCTTCACCTGGTAGTAGTGATGGGGAAACCCTGGATATTGCTCGTAGATCAGAAATTGATACCGGTGATATCCTGACTGTGGAAGTGGATTTGGTCGGCGGTATGGAGATTAAAACCGTTCCTGTTACAATCTCTTCCTTTAAGAAGGACATGACCTGGTATAATCAGTGGACCAACCAGTGTCTCCAAAATCTGTATGTTGGCTGAAAATCTGCTGGGGCATCAGGATCTACCATAATCAAGGTATACAATTTTTCTGCCTTGGCTTTGGAGAATTTGATCAAAGGAGGGCCCCAAACTTTGAGTAAGCTGTCCGGATATTCAAGCAGTTGGTATGTAAATGCAGGACACATCACCCATGTTTGGGTATATGACATGGACGTTAGCGCTGGCAGAACTTGGCATCGTCTCCAATGAGAGTCTCAAAGTCGCATGAAACAGGCATACAGGAAAAGAATGATAGGAAGGTTGACAAGATTCCAAGTAGAAAGCATAACTTTGCCATTTGTCTCCAGTAAATGGTTCTGCTAGACTGAGGTGTTCCACAATAATCAAGTTCCGAGCTTTTATGATGTCATTGTTGGCTATCCTTTTGATCGGCTCTGCTAACAGGGACTGCTCTGTTGATGTTTATACACTAATCAGCCATAACATTCTAAAACTGTGTGGCCGGTGCCACTGGAAGCGCAGCTACAGGGAGGAAATGCACTTTATTCCTGCCAGCAGCCCTCCAGCTTTCAGTCACAGAACCACAGTTAGCATGACTTTAGTAACTACTCAGTACATAGTGAGCAGTGGTGTACTGATAGCCGGCTCTGTACTGATTCATTGCTGAGCTGGCTGTCATAGTGACAGGCACCTCTAAAACTGAAAGGAGGGATAAAGTGGATTTCCTCCCGGTATCCTGGATTTTTGGTGTGCCGACGGCACAGCTTTTGAATACTATCAATCTGCTTATTAACCTTACATCTGCAGGTTAATAGCATTTTTTTATATGGCAGGTTACCTTTCACATGGTCTAAATTGTGATGGGAAAAATGGGTCTTGTGGGATGTTCCTAGTATTTAGTAGTTAGTAAATTGAAAAGTCGTCTAAGTCAAGGCAACTGGTTATGATTTCTTACAGGGAATCTGTCACCAAGTTTTTGCCACCTAATCTTAGAGTATCATAATATAGGGACAGGGACCCTAATTCCAACGATGTGTCACTTACTGTGATGTTTTGTAGATTTGGTAAAATCACTGATGTATCAGCAGGAGATTATCAATTATCACTAATGGCCAACTTTACACGCGGCAACAGGAAGATAGAAACGGCAGGTGTCGGAGACAATTGTACCTTTTACCTTCAAAACACCTTGAAGTGGCTGCGTGTAATTCAGGTATCTGCAAGGTGTTTTGAAGGTAAAAGGTACAATTGTCTCCGACACCTGCGGTTTTCTATCTTCCTGTTGCCGCGTGTAAAGTGGCCATAAAGGACTAATAAATCTCCTGTCATATAGTCCTCCATATTCATGAGCTCCTATCACCCCCACATTGATTGCAGTTTTCTGCCTATGGACAGGGTACTCAGAAAGCTGACAATCAGTAGTGTGACCATGGTTAAACAGAGTAATGTAGATTCCCAGCAGATAAAAACATTGATTTTGTCAAACATATCAATCAGCCCAGTAAGTGACATATCACTGAAATCAGGGTCTCTTTCCCTATATCATGCTGCTCTTGGATGGGGTCACAAAACACTGGTGACAAATTTCCCTTAAGGTTAATTGATTCTCTTGTGAAAAGAAGAATTACTGATTGATCCCATTGGAGAGCTACTGTAGCACAAATTGCTGAACTAATGCTGGACATCTTCTTGTGAAATCCATGTCTAGAAAGGTGAAAACTATTTTGGTGGCACAAGGAGGGACTGCAAAATATTAGGTTTTAATGTTATGGCTGTTTGATGTATTCTTAACAGATCAGACTTTAGTAGAGCCAATTACATTATCCTGCATCGGTTTCAATGATCACTTGGATGTACATAGAATACTCTTATAAAAACACAGCAGATTTCATCATTTTTTACAAGTAAACAGTAGGTTACAAAATAGATCTGGAATTAAGATAGGAGGCAAAAAAGTGCTAATGTATACTATCATGCAGACTCGATGATGAGTAATCAAGCATCTCTTCATTGGCTGGAAATGGCTTCATTTTACTGACTCAAATGTAGTTAAAATGCCAGAAAGCAGCAGTGGTCCTCAGAGTAGTCACAGAACTCAGGAAGGTTGTATTTGTCTGTGGAAGGATGTGATTAAAGTTGTCTATTTTCAGTAAGATGGTTTGATTTAACCAATAGCAGGCTTCATTTCCTTCCTAAATTACAGCTGATGACTTCTTTAGCTGAGCACCTGCTTCTTTCTAGTTCCCCATCTGATCCCTATATACGTCTAGCTATAGGGGTACAATGTCTGCCATTATTGCCTGGTTGTGGTTTTAACATTGTAGCTTGTTACTTTGTCATCAAACATAATGTTTAAAGGTTTCTTACTCTATGTCATGCTTGATGTGTCAGAATGGACCGGTGCCTTTTTAATAGATGTGTTCATTGTACAGAGGGTTCGTCCAGAACGTTTGGGTCTGTGCTGTGTCCCGAATAGGATCTGAGAACACAACAAACGGCTTTTTGCAGAGCTGACTTGTCAGTTGGGGCATTCTGCATATAGATTGGCTATTTCCGTCAGCATCTGTTCCGAGCATGCCTCCCACACTGTAATGCAATGTGTTTAATTCAGCGAGTTCCTCCTGATCTCTGTTCAGATGATTGCACATTCAGACCCTACAACATATGGCACAGGCTAAGAAATTGATTGGCCTCTAACAAGCTGAGGGCTTTCTATCCCACTGAAGGACATCAAATATCCTTGTTGTTCAGATCGTCTGCAATACATTAATTAATATCGTCACTATGTTTTTCCTTAATTCTGTTACGCCATGCAGTAATCCTGTACAGGAATTATTCAATGACCTACAGCACAAGCTGAAATTCACTGGACCGAATGCCTATGCAAATATACTAAAGTGTGGGCTAACCTGTATGAGTACACTAATGTATTTTAATATCAGAGTAACCTTAGTAATAGTGAATCACTGAGGCCGACAAGACACCATGAAAACTAATTTCCTGCAGTTTCTGTTGAATCTACCAGCAACACATATGCCAAGAAGAAGGAGGACAATCAATCACACTGGTACCTTCAGAACCTCTGAAGACTCACTACTAGAAACTGATTGTTGCAATGAACTAATTGTGACTATGGTGGTTCATAGAATCATGGAATTATAGAATGGTAGAGTTGGAAGGGACCTCCTGGGTCATCTGGTCCAACCCCCTGTTCAAAACAGGATTCACTAATTCATCCAGCCCCTGTTTGAAGACTTCCATAGGAGGAGAACTTACCATGTCTCGTGGCAGCCTCTTCCAATTTGTGTCTTCTCCCTTTCAGATTCATTCCATTGCTTCTAGTCTTTCCTTGTGTAAATGAGAATAAAGCTAATGCCTCTAAAGCGGATTGGAGAACTCCAGGCCTCGAGGGCCGCCAACAGGTCATGTTTTCAGGGTTTCCTTAGTATTGCATCGGTGATAATATAATCACCTGCACTGGTGAGGATCCCCAACCCTCTGCAATGCAAGGAAATTCTGAAAACATGACCTGTTGGCGGCCCTAGAGGCCTAGAGTTCTCCACCCTTACTCTGCGATAGCCCTTGAGTTATTTGTAGATATTCAGGCCTCGCAGAACTGGAAGACTTTTCCAAGAAGAATGGATGAAAATCCCTCAAACAAGAATTGAGAGACGCTTGGCTGGCTACACAAAGCGTTTAAAAGCCAAAAGGGTGCCCAAACTTTTACATCGTTCTGTTTTCCTTCTTGGAATTTCTAAAATTGTAAAGTAAAATTTTTTTTTTCTTAAAATACAAATGAAATATGTAATCTTTAACTTGATGCCTTCTAGGGATTATTTCATCATCAACTTGCTTAACTTCTCACAATAACAGTAATTTTAACCAGGGGTGCCCAAACCTTTGCATGCCACTGTATATATATATATATATGTATATAGAGATGAAAAAATGAAAGGCAGCACTTCCATCAAATTGCCCATGTGGATTTTATTCGTCCTAGGACGAATAAAATCCACATGGGCAATTTGATGGAAGTGCTGCCTTTCATTTTTTCATCTCTATAATTACTGGTGAAGTGGTAGGAGGGCTCTGCACCCGTTGTGCACAACAGTGCTGTTTCGTTTTTCTACTTTTATATATATATATATATATATATATATATATATATATATGGTACGAATCTAGCCTAAGATGAGCTAAAATACCTTGAATATCTTGAACAAATCTGAATAATAGGTTGCCTTTGTCTGTAGAGGGTACTTACTAAATAAAGTCCTGTGTTCACAGCAGCATTGTCAAGTACTCTCTATTAGAGATGAGCGAGCACTAAAATGCTCGGGTGCTCGGTGCTCTGGCCGAGCATCCCAAGATACTCGTGTACTCGGCCAGAGCACCGAGCCAATGTAAGTCAATTAGTGACAGGCTCCGCCCACAGACTTCTGGTTATAAAACGAGTATTTCTGCAAAAGGGCGGGAGGGTGGGCTTTTTCAAATTGCCGCAGCATACAACACCTTGCTGTGGCCCCAAGAGGGACCCTAACAATCAATCTGCTCTCTGTGAGGTGCCAGCTCACTGTGTGCACTAAAGGGAGCTGTGTATTTGAGCCAGATTGCTAATTATTAGCGAGGAGTCCGAGCATCTCGGCGGTACTCGGTGCTCTCCTAGCATCCCGAGTACCAGGATACTCGTGCAGGTAGCGAGTAGCGCCGAGCATACTCGCTCATCTCTACTCTCTATGTCTAAAGGGTGATGCATATTGTGATCTGGCAGTCTTATATGGATTTACAGAGAGAAGGGAAGCCACAGTAACATAAAAAGAGTAGGGTCTGCATCTTAGGACTCATTCACCTGTTTATGTTACATCCAATCTATTCACAGATATACCGTAACATGTACCTATTACAATCTATAGTGTTATTCACTTGCCCGATTTCTCCAGTATCATGGGTGAACAGGGCCAATACAAGTCTATGGGTCTGTGAAAAACATGTATAGCACATCGATGCCATCTGACAGCTGTACATATTTAACATTGCAAAATATAGGAGAAGCTTTGTAATTCATTTATTTCTTTAATTCATCTGTGAACTCTAACACACTGATGGGAAAATCGACACACTGATTCAAACATTGATGACTCCGGTACCATTTGTTCATTTACGTGTTTAAATATGGATGTGTGAATGAGACTTTAGCTGTAAATAAAAGAAGTAAGAATTGGTGCTAAATACACTGAGTTTTTTTCAGGTGATGAAGTGTTTGTATTATATTTGCTATGCCCTTCCTACACCATTGGCTTCAGGTAAAGCCCCCGTCACACTAGGCGAGATCGCTGCTGAGTCACAAGTTTGGTGACGCAACAACAACCTCAGCAGGTACATTTGACATGTAGCAGCCCCTGCTGTGAGATCGCTGGTCATGTTGGAATGTTCTGGACCATTTTTTGATCGTTGGGGTCCCGCTGGGCAGCGTTCATCGGTGTGTTTGACAGGGACAACGACCAACGACCTCAATACTACAGGTCTGAGAGACAGGGTCCCAATGACCGCTGTATTGTTCCGTATCGTTGCTGTGTCGCTGGTGAGATCTGACTGTTTGACATCTCACCAGTGACCATGTAGCAACGCACCAGTGATCCCTACCAGGTCGTATCGTTGTCGGGATCGCTGGAGCGTTGCCAAGTGTGACGGTACCCTAAAACATATATGTAAAAAGACTTCTTAAAATAACATTAATTACAATTTCTACAACTTTATTATTTAAAAAACATTTTACTCCACTATTAACAAAAGATATGCATGTAAAAATGTGTGTACAGGAAACCAGGAAGCCTTAAAATAATGACCTAAAGTAAGGTTTTGCTCCAATATTACAGTTGTAGCCTAAAGCCCCCGTCACACATAGCGAGATTGCTGTTGCGGCACGGGTTTTGTGACGCAACGGCGACCGCGCCATATGTGACACGTAGCATCAACCGGGCCCCCGCTGTGAGATCGCCGATCGTGTCGGAAAGTCCTGGACCATTTGTTGATCTTGGGTTCCCACTGGGCTGCATGCATCAGTCTTTTTGACTCCTTAACAACGACCTCGTTGGCGACTCAGAACTCAGCCACGTAGGTCTGAGTCGTCAGACTACCTGCTGTGTGACAGGGTCCCAACGACCGCTGAGGTCGTTATGCGGGTCGCCGTATCATTGCTGCGTCATTGAGTAGATCTGACTGTTTGACATCTCACCAGTGACCACGTAGTGACGCTCCACCGATCCTTACCAAGTCGTATCATTGTTGGGATCGCTGGAACGCCGCCAAGAGTGATGAGACCCTAAGAAATGTATTTAAAAAATAGGCAAACAATTGATATACACTTCATTTTATTGAAATATAATATGGACAAATACTTTAAAGGTAACATTAAACATGTGTTATGTTTCATGCTATTGTTAATGTATTTGTCCTTATTATTTATCATTAAAATGAATTGTATATCAATTGTTTGCTTACATTTTAAATACATTTTTTAGTTTATATATATATATATATATATATATATTTAGTGGTATTCTTGTACTATTATATTCTTTTAATTCTACTTTAGAATTTCATTCTTATCTAGGTAGCTTTTTATTTTACCAATATCTGTTACCTGTAAATTATTCTCTCCATCTTGTTTGCTGCAATCTGGACCCTCTTCTTCCAGAACCACAAAGCAGCCAAAGTAATCCGAGAGGCGCCAGAATATTGGTACATTTAATATTTTACGGTTTCTTCTTTATGTTGATCATCACTTTCTATCCATATTTTATGCGGTAATATAAATATTATCTTTTCATGCTTGCTTTATTTCATTTGGCCTACTTGTAATTATTCATTACCGGCGAGCCCACAGGCTATGCTACTAAGCCAATTGGTTTTGTAAACCAGAAACACAAAGAGCTCTGGCTGTCAAGCAGTGCTGCTAGATTTGGCTTTCAGACAACATTACGAAGAGTAGACAGGGCCTTGCTAAGCCTCTCTGGACAGCTTGTAGGTGTTTGTCAGGGACGTCGTGAAGAGATGTGTGGACAGTTGACACAGTTAATAAAGACTGTCGTTTTATATCTCAATTGCACTGTTTTCTGTCATGCAAGGAATGAGGTATGGATGTAGCCATGAACAACGTCTGAGGAAAGCAAACTGAATAAAAATCCTGTTGTACTCATCAGTTGGTCATGAGCATGAGAGCCAGCACGGGATCACAGCTGGTTCTTTTTGTGAGGTAAAACATTTTCGTGCCTGTTTTTAAAAAGTGTTTTACCTTAAAAAAAAGAACAATCTGCGATCTCATGTAATGTCTGTATACTCTTTTGTGCAGGGCTGTGGAGTCGGTAAACATCCAACTCCGACTCAATTTTCCTGAATCAGACTCCATGACTGTAAAGTCAGTAAACCAAATATCCAACTCTGACTTTTCAATTTCCCTCACTCTAACTCCACGAGTAGGACTCCACAGCCCTGCTTTTGTGTCCTCCGCCCCGCCAAGGAGATGTGGTATGATCAGACTATATCCCTGTACGGTCAGACACAGCCATTACATAGTACATAGCAGGGACACATAGGCTGGGGTCACATTTAAAACGTGAATTGCATTCACCGCATCCAGATCCGGATGCGGTGAATGCAATACCAGTCACACACATTTTTTTTCAAAAATGTGTGCAGAATACCGCACTGCAGTAACCGGATGGCTCAAGATGTGTAATCCTGAGCAATCCAGCAACTGCATAGTTTGCTGATCCCGGCTGTTGCCGGCATGAGCAAACTGTTCTTTCTCTTCTAAAAATTGTAATTTAATAAATAAAAGAATGGTTGAGGTCTCTAGGGGGGGCTTAGTCCCCCCTAGAGACCGGACGCCCACTCAGGTGGGCTACACCTACAATGCCCCCATGCCACGGGCTCCTCCGAGCTCCGTGCATGTTCCCCAACCTCCTCCCCCCCCCGTATCTCTATAGAGGGGTGCCTGCACCCCTCTGTTATAAGTATCCCTAATTGTGGCATTAACTAAGTTATTACAGTACAAATATAGTTGCATAGTTACGTGCTTCTTCATGAACTTTCAATATCCCTCCATGGGCGGGGCTGTGTGCTGCTGCCTCCGCCCACGAAATCATGATGCCCGCCCCCTGTGGCCTTCACCCTGTGTTTTCAGGGTGGCCGCGTCATGAAAGGGGCGGAGCTAAGTTCGCGTCATACCGATAGCCCCGCCCCTTTCATGACGCGGCCACCCTGAAAACACAGGGTGAAGGCCACAGGGGGCGGGCATCATTATTTCTTGGGCGGAGGCAGCAGCACACAGCCCCGCCATGGAGGGATATTGAAAGTTCATGAAGAAGCACGTAACTATGCAACTATATTTGTACTGTAATAACTTCGTTAATGCCACAGTTAGGGATACTTATAACATAGGGGTGCAGGCACCCCTCTATAGAGATACGGGGGGTTGGGGAGGTTGGGGAACATGCACGGCGCTCGGAGGAGCCCGTGGCATAGGGGCATTGTAGGTGTAGCCCACCTGAGTGGGCGTCCAGTCTCTAGGGGGGACTAAGCCCCCCCTAGAGACCTCAATCATTCTTTTATTTATTAAATTACAATCTTTAGAAGAGAAAGAACAGTTTGCTCATGCCGGAAATAGCCGGGATCAGCAAACTATGCAGTTGCCGGATTGCTCAGGATTACACATCCTGAGCAATCCGGTTACTGCACAGCGGATCATAGAACCGCTCCGAAAACTGCAGCCGGAGACGGACACCGGATGGCTTCACAAGCATTGGCTCCTATGAGGAGCGTTTCCTGGTCCGGTTTTGAGCTTTTTGAAAGCTCAAAACCGGATCAGGATTCTAAAAAAAAAAACGTAGATGTGACCCTGGCCAAATATAAGATTATCTCAGCACTGGAGATGTAGTATGATCAGACCATATCCCTGTACGGTCAGACACAGCCATTACACAGTACATAGCAGGGACACATATATAAGATTATCTCAGCACAGGAGATGTGGTATGATCAGACCATGTCCCTGTACAGTCAGACACAGCCATTACACAGTACATAGCAGGGACACATATATAAGATTATCTCAGCACAGGAGATGTGGCATGATCAGACCATGTCCCTGTACAGTCAGACACAGCCATTACACAGTACATAGCAGGGACACATATATAAGATTATCTCAGCACAGGAGATGTGGTATGATCAGACCATGACTCTGTATGGTCAGACACATCCAATACATATTACATAGGGACAATATATAAGATTATCTCAGTACAGAAGCTGTGGTATGATCAGACCATGTCCCTGTATGGTCAGACACCTTCATTACACTGTACATAGCAGGGACACATATATAAGATTATCTCAGCACAGGAGATGTGGTATGATCAGACCATGTCCCTGTACAATCAGACACATCCATTAGACAGTACATAGCAGGGACACATATATAAGATCATCTCAGCACATGAACACGTCCAATTGTAGAATTTATTATTATTACAAGATCTGTCTATTAAAATTGACTTTTTTAATGGGGAAACCCCTTTAACTTAGTGTTTAATTAAAATTATTAAATTTTTGTTATTCCTTTTTTCAGGGGAGAAAAGGGGCATGCAACATAACGTCAGTTCTTCTTTCTCTCCCCCTTCCCCCACAGCATTAGCCATATACCATGCAGCTTTTATTGACCAGTTTGTAATGATTACGCTTGGGGCTTAGATTTTGATATTTTTCTTTACCGTTTGTTATACTTTACCTTTTTACTTTTAATATTTGGGTGATGGATGTCTAAGGCTGGCTTCACACCGTGGCAAGATCTGGTCCTTTGCTGTCCAATGTGAACCTGACTGCCCTGGACCTGATTTTAAAACATAACGATTTGCAGCCAGATTCAGCATTTCACAGCAGCAGCTGCTGGAATTTCAAGTCGCGGTCCTGAAATCTCTGCAGGGAACAGCTCCTGGTGCTGAAGTTTAGCAGCGCTCCCGAGTCCAATTTTTATTTGTCGAATCTGGCGCCATAGACTCCCATGTTAGGGGTGCCGGATCGCGCCAGACCGGAGGATCCGATTTTGGCCGATTTTTGCCCTGGACACAAAAGCACTGCAAGCAATGTTTTTATGTCCGGGAGAAGAATCTGAATTCTCCCGGATCCTCCCGGAAAGATGGAAACTGAATGGCAAATAGCTGCCAACCGGCTCCATCCGGCCCCATAGGGCTGCCTTAGCACAAAATCGGGTCTGGGGCTGACAGGTTCACACCAGACAGCCCCAGACCTGATCTTGCTGTTGTGTGAAACCGGCCTTAAGCACATGTCCAACAGCAGCATCCATCAATTGTATCAGTTTATGGATAATTAATGCCAAGGAGAATCCACAAATTGGGGAGATTTGTGAAAATCAGTTCCAAAACTTTCTACAACAAAATCCACAAAAAATAATGAATGCGTAGCTGTCATGAGTTGATTGCTCTACAGGCTGTGTATTTTAAATATTGTTAATTTCATTTGGGACATTAATGGTTAATGTCAGCTTTTCCCTTGCTTCTGCTGTCTTAAATCAGGTGATGTGGTTGATAACCACTCCTCCACCCTTTAAATAGTTACATGATCCATCATCTGATGTTGTTGATAGAGTTAATTCTCTGACTGACCATTGTGCTATTTGGTAGTAGTGCTCTGCTGCTGTTGACGTTATGGTGGCCCCCTCTGTCTTGGAATTCTACAACCGACATGATGTATCCTTATTGTCATTTACCCTGTCTGTCTCTACTTACCCTGTGTTTTATTATCTGCAGTGATGAAGCTAGCGCCCTCACTGGCCAGTGCACTAACAATAGCCTTAGGTGACACACAGGGACTAGGCACGTGACGGCAGCAGTGGGAAAGACCTTGTTTAGGCTGGTCAGAGCAATAAGGACAGATACAGGCCAATGTAAGAAGGAGTCCCTATCACCCTCTCCCTACTGCTAAGGCCTTCCCTTTTTTCCCATCCTGCTGTCCTTTGGTGTCGCGCTGTGTAGCGGACATTATCCCTGTCTGTATGTGATAGTAACATACCCTTAGGCATCTGTGACAGCATTCATTAAATGTTTACATCGGGTGCTTTTCCCTGGGGACTAAAAATGCAGTTTAAATCCAGCCTAAAATATTCCCTGGTTGATTGTCTCGTTTGAATATGACTTTGTGCCATCTTTACAAGGTGGTATATATTTAGTGCCAAGAAGAGGATTACATATAGAGGGGACAATGCAGTAAAAGGTAAAACCATAGTGACTCCTTTTTAATCTATTTCACTATGATTTGAGTTTTTAAATGAGGGTCCTGCAATTGTGATTTCCATAAAAACACTTCTAAAAACATTTTTTTTAAATAAAAATCAATCCTAGTTTTTAATCCTTTCAGGGTTTTGTTGGCAGAGTTGGGGAACCTTTTTCCTGCTGAGGAACATTTGGAAATTTCTACCAACCTTCGGGGGCTGCATAAAGATATCCCCTTAAAAATTACCGAGCGGTGTCAAACAATTCATTAACTGACCCCTCCTATGGTGTATGAAGCTGCTACTCTTTGGTGCGGTTGTGATGTTGGGTGATACTGATTTTGTTACTGCTCAGAACTGCCTTTCCAGGATCATGTCGGCCTGAAGCGCAGTCAATTGTTTGTGATAATAATTTTTGTAAATCATATACATCACATAGGAGACACTGGGACTGCTGTATATACATCATTGGAGACATGGGGGTATATACATAGCAGAAGACGCTGGGACATATACATCCCAGGAAATTCTGGTGGCATATACAGCAATAGGGGGCACAGGCAGTACTGGGGAGCAAATGCAGCAATAGAGGGTAAATACATCATTGGGGGCACATACAGTATTGGAGGAAATATACAACACTGAGGGTCACAGGCATCATTGGGGACACATACAGTACTGGGGCACAGGCATCACTGGCGGGCACATACAATACTTCAGGTGCTGTGGCAGCTGCTCCTCCTTTGTGGGACAGGGCGCATTTTTGCACTCACCCCAACTACAAAGTGCGCCTTCATCTCATGTTGGTAAGCACACAGCATTCAGCAGCAAACGCATAGCCTGAGGTATATACCACATGGGTGGTACACGGTCTGAGGTAAGCAGCACATGGGTGGTATACAGCACATGGGTGATAAACAGAGCCTGAGCTATACAGCACATGAGTACATGGAGCCTGAAGTATACGGAACATGGGTACACAGAGCCTGAGGCATACAGCGCATGGGTACACAGAGCCAGAAGCATACAGCGCATGGGTACAGAGAGCCTGAGGAATACAGCACATGGGTGCACAGAGCCAGAAGCATACAATGCATGGGAATGTGGAGCCAGAGGTATACAGCACATGGGTATACGGAGCCAGAGGTATACAGCGCATGGCTACACGGAGCCAGAAGCATACAGCGCATGGGTATACGGAGCCAGAAGCATACAGCGCATGGGTACAGAGAGCCTGAGGAATACAGCACATGGGTACACAGAGCCAGAAGCATACAATGCATGGGAATGTGGAGCCAGAGGTATACAGCACATGGGTATACGGAGCCAGAGGTATACAGCGCATGGCTACACGGAGCCAGAAGCATACAGCGCATGGGTATACGGAGCCAGAGGAATACAGCGCTTGGGTACACCGAGACAGAGGAGTACAGCTTATGAGTACACATGGCATGAGGAGTACAGCACATGGATACACTGAGCAAGAGGAATACAGCGCATGAGTACACAGGGCCTGAGGAATACAGCACATGAGTGGTACACCGAGCCTAAGGAATACAGCGTATGAATGGTATACGGAGCATAAGGAAAACAGAGCATGAGTGGTACACGGAGCCTAAGGAAAACAGAGCATGAATTGTACACGGAGCCTAAGGAATACATTGCATGAGTGGTACACGGAGCAAGAGGAAAACAGTGCATGAGTACACGGAGCCTGAGGAATACAGTGCATGAGTGGTACACGGAGCAAGAGGAAACCAGCGCAGGAGTACACGGAGCCTGTGTATAAAATGCAGGAGTACACGGAGCCTGAGGCATACAGCGCATGAGTGGTACACGGAGCCTAAGGAGTACATTGCATGAGTGGTACACGGAGTAAGAGGAAAACAGTGCATGAGTACACGGAGCCTGAGGAATACAGTGCATGAGTGGTACACGTAGCAAGAGGAAAACAGCACAGGAGTACACGGAGCCTGAGGCATACAGAGCAGGAGTACATGGAGCCTGAGGCATACAGAGCAGAAGTACACGGAGCCTGAGGCATTCAGTGCATGAGTGGTACGTGGGGCCTGAGGAATACAGTGCATGAGTGGTACATGGAGCCTGAGAAAAAAGGAGATGCATTAAGCAACACATCCAAGGGAAGGCAGATAAAAATCAATATGGTCATATATGATTTTTACATGGCTTAACATGATTTGTATCTCCCTCCCTTGGCTGTGCTGCTGGATTCAGCTCCCTTATGCTTACTAACTCTTCTTGTCCCTGCACTGCCCAGAGATTGCCATTTAGCACAGAACACAAACCTTTCATTTATTCATTTTGTCACCTAAATGTTTGCTGACCTCCAGGAAGTGGAAGGACGTGTGACCTACGATGCCAATGCCGCAGGAACTGATTGCAGCACAGTTCATTGGCTTTAACAGGGATCTGGATAGCACAGCAGCTCCTTCCACACAGAACTGTCACACACTGGCAATGTTGCACGTCGGACATAATTCCGGCGTGCACCTCTGAGGAATTAAAGAGCCCGCGGTCGCAAAATGAGCAGAGTGGCCTCGGGCTGTATCAGATCACATGGCGGGCCAGACGTTCCCCACCCCTGGTTTATGGAATACTGATCTTATTTTGTTTATTTTGGGCACTGTTTTTGTCTCTTTAGTGACAAGGACATGTTTATTTCCAGTTGTCACTTTGACAGTCTGCTATAGAAGCATGAATTCAAACCATTTTGGTCATCACTATATTTATTCCAATTCCACTTTAACACTTATGTTTTCTAAGTAATTGATTCCTATGATGTTATTCCAATTTTTTTTTGCACTTTTTTCCCTACTTGTAGGAAGAGCATTCAATATTCATTTCTATTTAAACTTGATAGACCATAATGACGTCTAAAGGGTCTCAGTTAATAATGCCTTATCCATGTCACCTATAGACAATGCCAGCAGACAGCCCTAAACTTGCATTGCCTATTTTGATCAAGTACACTGATAAATATTGGACGTGTCTCTGCAATTTTCTATGGACAGCTCAATCTGTGAAAAATCATGTGGATGTGAATGGCCCTATACACTATCGTAGTTACAAGTGCTATCCAAGAAAATCAAGAATAGCACTCTTACGAGAACATCAGATGTCGAAATGAGCCCTAACTCTTTTTGAAATGAATATGCAGACACTTTTCGGATCACCTGCTTGGATGTAACGGCCACTACTCTATTCTCAATATAAGTACAGATTCAAGATGTAGATCTGCACAAAGGGTTGGTTGTACAGAGAAGTCATAGGTGCCAAAGTGAAAACCCATAGTTGCCTTTCCCTGGGATTTGCTGGGGTCAGGCAGGGTCATGCTGCATAGTTGTAGTCAAAGAATAAGTTGAGTAGAAACATCAGAAAACCTGGCTGACCAATAAGTAGCCTTCTCCCTTCTGATTGGCCAGCTGACATTTCTGGCCTCAAGTGATTCTGGGGTCCAAGACTCAAGGTACCGTCAAACGCGGCAATATGGCTTCCATATCACTGTAAATTTGTATATTTCGGCGATGTGGAAACCACAATGCCTGTGCGTAGTGGCGTGAGACAGGGCGATTTTACAGCGAGAAATTGCCGGTGGTGCGTCGCTTGATCGCCCTGCTCTGCTGAGAAATCAGGCGATTTCCACCAGGCGATTTCTGCGCATCATGGCGTGTGACTGGGCAATAGCGATGTAGAAATTGAGCTCAGACCATCTGGAAGCAATTCAAGAGGTGTGCCTCAGCGTTCTGTTTGGCGCTCCCCGTCTGCCGCGATTGGTGGTAAAGCGCCATATTTGAATCGCAATATAGTAGAAAGGACACATGCGTCATGTAGAGGGCAGACTTCCTGACAAGGCTGACCAATTTCAACGCAGTTGTGTTGGCCAATCGGAGTGGTAGGGGTGTGGTGTACAATACTCTGGCACGCCTGTCTCCTCGCCGCGCTCACACTCTACGCCCACATCGCTGATGCGGTGGTGGCATGTGACGTGGCAATTTGGCGGCGACGTGGGAATGTCAAATTGCTTCCGGTCTGCTCCAGGCAATTTCCGGAATGCAGGATCGCCAAACATCGCACGCAAGATCTCTATGTGTGACAGGGCGACGGCGATGTGCAAAAAAGTGCCCGGAACGTGCGCGCTCATGTCAAATTGCCAGCCATATGGCGGCGATATTGCTACGTGTAACGGTACCTTCAGGGCTTTTCAGGGTGGCAGCCTCAGATCTCACCGCTGTGATGTCCACTAATCGGTGTTTCATGAAGGCCTTCCATTCTTGTCTTCTGATTTCTCATACAAACCAATGTGGTGATGTTATACCTTTGTTGATCTGCATAAATATTCTAGAGGGGGGAAGAAACATGGAAGGCTTTTTCTTCTGTGAAGGCTGCAGCGAATAGAACTGAGTCTATGTATCTACACAATATCGACATAATTATTAAGAGAAAAAGTGGCAGAAAAAAAACTCAATTACTATTTTTTTTTCTTTTTACCCAGAGAATAGACTGTGCTATATATCAGATACAGGAAATGTTCATTACCCTTCGCTATAACAACTGGCTAAATTGGCTCAGTCTTTCTCACTTGCTTCCTGCTATGAAGTAATTGAGTTGGGACGATATGTGATGGTTCTGTCCCAGCCTTACATTCCCAGAATGCGTTAGTTTCCATGGAGCACTTGCTATTTTGTAAGCTATGTCTTCATCTGATCTATACTCTGCAACCAAAATCAGCAGCTTATCTTTATCTATTATAAATATAAAAATGTTTCCCAAGCTATACCTCAGAGAGCAAAGCAGTGACAAACGTTATTTGTCATACCTCATTTCGAGCACCACAACGCAACAGATGTTCCAAGGACAAATACATTGCAAAACATATTCATATTAGGATTTTATTACCAGGATAGCAGATTATGCCGTAATTTAATCTGGTTTGCAAATGACTCAGCTGCCGACTGATCTTGTTAAAGTGTCAGTTTCAAAATACCGCAGGTTTGTGCGCAGTCAGGAAAATGTACAATAGCAGCATATTTCATTTTCTACCTCAGCTTGATTAAAATAGGATAAAGAGAGCGCCCCCCTCTGATGGAAATTACAGAAATTACTTAGGCTGGCTTCAGACTGCGTGTCTGAACCGATCCGTAGCTGTCCGCTTGAGGCAGACAGCCGCGGACCGGATCAGCACACAGGACGGAGGGCTATTACGCCCTCCGATCCTGTGTGCAGCCGCACGCAGCTGAACCAGCTGACAGGTCAGGACCGCGGCGCCCGCGGTCCTCACCTATTAGCAGCGGGAACTGCGTGCGGCTGCACACAGGATCGGAGGGCATAATAGCCCCCCGTCCTGTGTGCTGATCCGGTCCGCGGCTGTCTGCCTCAAGCGGACAGCTACGGATCGGATCAGACACGCAGTCTGAAGCCAGCCTAAGTAAAAGGATTCTTAAATGAACCAGCAGTTATTAATCACTTAGTGATTGGGTTGTGACTCATGCTAATCTCTTGTAGGTTTTATCTACTATATAATTGCCGTAGGCACGTTTGTGTCGGACCCCGGCACGCCATGGCTTTGTCACTATGTGACGTCACCACGTGCGAGGCATTGCCCACGTAGCGGGCATTGCGACCCCTCGCCGCTGTCATCCCGCTCCGGAGCAGCTGCTGTCAGCACATGCTGACACAGTGCTCCGGAGCCTCTGCCCCTGTGCCCCTGTCATCCCGCTCCGAAGCAGCTGCTGTCAGCACATGCTGACACAGTGCTCCGGAGCCTGTGCCCCTGTGCCCCAGTGCCCCTGTGCCCCAGTGCAGCTCCGGAGCAGCTGCTGTCAGCACATGCTGACACAGTGCTCCGGAGCCTCTGCCCCTGTGCCCCTGTGCCCCTGTCATCCCGCTCCGGAGCAGCTGCTGTCAGCACATGCTGACACAGTGCTCCGGAGCCTGTGCCCCTGTGCCCCAGTGCCCCAGTGCCCCTGTGCCCCAGTGCCGCTCCGGAGCAGCTGCTGTCAGCACATGCTGACACAGTGCTCCGGAGCCTCTGCCCCTGTGCCCCTGTCATCCCGCTCCGGAGCAGCTGCTGTCAGCACATGCTGACACAGTGCTCCGGAGCCTGTGCCCCTGTGGCCCTGTGCCCCAGTGCCCCTGTGCCCCAGTGCCCCTGTGCCCCAGTGCCGCTCCAGAGCAGCTGCTGTCAGCACATGCTGACACAGTGCTTCGGAGCCTGTGCCCCTGTGCCCCAGTGCCCCTGTGCCCCAGTGCACCTGTGCCCCAGTGCCCCTGTGCCCCAGTGCCCCTGTGCCCCTGTGATCCCGCTCCGGAGCAGCTGCTGTCAGCACATGCTGACACAGTGCTCCGGAGCCTGTGCCCTGTGCCCCTGTTCCCCTGTCATCCCGCTCCGGAGCAGCTGCTGTCAGCACATGCTGACACAGTGCTCCGGAGCCTGTGCCCCAGTGCCCCTGTGCCCCAGTGCCCCTGTGCCCCTGTGCCCCTGTGCCCCTGTGATCCCGCTCCGGAGCAGCTACTGTCAGCACATGCTGACACAGTGCTCCGGAGCCTGTGCCCCTGTGCCCCAGTGCCCCTGTGCCCCTGTGCCCCAGTGCCCCTGTGCCCCTGTGATCCCGCTCCGGAGCAGCTGCTGTCAGCACATCCCCATAAGGATTACCGCAACCGCGCCGCATTGCGACTCGCAGGCTGAGTACGAGCAATGGCCGCGAAGCGGCCATTGCGAGTCGCTGGCCGAAAATAGAACCAGAGGCTCGGCCACAAAGCTAGCGATCTCCCGCTCAGGTAGCGCGAGCAATGGCCGCCAGGCCATTGCGAGTCGCTGGCTGAGTGCGAGCACTTGCGGCGCGGTTGCGGTAATCCCCATAAGGATTACCGCAACCGCGCCACATTGCGAGTCGCTGGCTGAGTGCGAGCACTTGCGGCGCGGTAGCGGTAATCCCCATAAGGATTACCGCAACCGCGCCGCAAGTGCAAGTTGTATTAAGATTATTTTATTTTATTTAAAAACCGCATCTGCGGCGCGGTTGCGGTAATCCCCATAGAAAGTATAGGGGACTTGCGGCAGGTGCGGCAAGTGCGGTTTTGCCGCACCTGCCGCAAGTCCCCCTATACTTTGTATGGGGATTACCGCAACCGCGCCGCAGATGCGGTTTTTAAATAAAATAAAATAATCTTAATACAAATAAATTCACTTAAAATAACAAATAATAAATAAATTTAATAATAATAAAAATAGTAAAAAAACAAAACAAAATAAATAATAAAATAAAAAATAGCTATCTACTATAATCAAATTAATGCACGTTCTAGAATCCCGATGCATTTGCATCGGGCTCACAGCTAGTCCAACCATAAAAGGATAACATTTTACAAAGAGTAGAATTGGAGTACAGTGTTCCTCATCATGTCGTGGACGTCCCCGTTTCATGGTTCATTGCTTTATTCCTGGCTTAAAAAATCATTGTATAAGTAATTCAATATTTCATATTAGTAAGGGAGCACCAAGGTAGTGTCAGGTCAGAAAGGTAATGTTGCGGAATTGTAATTAGTTTAGGCCTCTTTAGTTAGCGGACCATGGCCACATCTAAGTCCTGGTGTCACAATCCGGCATGGCATTTAGGCTGAAGGCACATCATCCGACATGATCCCAGTGCCTCGCACGAGTGCAATGCGAGATAAACTCGCATTGCACTAGGACAAGTGGTTCTCTATCATGTCGGGCACACTGGTGCGCATTTTAAGCATTGAACTCGCAAAGCGAGTTTCAGTCGCGGCATGCTGCGACTGCATGCGAGTTGTACGCATGAGATATCAATAAAAATCAATGGGTGCGTTAAGCATGTACTGAGGCTGTGATCCCGGCTGTGATCTCTGTGACAGCCGGGAGCTGTGTGCGGCTTCACACGCCGCGCTGCTGGCGTTGGGAGCGGATGCCCTCCCCCTCCTCAGGCCTTCCCCTTCTCAAGATGGCCCCCACCTGTCACTAACCCCCCACGCCCGATGACGGGACCTGATTGCGGCTTCACCCGCCGCGATGCCCTCCCCCTCCTCAGGCCTCCCCCACCTCAGGCCTCCCCCTCCTCTGGATGGCCCCCACCTCCCATGTCGGGTCTGTTTGTGGCTTCAGCCGCTGCGCTGCTAGCGGCGGGGGAGGATGCCCGGGGGAGGATGCCCGGGGGAGGATGCCCGCGGGAGGATGCCCGCGGGAGGATGCCCGCCCCCCCAGATCCCCGCCCCCTCCTCACCCCCCCCCTTGTCCGATCTCACCGCTCCTCGATCCCCGTGTCCGATCCCGCCGGTGTAGCCGCCGCTCTGCCTCCTCTCCTCGCTGGAACGCCCTCCTCCAGTGCTGCTCCGCCCTGAGGTAAGTACCGTATGTATGAATGAATGAATCAATCAATGATTGAGTGAGTGGGTTTGTGGATGTGTGAATGCGTGGGTGTGTGGATGCGTGGGGTGTGGGTGCGTGGGTTAGTGGGTGTGTGAATGCGTGGGTGTGTGGATGCGTGGGTGTGTGGATGCGTGGGTGTGTGGATGCGTGGGTGTGTGGATGCGTGGGTGTGTGGATGCGTGGGTGTGTGGGTTAGTGGGTTCGTGGGTTAGTGGGTGCGTGGGTTAGTGGATGCGTGGGTTAGTGAATGCGTGGGTTAGTGGATGCGTGGGTTAGTGGATGCGTGGGAGCGTGGATGCATGGATGCGTGGGTGTGTGGATGCGTGGGTGTGTAGGTGCGTGGGTTAGTGGGTGCGTGGGTTAGTGGATGTGTGGATGCGTGGGTGTATGGGTGTGTGGATGCGTGTGTGGATGCGTGGGTGCGTGGGTGTGAGGATGTGTGTGGATGCGTGGGTGTGTGGGTGTGTGGATGCGTGGGTGTGTGGATGCGTGGGTTAGTGGATGTGTGGGTGTGTGAATGCGTGGGTGTGTGAATGCGTGGGTGTATGGATGCGTGGGTTAGTGGATGTGTGGATGCGTGGGTGTGTGGATGCGAGGGTGTGTGGGTGTGTGGGTGCGTGGATGTGTGGGTGCGTGGGTTAGTGGATGCGTGTGTTAGTGGATGCGTGGGTTAGTGGATGCGTGGGTGTGTGGATGCATGGGTTAGTGGATGCATGGGTGTGTGGATGCGTGTGTGGATGCGTGGGTGCGTGGGTGTGAGGATGTGTGTGGATGCGTGGGTGTGTGGGTGCGTGAATGCGTGGGTTAGTGGATGTGTGGGTGCGTGGGTGTGTGGGTGCGTGGATGTGTGGGTGCGTGTGTTAGTGGATGCGTGTGTTAGTGGATGCGTGGGTTAGTGGATGCATGGGTGCGTGGGTGTGTGGATGCGTGGGTTAGTGGATGCGTGGGTATGTGGATGCGTGGGTATGTGGATGCGTGGGTATGTGGATGCGTGGTACGTGGATGCTTGAATGTGTGGGAGCGGGGATGTGTGGGTGCGTGGATGTGTGGATGCGTGGGTGTGTGGGTGCGTGGGTTAGTGGATGTGTGGGTGCGTGGGTTAGTGGATGTGTGGGTGCGTGGGTTAGTGGATGCATGGGTTAGTGGATGCGTGGGTTAGTGGATGCGTGGGTTAGTGGATGCGTGGGTTAGTGGATGCGTGGGTACGTGGATGCGTGGGTACGTGGATGCGTGGGTACGTGGATGCGTGGGTACGTGGATGTGTGGGTGCGGGGATGTGTGGGTGCGTGGGTTAGTGGGTGCGTGGATTAGTGGATGTGTGGGTGCATGGGTTAGTGGATGCGTGGGTGCGTGGATGTGTGGGTGCGTGGGTTAGTGGATGCGTGGGTTAGTGGATGCGTGGGTACGTGGATGCGTGGGTACGTGGATGCGTGGGTACGTGGATGTGTGGGTACGTGGATGTGTAGGTACGTGGATTAGTGGATGTGTGGGTGCATGGGTTAGTGGATGCGTGGGTGCGTGGATGTGTGGGTGCAAGGATGTGTGGATGCGTGGATGTGTGGGTGCGTGGGTTAGTGGATGCGTGGGTTAGTGGATGCGTGGGTTAGTGGGTGCATGGATGCATGGGTGCATGGATGGATGTGTGCGTGTGTGTGACTGCATGTGTGGATGTGTGCACGAATGGATGTGTACATGCGTGGATAATGGATGGATGGATGCAACAAGGTATCAAGTGTCCTCTTCTAGTCTCAGGGATCATAGTCATGGTGCACTGTATGACAGATCATTGCCATACAGTGCACCATAACTCTGACGCCAGAGACTGTAGGAAGAGGACACTTGATCCCTTGCTGCAATCTCTGGAGCAGAGGCGATCGAGCATCGTGGGACCTTCGTTGTGGACTACGTCGGAGGCGATCGAGCGTCGCGGGACCTTCGTTATGGACTACGTCGGATCTTTCTAATAAAGATGGAGTCTGAATTTTGTTTGTGTTTTTTTCCAAATAAAAATATTTTACTCTGTGTGTATTTATTGACTACTTACCAGAGATTCCTAATGGCAGGTCTAACATTGGCCCAATATTATGAATCTCGGGCTTAGTGCCAGCTGCCAATAAAAAGCTGGCATTAACCCCTTTATTACCCAGTTTGCCACCGGCACCAGGGCAACTGGAAGAGCATGGGTACAGCACCAGAAAATGGCGCTTCAATGAATGCGCCATTTTCTGGGGCGGCTGCGGGCTGCAATTCGCAGCATGGGGGGCCCAGAACGCTTGGGCCTCTCCATGCTGCGGATTCCAGCCCCCAGCTGTCTAGTTGTACCTGGCTGGACCAAAAATATGGCGGAGCCCCACGTCATTTTTTTTTTTCTAGGATTTGTTCTAGAAATAAAAAAATGGGCTTCGCTGTATTTTTGGTTGCCAGCAAGGTACAACAAGGCAGCTGGGGGTTGGTGGCAGTCTGTAGCTGCCAAGTTGTACCTGGCTGGACCAAAAATATGGCGAAGCCCCACGCCATTTTTTTTAATTACTTCTACCAATAAAATGACATGGAGCTTTGCCATATTTTTGGTTGCCAGCCAGGTACAACTTGGCAGTTGGGGGGCTGCAATCCTCATCATAGAGAGATCCAAATGTTGTGGGCCCCTCACGCTGCAAATTGCAACTCACAGCCACCTCAGAAAATAGCGCATTCATTGGAGGTGCCATTTTCTGGTGCTGTACCCCAACTCTTCCAGTTGCTCTTGCGCTGGTGGCAATGCTGGTTGCACACAGGGGCTCTCCATGCGCGACATGGTGTCCGTTAAACAATTGTTAGCGGACACCATGTTGCATATGGAGAGCCCCTGTGTGCCTAAACATTGGAGCTCCCCCACAAGTGACCCCATTATGCATCTGGATTTGTTCCTTGGGGGTCTAGTTTCCAAAATGGGGTCACTTGTGGGGGAGCTTGAATGTTGAGGCACACAGGGGCTCTCCATACGCGACATGGTGTCCGCTAACAATTCCAATTGTTAGCGGACACCATGTCGCGTATGGAGTGCCCCTGTGTGCCTCAGCACTGGAGCTCCCACACAAGTGACCCCATTTTGGAAAGTAGACCCCCAAGGAACAAATCTAGATGCATAATGAGCACTTTGAAGCTCCAGGTGCTTCACAATTTGATCCGTAAAAATAAAAAAATAAGATTTTTGTGGAAGAAAAATATTTTTTTCATTTTTACGGATCAATTTGTGAAGCACCTGGGGCTTCAAAGTGCTCATTATGCATCTAGATTTGTTCCTTGGGGGGGTCTAGTTTCCAAAATGGGGTCACTTGTGGGGGAGCTCCAATGCTGAGGCACACAGGGGTTCTCCAAACGCGACATGGTGTCCGCTAACAATTTGAATGGAAATCAGCTCAAATTGTTAGCTGACACAATGTCACGTTTGGTGAGCCCCTGTGTGCCTAAACATTGGAGCTCCCCCACAAGTGACTCCATTGATTGACAAATAAGTGGCAGCAAATCAGTGCAGTCTTGACACCAGGAGAAGGTGCTAGTCTGTCGGATCGCAGTAGGAATGAAAAAATCTCACTAGCACCCCACTAGCACCACACTAGCACCGCACTAGCACCGCACTAGCACCGCACTAGCACTACTACACGCATCAAACTCGCATCAGTATTGCGCTTCAAAAACGCGCCGTTTTAGAGGGATCAGTGTGGCTTCAGCCTTACTAATTTCATTGGGGTCTTGTTGATCTTAAAGCTTTGTCCCTGTAGAATTCAAAATATTGCGACTCACATGTGACCTGTTTGGAATAGGAAAACAATGAGAAAACAGACCTATATGTGTATGATCATAAATAATATTATCATGTAGATTTTGAAGCAATTCCACTTCTAAATCTACATCATCAAAAATAGCATCAAATATTTTTTGAATATCGGATTCAAGTTCCACATCAACATCTGTGTTAACATAACCTTTAGTGGTACCTATTTTTTCTTATTGTGTCTCTCTATATAATACCACGTGCACACATTGAGTATTTGGTGAGGGTTTTTACCTCAGAATTTCTAAACCAAAACCAGGAGTGGAACAATCCGAAGAAAACTATCTAATAAACCTTGTTCCAAATTATTATACAAATCGGTTTTAAGTGTCATTGGGTTTTTTTGTGTTTTTGTTTTTTCAATGAAACCCATTGATAGTATTGTGTCTCAGGCTTCTTTGGATCATTGAAATCAATCTCAGATAGCTGAGATAATTAGTTTGGCAGGTGAGCACAATAAAAGGAAAACTGAATGTTCCACAATGTTAAGCAGGCCACAGTTTTCAAGTAACATGGGAAAGAAAGGATCTCTCTGCTGCCAAAAAGCAACAAATAGTGCAATGTCTTGGACAAGGGATGAAAACATGAGATATTGCACGAAAACTTAAGCGTGATCATCTTATTGTGAAGAGATTTGTGGCTGATTCTGAGCACAGACGTGTTCGTGCAGATAAAGGCAGAATGAGGAAGGTTTCTGCCAGGCAAGTTCATCAGATTAAGAGAGCAGATTCTAAAAAGGCCTTACAAACCAACAAACAGATATTTGAAGCTAATAAAAGGAAAAGAAAGGCGGCACTCACCGGGTAAACGAGAAAGTCCTTTTATTCCAGAGTTCCGGAAACAAACAGGGTGCAGGGAGGGGGCAAGAGGAGCCGCCGGACTACGGCACCGTTTCGCGACGCGTGTCGCTTCTACGGGTCCAGGCATGAACCAGGCACCTGGACCCGTAGAAGCGACACGCGTCGCGAAACGGTGCCGTAGTCCGGCGGCTCCTCTTGCCCCCTCCCTGCACCCTGTTTGTTTCCGGAACTCTGGAATAAAAGGACTTTCTCGTTTACCCGGTGAGTGCCGCCTTTCTTTTCCTTTTATTGGCTAATGCTGGTGCTTTGGCTGTGCACCCCCGGTGGGAAATCGCCATTCCTGGAAGGAAATCTAACCGTGACCTTGGCCCTGCTAAGTGCCCTGACTGACTTGTTCACTACAGATATTTGAAGCTGCTGGTGCCTCTGCAGTCCCTCGAACCTCAAGGTGTAGGATCCTTCAAAGGCTTGCAGTGGCGCATAAACCTACTATTCGGCCACCCCTAAACAGTGCTCACAAGCAGAAATTGTTGCAGTGGGTCCAGATATACATGAAGGCTAATTTTCAAATAGTCTTGTTTACTGATGAGTGCCGAGCAACCCTGGATGGTCCATATGGATGGAGTAGTGGATGGTGGGTGGATGGTCACCATGTCCCAACAAGGCTGCGACATCAGCAAGGAGGTGAAGGAGTCAAGTTTTGGGCCGGAATCATTGGGAAACAGCTGGTAGGCCCCTTTAAGGTTCCTGAAGGTGTGAAAATGACCTCTGCAAAGTATATAGAGTTTCTGAATGAGAACTTTCTTCCATAGTACAAAAAGCAAAAACGTGCCTTCAGTAGCAACATCATCTTCATGCATGATAATGCACCATCTCATGCTACAAAGAATACCTCTGTGTCATTGGCTGCTATGGGCATAAAAGGAGATAAACTCATGGTGTGGCCACCATCTTCCCCTGACCTCAACCCTATAGAGAACCTTTGAAGTATAATCAAGCAAAAGATCTATGCGGGTGGGAGGCAGTTCCCATCAAAACAGCAGCTCTGGGAGGCTATTCTGACATCATGCAAAGAAATACAAGCATAAACTTTCCAGAAACTCACAAGTTCAAAGGATGCAAGAATTGTGAAGGTGATATCAAAAAAGGTTTCCTATGTTAACATGTAACTTGGCTTGTTAGGATGTTTTGGAGTTAAATAGCTTTTTATTTCAGTGAATGTGACCTCGTAATGCTGCAAATTCAACAAATGAGCATTTTCAGTTCTTTCAAACATATCAAATGTTTAGAAACTCTACTGTGCCTAATCATTTGGAACAGTGCATTTAGAGGTTTTTTTTAATTCATTTAATTTTACTGTTATCATTGGGAGGTTTCTTTAATAAAATTCAATGTATACTCTAATGGGTGATGATTTTTATTACACGGACTGTCATTTACACCGACCATTTAGGAAAATCAGAGAAAAAGAACATTTGCATAATAATTTGGAACGTGGTGTAGAAACACGTCACCACTTTAGGATTTTTTACCCACTCTTGGTTTTGGCTACAAATACTGAGGCAAAAATTCACAAAACATTTAACCTCCGCATGTAGCCAAATACTGAGGTAAAAGAAACTTACCAAATACTCAACATATGCCTTTGTCCTAAAAAGATTTCTTTACGTGGTTTTTGAACATGGATTTTTCTGGCTATATATGCTAAGATTATGTTATGTGACAGAATAGTAGCATATCCTTCTGTATAAATGTTGTAAGTTGCAATCCAATACTTAGTAAATGAATGCCCCATTATAAAATCATTCATCAGTAGAAGATATGGGTTATGCGATTGAATGGCTGGTATTTAGAAAGCTGGCTGCATTGCCTCTAATTACAGCAATGTTCATGTGGTATACCATACTTGTTTCCTCAGTGAATGAGATATCCAGACCCATCACCCTTGCAATAGGCGTGACTGTATGGCTAAATTGAACAACAATTACTCTCCACTGGTCCCTAATAACTGAGGAAGATGAAGCTGTGGGTGAGTCACAAAGGTCTGACGGCTCTTAATGCTCCTGTTCCGGTCGTAAGACCAAAAACATCAGAAAAAATAAATTTATTTTTTACAAAAGCCACATAAATGGTAACAGGAAAAAGCAATAGTGTGATAATTTGCTTCTTTTCATCTGTGACATACAACTTTCCAGAATAAAACAACACAAGTAACAGATCCACAGGAAAGTGACCTTGTTGTGCAATTATAAAAATACCTGTTATTTTGTTTGTTCTTAAGGCATAGAAATGTGAAGCTGAAATACTAACATTCATCCAATAAGGACAATGGGACAATCACAAATTGAGTAAGCGATGCTGGGCACAGACGGCAGGGTGTCACATCTGTGCATATAGAAAACACGTGCACTCACAGACAGGTGTTACTAACAGTGCTTACAGGAGGACCAAAGCTAGAAACGAAGGATGAAAGTTTACTGTTTAAATGTAGAGATGATAGAACACTTTCAACACAGGTGATCTTGTGAAAGCAGAGTCTGTACCATCACAATTGGCAAAGCACCAGCGATCCCGACCTGGTAAGCCTAGGTCTCACATAACGATATTGGTAACGATATCGTCCTATTTGTGACGTAGGAACGATATCCTTACCGATATCGTTGCGTGTGACTGATAGCAGCAATCAGGCCCCTGCTGTGAGGTCGCTGATCGTTGCACAGGGCTCCTGACCATTTTTTGGTCGTTGGCCCCCCTGCTGGTCACCACACATCGGTGTGTGTGACCGGCGGGGGCAGCGATCAGCGACCTGTCAGGATCCCCCGCCATGTCACAGCGCCGCACAGCAGCGCTGTAACATGACATCCAGGGTGACAAGCGGGCTTAGAGACCCGCTTGTTTACCATGGTTACCGGCACCCGCCCGCTTCCGGGTTGCGGGGAGCGAGCGGGTGCATCCTCTCCTATCCTGTCCCTCACTATTCTCATCTCTCCCTGCTATTTCCCTGTTCCCTACTCTATCCCCTATCCTAAACCCTAATCCTATCCCTCTCCTTGTTCTAAATAAAGAAATCCCCCCCCGAGGCTCACCGGCATCAGAGGCTCCCATACCGGCATCTCTGTAATGGAGATCTCAGGGGTAAAGGACCTGTAATGAGGTCAGTATCATGTGACCGGCCTATACTGTACAGTATAGGCCGGTCACATGACTGTGACCTCATTACAGGTCCTTTACCCCTGAGATCTCCATTACAGAGATGCCGGTATGGGAGCCTCTGATGCCGGTGAGCCTCGGGGGGGATTTTCTTTATTTAGAACAAGGAGAGGGATAGGATTAGGGTTTAGGATAGGGGATAGAGTAGGGAACAGGGAAATAGCAGGGAGAGATGAGAATAGTGAGGGACAGGATAGGAGAGGATGCACCCGCTCGCTCCCCGCAACCCGGAAGCGGGCGGGTGCCGGTTACCATGGTAAACAAGCGGGTCTCTAAGTGCAGGAGAGACCCGCTGTTACCATGGTTACCAGCGTCCGTCCGCTCCCAGGATGCAGGGAACGAGCGGACGCTGGGTACCAACGATCTGGCTGCCCAGAGGTCGCTGGTGAAGTCTGTCAGTGTGACAGCTCACCAGCGACCTGATAACGATGTGTCAACGATGCATCAACGATGCTGATCGTTGTCGGCATCGCTGACACATCGTTATGTGAGACCGGGGCTGTAGGGATCACTGGTGCGTCACTGTTGGGATCGCTGGTGAGATGTCAAACAGTCAGATCTCACCAGCGACGCAACAACGATCCGGAATTGATACGTAGGTTATTGGGACCCTGTTTCTCAGACCTGTAGTATTGAGGTCATTGGTCGTTGTCCCTGTCAAATACAACGATGCATGCTGCCCAGCGGGACCCCAACGATCAAAAATGGTCCAGGCGACTCTGACACGACCAGCGATCTCACAGCGGGGGCCTGGTCACATCTAAGTGTCAAACATAGCGAGATCGCTGGTGAGGTCGCTGTTGCGGCACCAAACTTGTGACTTAGCAGCGATCTCGCTAGCAATCTCACTTAGTGTGACAGGGCCTTTAGGCTATGCGCCCACTGTGCTTCTATTTTGTGCTGCGTTTGTATTTAGACAGACTCAGCCAAAGCAGCACAAACCTGCAAATTGCATTTGTGCTGTGTTTGTGCACATACAAACACAACACAATTATGGGGACACACAGACAGACTGACACATACACAGACAGACACAGACAGACTGACACACACAGAGACAGACACAAACAGACAATTTCTCACTCACCCCTGGTGATCTCCAGTGACTCTTTCTCCGTACAACGGTAGGAGATGTCTATTGTACTGCCAGGACCTTGCACCGTGTGGCTCAGGCTGTTACATGGTGTGCAGGCCCTGGCTTTGATAGGACGATTCCAGCAGATCTATCAGCTAGTGTGCAAGAAGCAAGAAACACTGAAGATTACTGGAAGATCACGTAGGATTCCTGAGGTGGGTAAGTATTGGTGCGTGTATGCTGCAGAAATCGCTTTAAAAAAGCATCACATATGCATTGTGGGAATACCCATGCGTTTGTAATGCTTTTTTTTTTTTTTTTTTTTTTTAAGAATAGAATGGAATCTCTATGGGGAAAACACAGCCCAAAAACGGACAACTTAATTGCAGAGACATAAATTGCAAGCAATTTCTGCACCAAAAATGCAGCACCCAAAAGCTCACATGTTGGGAACAGCTTTTGTAAAAACACATAGACATTCAATACAAAACTGTGGGTGCTGCATTTTTGGTACAGAAATAAATAAAGAAATACAACAAAAACGCACAGAGTGAACATAGCCTTATTTTGCCATATGCAAAACTATCAAAGTTTCGACCTATTGCAGTTCTTTGTCAAGCATACAGTTAAGCAGCACAGCAAGTTTAAAGGGAATCTGTCACCCTTTTGAGTTTTTTTTTTATTAATATGACCATACAGGCAGCATTGAGCTGAAATTAGCCATACCTGTATGCCTCGTGGATGATGGGTCATTGTGGAAAAATCAGTTTTTATATCTTTTTGGTTTGTACTTCTGGAAGTTGAGACTGCCTCCGGCCTTCATTATACAGGATTTCTCCGACCCCCCCATCTATTCCTTAGGGTCCCTGAGACGTCAGGTATGCAGCGGAAATTCCGCGCCTGCGCATTTTGCCTGCTGTTTCTCCAGTACATTGTTCCGCCCTTCTGTAGGCATAGTCTTCAATTTTGATGTGTGCAGGCATTTTGGGAGTCACAGCTACTTCACAGTGCAGGGGAGAGACAGCATGGAGAATGTGCATGCGCTTGATATCCAACCTCGCACCTGACAGGCATACGAGAAAAGGAGGGGAATTTGGGTATAATGAAGGCCAGTGGCAGTCTTCTCTTCCGGACAACATACGCCCCATTGCCCAGAAGATAGAACATATAAAAGATGTCTTTACCACAAATACCCTTCATCCAGGAGGCATACAAGTATGGCCAATTTCAGACAAAAGCTATGTTGCTTATCCATGTTATATAAATAAAAGCTTATAACCTGACGTTAAATTAATCCATTGGTTTTATAAATTACTCTTTTGAAATCTGAAACCCTCCCAAATGTGGTTTAGGTTAAGAAAATAAATTGGCATCAATGCTAAAATGTTGATCATATAATGAACACAGAATGGTCAGATTTTGGCAGGACAAAAGTTGTGTCGCCTGGTCATATAATGCACCCAATCCTAGTTTACATCCTCACCTGTGCTCCGTAAATGATCGGTTTATTAGTGGGTGTGTATAAAAAGAAACCCAGCATCCCGACCTTCACTTAAACTGCAACTTGAGCTTTGACAACATGCCAAAAATCCACCCTGTGACCAAAGCCTTGATTATCAAGAGACTGAAGACCAGATCCACTGCAGAGGTGGCTGGCACCTTTAATGTGTCTCATCGTCAAGTACAAAGAATTAAAAAAAACATTTGAAGAGACTGGAAATGTGTTTGACAAGCCCAGGTTCGGCAGACCCCGTAAGACAACTGCTCAGGAGGAATGTTTGTTGGTTAGAAAATCCAAAGCAAGACCCTCTTCCACTGCAGCAGAGCTACAACAGGCCTGATCACCTCAAGTCCCTGTGTCACTGTGTCAACTAGAACATTTGTAGGATTCTATCTCGAAATGGCCTCCATGGTTGAATCAGTGCCCAGAAGCCAGCACTAAACAAAAGGCAAATAAAAAACCGTGTGTCATTTGCAAAGTCCCACAGCCTGCTAAACAGATGGATGCTGGAAAAGTGACAGAAGGTGGATTTCTCTGATGAATCTTCAGTAGAATTGCACCACAGCCCCCGCAGATACTGCAGGAGGTCTACTGGAGCCCATATGGATCCACATTTGGTGGTGCAAAGATCATTTGGTGGTGCAAAGATCATGGTCTGGGGTTACATTCAGTATGGGGGTGGGCGAAACATTTGCAAGGTGGAAGGCAATAACAATAGCCTAAAATATCAAGAAGTATTAGCTACCTCTTACATTCCAAATCATAAAAGGGGTCAAATTCTGCAGTAGAATGGTGCTCCATCTCATACATCCATCTCTACAAAAAAGTTCCTCCTGGCAAAAAAGATCAAGGTGCTCAAGGACTGGCCAGCCCAGTCACCAGACATGAACATCATTGAGCATGTTTGGGGTAGGATGAAAAAGGAAGCGTGGAAGACAAAACTAAAGAATCTAGATGAACTCTGGGAGGCATGTAAGACTGCATTCTTTGCTATTCCTGATGACTTCATTAATAAATTGTATGAATCATTGTTGAACCGCATGGATGCAGTCCTTCAAGCTCATGGAAATCACACAAAATATTATATATGACTCTAATAGCACCACAACTTCATTCACCAATGTTATGCAACATAAATTTGTATTTTAAGTTAATTATTTTCTTACATTACTTTCTGTGGGCAACAAAACTTTTATCTTGCCAAAATCTGACCATTCTGTGTTCATTAAATGATCAATATTTCAGCATTGATGACAATTTATTTTCTTAACCTAAACCACATTTGGGAGGGTTTCAGCTTTCAAAAGAGTAATTTGTAAAACCAATGGATGAATTTAATGTCAGGTTATAAGCTTTTATTTACATAACATTGATAAGCGACATAACTTTTGTCAGGGACAGTATGCTACCTGTGTGAGAATTATATAATATAGAGTAGGTAATTGTAAAGTCGATACATTGATACCCATAATCGCAAAAAATGAAGCAAGAAAAGCAAATATTTGAGCCATTAAAGACTGCAGTGAAATAAGCATTCACTGCGCATGCGGCAGCATTCAAAAGAACACACCTCCACTAATCACGGCTATGCATCGGTGTCACTCAATAGCCAATGTCAATCTTGCTGAGCTTATTGTGTGTGCTAACTTACAGTACATCATAGTCATGTGAATGCTGGCCAATCCTGCTCAAAGTATTCAAGCATTAATGCAATATACAGTCCTTTTATGTCATATCACGGTGACACAGTTACAGCCAGGTTTTCTGATAAAAGCCTATTATGAAGGGAAAACAAACAAATTATGAAAGAAAAAACTACCGTACATTGATTTAAAATGTACATAAAATTATATTTGCTGACTGTTCTATCGGAATATCAGTGATTAAGTACCGTACTTTAGAAATATGTAGGCTGAGGTTCCCACCTACTTCTGAATTCAAGCAGCACATACAGTAGTGTAATAACAGATGGCCATGTATCTTCAACTGTGGTAGCAGCAAGATTTGAACACGGTGCCAGGCTTTCATGGAATACTTCATTTGGCGGGGTCTGAATCCCTTGGTATTATTTTTGTGCCATTGTACATTTGATTATTCTTCAGCAGCTAAGATCTTCTGGTGTCCATATCTTGTACTTCTTTACTTAAAAGTAATCGTCAAATTATTTATATTCCAAAATCAATAGTTAACATGAAAATAAGAAATTTTTTAATATCTTTAATCTGAGAAATCTGCTTCTTTCTTTTGCAGAATTGATCATTAATTTTCAAAATTTTCAATATACAGATAATATCTGTGTTTAGTGAATTCCTATTACTACAGTTGACTCTCATGAAGTTCTACAGAGAAAAGTAACTGTAGTTTCAGGAGAACTTGTCTGCCTCAGGCATTTCCTTCCTCCCTTCTCCTTCTGTATACTTTAGGCTCATGTAATATGTGCCATCCCCCGCTCACGTCTCAGTGCCGGCTTCAGTGCTGAAAGGTGGTGAAAATGGGGATGCAGTGAATATTACATGAGCCTAATGAGCGGGTCCATGTGACCACCGACTTCCTCTGCGGCCTGCTCCAGCCCCCAGGCACCTCTCCAGAGCTGCTGCTCCCCCCAGCATAGGTCTGTATATCTGGACCATAAGATGCACACCCCATTTTCACCTCAATTTGGAGGGAAAAAAGTGCATCTTATGATCCAAAAAATACGGTAACTTCGGTACATTTCCATTTATTTCTGAAGATTTTGTACAGTCTATGTAAAAAATGAAGGGGTGCAAATAATGGTGAACAGCAATGTATACCATCCCCATAAAAGATTTTACTATTGAAATGTCCCCCAGAGGTCTTTTATGTGTGCACAAAGTGTAAATTAAATGCATGAATTAAATAAAAATTAGCAGGTAAAAATGAGCAAATAAAATTCAATCCATATATCACTTATTAGCCCTGCCCCCGTAAACAAAAATGTGTCTGATGCTTAAAAATGATTGTTGCAGCATAAGAAATACAAATGTAACTATATTTCACTGCTCCTATGTGGTCACTAAATTAAAAAAAAACACACACTTATTTCTCTGATTTTCCCACTAATATTGCTTGATATCAGAGAAAAAAATAATGGTTACATAAAAATAAAGCCCCATATATCACGGAACAAGACACAAACATATATATATATATTGTGAGGTAGCGTCCCTGGTGTACGCACTTGGCAGCATAATTAACGCCAACTACAATGTGTAACGTAACATAAACAGCGGGTTTATTTCTTTCTTTCGTCATAAACCGCTTAGCACTCACATAACATAATACAGTGTTTTACATCACACATAACATAATCTTCATCTGTACATTACAGGACATTCCATCATATTATTTACAGTTCATATTACATACATCTCTATGCTCTGGAACACTAACTACAGCTCCTTTGGCACTCCCGGCCGCCTAGCCGTATCTACCCTTCACATTTACATATACCGTATTTTTCGCTTTTTAAGACGCACTTTTGCCTCCTCCAAAGTGGGGGGGTAAAAGGGGGTGCGTCTTAAAAAGCGAATCTGAAAATATAAGCAATAAGAAAAATAAATAAAAACAGTTACCGGGGGGGAAGGGCGCTGTGTGTGCGGCTGCTGAGTGGGGGTGCCGTAGTGTGAGGGGCACAGCTGCACTACCGGAGCTGCGGGGGATGATCGGTGGTAGCGAGCGGTGGGCGTCGCCATATTCTCTCTGCTAGGCTGCATTCACTAAGCAGTGTGCAGCCGGCCGGTAGAGGTAGAGACTTCAGAATGGCTGCGGGTCTCCGTTATGGCCGCGGCCATTTTGTTGAAGCCATTGGGGTCCAGAGGAGGGGGAATGGGAAGAGGCACAAAAGTACACAAAAGGGGCAATACACAGGATGGGGACATATATACAAGATGGGGGGACATAGTTTCAAGATGGGCATATATAAAGGATGGGGGCATATATACTGGTTGGAGGACATATATACAGGATGGGGGGCATAATATACAGGATGGGGGGGCATGATATACAGGATGGGGGGGGCATAATATACAGGATAGGGAACATATAGATAAGATGGGGGAATGTATATGCCAGGATGGGGGGGCCATATTTACAGCATGGGGACATATATGCCATGATGAGGGATATATATACCAGGATGGGGGGGCATATGTACCAGGATGGGGACATATATACAGGATGGGGACATATATACCTGGATGAGCGACATGTATACCAGGATGAGGGACATGTATACCAGGATGGGGGCATATATACAGGATGAGGACATGTATACCAGGATGGGGACATGTATACCAGGATGGGGGCATATATACAGGATGGGGACATGTATGCCAAGATGAGGGACATATATGCAAGGATGAGAGATATATATACCAGAATGGGGGGGAATATATATACCGGGATACCAGGATGGGGGGTTTATGTACCAGGATGAGGGACATATATACTGATTTGTAAGACGGACACTGACATTATAAGACGGACCCCATTTAACATTAAAAATTATTTTTTTTCTCTTTTCCTTAACCAAATTTGGGGTGCGTCTTATAATCAGGTGTGTCTTATAAAGCGAAAAATACGGTAATACATTTTCAACAGAACCTCAAGGCGTCCCCCACCATCCCTTTCAGACCTCTATCTGGTTCTAATGGTGGTTACAGCCACCTGGCCCTTTGACAAGGATTTTTCCCCATCATATGTACACTTGGACTCATCATATGGTACTTTTTCATACACCACTATGACTCCCACAGTTACATTACACATCCATCATACAGGGTAGTTTTGCATACGCCCAATATGATTCACACCTTAGTCAATGGGACCATATCACAACTTCACAGTGAGTCCCAATGGCGGTTATAGCCACCTGGCCTTCATTCACATGAGGCAACATACATGGCAGTTTTCCATAAACCATTATGCTTTACACATGAACACCATACATCATACCTGGCACTTTTACATAAACCATTATGAAGTACACACTTAGGCTAGGGTCACATTAGGAAGGCTAATTGCGGTTACTGCATCCAGATCTGGATGCGGTAATTGCAAGTGCCTTCAGACGCATTTTTGTGTAAAAATGTGTCTTTATCATCGCATACAGTAACCGGATTGCTCAGGATGTGTAATCCGGAGCAATCCGGTTACTGTATGCTTTGTTCATCCCTGCTGCCGCAGGAATGAACAAAGGGTTAATGTTTTTAATAGATGTGTGCAACATGTCTCCAGGGAGTGCCCGCCCTCCCTAGAGACATGCTGTCCACACAGGTCGGCATGTGAGGGGTTAATATGTGCAATTATAGTATTGCCGGCTATTGTCGGCATTTACAATTTTCTGAATGAAACCCAGCGGCTCTTCACTGTGGAGGAGATACAGTACATAATCTACGTATTGTATGAGCCGCTATCCATGGTCCTGAAAGCTTTAACATTAGATCTATGGTGGTGCGCTGCCCATAGACCTAATGTTAAAGCTTTCAGTACCCTGGATAGTGGCTCATACAGTAAGTAGATTATTTTCATTCAGAAAATTGTAAATGCCGGCAATACTATAATTGCACATATTAACCCCTCGACCTGTGTGGACAGCATGTCTCTTGGGAGGGTGGGCACTCCCTGGAGACATATTGCCCACATCTAGTAATAACATTTAACCCTTTGTTCATCCCTGCGACAGCAGGGATGAACAAAGCATACGGCTGCCGCAGGCATTCACATATGCCTTGCGGCAGCCGCATGTGCTCCCATAGGAGCCCACTATAGCAATCCTGCTGCAGATTGCAAAGCGCTCTGAAAACCGCAGCCTGCGTGATTTTTACCGCAGGCTGCAAATCCGGATGCTGTAACCGGATTGCTTGTAGTGCAATCCGGTTTAAATAATGGGCTCCTATGGGCTGCGGTTCCTGATCCAGTTTTGAGCTTTTTAACAGCTTAAAACCGAATCAGGATCTGAATTTTGTAACCCAAAATGTGACCTCAGCCTTAATCAACGGGACCATATCACGACTTCCCAGTCAGTCCCAATGGCGGTTATGACCACCTGGCCCTTGAGCCATCCTCGGTCTCCATCCACATAACACCTCCACGGACTTCAGTCCGTCACAGCGCCCATACCCACATGCAACCACAATCCCTCATGGACATCAGCCTCTCTGGTCAGAGGGCAGGCGTCTCCGGCGTGGAGAGCCCGGCTTCTCGCCTCACATCCACACATCTTGCAGGATCCGTCTGGTCTAGTTCCCATCTCCAGTCTGCTTCTCACACAGACACCTGGCAGGTTAAGTCCTGCTCGCCACACCCACATGACACACCTACACCTGGGGCTGTTAGCAATCAGCACACATTGCTCTCTCATCAACCTTTCAGATCTTAACCCACTGTGTACAGGCTCATGTGAACAGGCACCTGTGCTGCAAGCCCATGTGATGCACCCCGGCCATGGGTCACATGCCGGACACATCACTAAATAATATATATATATATATATATATATATATATATATATATATATATATATATATATATACATATACACTCGGTCAGAGACTGGGGTAAATGGTCTGGTCCTGCGCTAGTTAAGCCAGTCCCCTTTTTGTCTGTTTTCATTATTCAGAAAAATATTGGAATCTAAGAATATTTTTCTATCTCCTGGCTAACACGGTACAAACATTTTTTGCCTATTCATTATTCAGGTATTTTATGTATGTTTTTGTAGGTATTACTGAGCAGAACTTTTTTAATAGCCGTGTTTCCTTTAGAACCTAATAAAATGAAATCGAAATATAAAATGTTGCCTTTTTTCACAGCTGCCTCACACTTTTATGTCTCTGAACGGGTATATAGCTACATTTAAGCAGTGAAGCCATACCTATATGCCTGCCCGATATCATTATAGATTCAAAGCTTATTTTCATTACTTGAATTACCATCCGTTACCCTGGCAACCTTTGTTTTAATGCATATAGATAGAAGCGGCAATTTTAACTTCCCCGGGAAGCAAAATGTCACCGGATGATATTTATAGGATATAACCACAGACTATAAAATGAATAGAGTGCCGCCTTGTATAGGCACAATTATAATAGAAACTTTTATTACCAGCAATATAAGATGCCACTTTTTATTATTATTATTAAAGACTAGGGAAGTAGACGCATCATTCAGTGATTTCTAATGGCATTTTGTGTTAAGAAAGTAAGGGGCATTCAAGATCGTCACCGGAGGTTTGTGATGAAGTGGTGAACGCCGGCAGGTAATAATGCTTGGACCATGTTATTGGAACTAAACTTTCAGAAAAGACTTTACTGTAGAAGACCTTGTGAAAAGCAACATTTTCCTTTTGTTCGACTGTAGGACCAGATTGCTTTACTTGAAGACGATTTAAAGTCACTGACTTTGATCTATAAATAACGGGCTCCCTTAGCGGCAATTTATCCACCAGTATATTTCATCTTGTCTTACACATTTTAAAAATAGACCTAATACTCAGGTTTCGGGACGCCTTTATTACTTGTATGCCTGTTTTCATGTCCTACTGTCCTAAATTGACTTTGTCCTTAGGTCTCCCCACAGACATGTATACATTACATTTTATTCAGAGCAATACATTTCCCCGAGACATTGTTACTGCCGGAGGCATTGTATGATAATCACTCAACCTTGTTGAATAGAAGTCAGGGCACATGGGTTTTGAGCCACATTGCAGAGCACAACCTAAACTTTCTATAAATATAGCCCACCTAGTGCCAGATTATTAAATGGGCTTCTGTTGGACACTTTCACACTGCAATATTTAGCATCAGTAATTATAAGTCAAAATCAGAGGCGTGCACACAAAATAATAGAACATAAATTATTATGCGAATGAACACTAATGAGCAATAGGGTAATCATGTCTTGAACGTTTGACTTTCAGGTTCTATATCTCACCGTCCAGCACAGTGTGTGAGATCACCTTCATTTCATACACAATCATCTTGGTAATCTCATACATATATTTGACTTGCGACTAATTTATCTCATGAATATGTATACTTCTCATGTCACTACATTGTTACTGTTTTGCTACTAAAAATCTAAATTAAATTAAATTTTTATTGTTTTGTTCAGGTAATAAATGTTTGTACCATTTTAGCCAGTAGATAGAAAAATATTAAAATCTATGATTCCTCAGTGGTTGATACCTTTTAATGACTAACTACTTTCGATATTATTGAGCCTGATGAAGAGGCCTTAGAGTCTCAAAAGCTTGCTATTTGGCTATTTCTTATCATCTTTTCAGTTAGTCATTAAAAGGTATCAACCACTGAGGACTAGGATTACAATATTTTTTTGTTATTTTGTTAGTATTCTGTAAATCCAACTTTTGGCTTTCAACACTTCCTGAATCCGTCTGGACATGATCTCTATCAGATTCAAGGATGTCTTGACTGAAATCTGACCCAAGATCTATTCTATACTTTCCCACAAGTGTTCGATTGGTTGAGGTCCAGGGACTGTGGGGGCCAATGCAGCACCTCTACTTCATTGTTATTGAACCATTATTTTACTAATATTGATATACCGTATATATACTCGTGTATAAGCCGACCCGTGTATAAGCCGACCCCCCTACTTTTGCCCCCAAAACCTGGGAAAACCTATTGACTCGTGTATAAGCCGAGGGTGACCCCAGCACAGGTATACAGCCCCCAGCAGTGTGGTATACAGCAGCCTCCCCAGTGGTAGTATACAGCAGCAGCCCCAGTGGTATATACAGCAGCAGCCCCAGTGGTAGTATACAGCAGCCCCAGAGGTATATACAGCAGCCCCAGAGGTAGTATACAGCAGCCCCAGTGGTAGTATACAGCAGCCCCAGAGGTATATACAGCAGCCCCAGTGGTAGTATACAGCAGCCCTTTGGTAGTATACAGCAGCCCCAGTGGTAGTATACAGCAGCCCCAGAGGTGTATACAGCAGCCCCAGAGGTGTATACAGCAGCCCCAGTGGTAGTATACAGCAGCAACCCCAGTGGTAGTATACAGCAGCCCTTAGGTAGTATACAGCAGCCCCAGAGGTAGTATACAGCAGCCCCAGAGGTATATACAGTAGCCCCAGAGGTATATACAGCAGCCCCCCCCCCATATCAGTATACAGGCCCCCCCCTTGTGTAGCAATCCTGTAAAGGAAGAGATTAGTATACTTATCCCTGCCGCTGTCCCGCCGCCGCCATCGCTCTCCTCCGTCTTCATCCAGCGTCTCCCGGCTTCTTCCGGCTTCTTCCTCTGGCGCGCAGACAATGACGTCATTGCCTGCGCCCACCGGAGGAAGCCGGAAGACGCTGGATGAAGCCGGAGGAGCGCGATGGCGGCGGCGGGACAGCGGCAGGGATAAGTATACTAATCTCTTCCTTTACAGGATTGCTACACAAGGGGGAGGGGGGCTGTATACTGATATGGGGGGGCACTGTATACTGTATACATTGTATACAGTATACAGTGACTCGCGTATAAGCCGAGGAGGGGACTTTTCAGCCCAATTTTTGGGCTGAAAAACTCAGCTTATACGCGAGTATATACGGTATACTTCAGGTTGTTGTCCTGATGGAGCACTATGTCTTCCTTTTTAGACTCATAGTAGTCTTGTAGAGTAATCACATATAGCTTAGCATTGAGTCCACCTTCAATCCTGGTCAAGTATTCAATGCCTTTGGCTGTAGAAAAAAAACACTTATCAACAGGCTTCCTCCACCGAACTTTACAGTTCCTTCAATTTCTTGATCCGATAACCCATTTTTCCTTGTTACTTCCAGACCCATCTGAGCCCATTTTTTTAATTTTCGTTTCATTGCTCAAATCCCTTGTTTCCAATCTTCTACTGTCCACTTTTCATGCTTTTTTCTAAACTCAAGCCAATGCTTATTATGATTATATTGAGGTTGAGGCTTCTTTCTCAGGCTACCACAACAGACTTGTGTAATGTTGCATGGTGCTTGCAAGAATGTCTGTAATCTCACTATTACGAAGCATATGAGCCACCTCCACTGCCATGTTTGTGGTGCCAGAACTGACAGACTTTGTGATGAACCGACTTGTTTGATTTTGCTTGAACATCCACCTCTTGGCTTTTGAATGGATGGATGGACTTCATTTCATATTCTTTCACCTGTAATGGCACCCACATCATGCAGTTTGGCAATTTTCTCATGCTATTGATGAGCTGTGGTTTCTCTTTTCCTTCTTCATGGCTGCTCCTCAGTTTGAACCAGTAACCTTTTCCTTGTGAATCAACCGTTTTACACACTGATCTATTAAGAAATGTGAGAACAGGTTGTAATTTGTAGTATACAGGAAGAAAAAGCAAAACAGTAACAATCCAGTAATATGATATGACAATTTGCATACCTAATCATATGCTAAATAATTGCAAGTCAAAGTTATGTATGAGATAACCAAGATGATTGTCTATAAGATTGAGGTAGTCTCATGCTCAAAGCTGTAGCAGATGGTGAGATATGCAGGTTGAAAATAAAAACTTCAAAACATTGTTACCCTTTTTTAACTCATCTGTGTATTAATGGGGTTGTCCCATGCAGTCAATCAGGAGCACACTGCTCCCTTGCCTCCTGGATATCTGTTAGCTAGGGAACAGAGGCTCATTCATGTTTGATAAAATGTTTGGACCAGTGGCATCATTACACCCCTATATCCTACTGAGCAGTTTCCAAAGCTGCTATATGAGTAGTATTGTTAACAGTATGTTCCAGAGATCCCTGACAGATTCAGAACGGCACTTACAAGCACTATTGTAAACAGCTTGTAAACATTGTACATGTTCGACCAATGTGGCTATACTGTCAACTTGCAGTAAACAATATAGCAAGAAAATTTCAATGTGTCTGGAGAACCATTTACAATTCTAAAAAAGAGTTGAATCTTAAAGTTCACAAACCTGATCGAACCTGATCAAGGAAAGAACTGAAGTGTGAAACCAGCCATCTTTCAATACTATATTACTATTTTGTATGAAAGAACTTCCTCTTTCTGCAAATGAAAATCTAGACATATTTAAGGATCATAATAATGTTAATAAAATAATGAATATTTTATTTCTTATTGTAAAGTATATTTATTACAATACATTTGCTGTCTGGCCTCTTTGTCCCTTGGAAATTGCAACCAACCTTCGAGGGCCGCATAAAAGTATCAACTTGAAAATTAACCTACCGTATATTTAGTTAAACTATCAACTCCCCCCTACTGTGGTGGCTGGAGCTGATTCTCCTTGACGTGGCCGTGATGATAGGAGATATTGATTATGTTGTTTTACAACTGTTTTTCCAGGTTTGCAAGGGCTATAGACATCACAGGAGAGGCTGGAACATATACATCACTGGGGAGGCTGAGACTGGAGCATAGAGATAACTAAGGAATTGGATTTAAAAGGCTGCCAGTCAGCAAAACGTGTCTGACAGCCCAAGTACCGTGGTCCCCAGGAATCTGCCCGGGGCCACAGAGAAGGTCATCAAGGGCCGCATGCGACCCTGGGGCCTGAGGTACCCAACCTCTCGATTAAAGTGCCATCACAACTAGTTATCAAGTAATGATATATCCAACCAATGGACTGTGTTGAGAACACCCTTTTCATTTCTAGATTTAGTACTCCTTAAGAATGCAAAATAGTGGATGGGGTCTGTTCACAATCTGTACCCCATGTCAAACTAAGTTGATCCAGAATTTTGTTACATAAGTGAAAATGAATTATAGGGAGTTTATAGATACAGTACAGTAACTTTGGCAGAATAAATGTTGAAATTTCACTGACTTTGCCAAGCAATGATGGAAGTAAGGGCCTCCAGCCATGTATAATATTTTCTATTAGTCCTGTGTACTATGAGTCATCCCTTACAGGATACAAGCCAAAGAGTACTTTTATAAAGTACATTTTATATATATTACCAGTTACTTAGTGCTTATCATTGCAGATTTGGCTAAAAAGGGATGACAGAAGGAGGGAAACGTTCAGAGCCTCAGCGTCCCAAGTTGTGTTCTGAGTAAGAGAGATGAAGAGCACACTGAATGCTCCAAGTAATGACTATGCCAATATGTAATCATTTCTCAGTATGTGTAGAACGTTATTAAAATAATATGGATTTTTTCAATGTCAATAGTGTTTTCCTAATTGTATGATATTCCCCTAATGCGATGTTTGAGCATATGTGTCTATATGTAGTAGCCAGAGGTGACCAGGATTATGGAAACTATCTGGTTGTGCTAAATTGTATCCTTCACTCCTAAAAAAATAGCACCGCCTGCTCTCTTGTTTTTATAATTCTGGCCATCTCTGGCCCCTGAATATAGACAGTAATTGCTTAGATGAGAGTACACCTTTTAAAGGCCACTAAACTTAGATGCTAAATGCATCCGTATTACTCCAGCCTGAAACTGGCCAGTGATAGCGGCCATAAACATAACAGTAAGGGTACCTTTACACACGGCTACATTTGTAGCTTGTCACCAGGTAACTTACTGGTTGCAGTGAAATCATGGATACATGGTTCTATCTTGTTGCTGTGTACAAATGGAATCATGTATCCATGATTTCACTGCAACCAGTAAGTTACCTGGTGACAAGCTACAAATGTAGCCGTGTGTAAAGGTACCCTAAGGGTACCTTTACACGCCGCTACGGCAGGATGGATGCATCCCGCTACAGGCTACAAATGTAGCTTGTAGCGCCAATATAGCCCGTCGTAGCGGCGTCTGAAGACGTGACGATACAGCCGGCAAAAGATACATCTGTTTACGACCTCTGCTCGAAAACAGAGAGCTACAAAGCCGATGGTAGCAAGATGCATCGGCGTGTAAAGACGTTACGGAAGGGAACTCTCCTGCGATGTAGCTGCAATGTAGCTAAGGCGTGACCCTGGCTCCGTGTTACCGCGCCCCATGTGCGATCATTGGTGGAAGCTGCTGCATGACGATTGGTAGTCGCTGCATAGGGAGGCATATTTAAGGAGCTGACGAGTCACACTACACAATCGCTCGAGCGTGCTGTATTACTCAGCCTCCTGCGTTGCCTGCCCAATCAGGATGTTATTGCTTTGTCCTATCAGCGTACGGACGGCTCGTAATCCACAATTGTGGCACGCCTATGTGCTGTCCCTGCTGCACCAGGTACGCCCATAGTAGCTGGTTATAGCGGTGTGTAAATGAGCTACAGATGGCTACTTGAGACACCCGGCGATGTATCTAGCTATAGATGTCACGTAGCGTAGCGCACCTTATGGCGGCGTGTAAAGGTGATGCGTGGAGCGTTTGTAACCGTTTGAGCGTGCTCGTGCACGTGAAGTAGCGGGATGCATCCATCCTGCCGTAGCGGCGTGTAAAGGTACCCTAAGGCTACACAAATCAATAGAGCTTTCGCTCCTACAAAATCAACTCGTATATAGATTGATCCAATTGATTCCTGAAGAACCAACCTCATTGACGTAAAACGGTTGTTTTGATAGCAATAATACTGTTGCCTTCATTGCCAATGACCCATCTGATTACAGTGTGAACACAACCTAAATTTTACATGAAAGTAATTTGAAGAGTTATTGACTGGCCAAGGCAAAAAAACAGATCTATGTCCCATTGAGATGCTGTGGAAGTGGCGTAGAAATGGATTATGCAGTCAAGAAGCCAAACAGTCATTGCACAACTGAAATTATTTCCCTAGGGAAGACTCAAAACCGGTCCAGTCAAGAGAACAAACCAATGAGGTGTTCTTACTTGTTCATAAGCCTATGAAGACTAGAATGGTGCACTTACACTACACTGCCTGTAGGTGCACATTGCGAGAATCATCCTTGATGAGTAATTCTAAATCATTTATTTCTCGAATGTGAGTTTTTGTGTCTAATTAGTGTAATTTTTATGATATGTTCATTTTCCAATTAATCTGATGTGATAGAAATTTAACTTTGGATTCCCAGTAGTGTAACAGATGTGCTTTTGACTCTGCTTAACCCATTTTGTTTATTGTATCAGAACTTTTATGTAATTATTCCTACATTCGAGGATTACAGATCCCCCCACACAGCGTGTTATCCTGCCAGAATGTCAGGTACAATGTGCCGGGTATTGGATGCTGCCCAGTTCTGCTGATTTGCTTCATTAGAACTAGTATTTGACCTTTGATCGCTTTCTATGAAATCTGTGCTCCACTTGATTATGTAATATGGGATTGCTCATCCACTATGTCTCATCAAAACAAGTGCTAATTATAAAAAGCCTTTTCAGCTGTCTAATTCTTGGGTTCTGAGCACTGATATCAATTAAAAACTTCTACCGGGATCGAAGTGTAGTAGAAGCTTTTGGCATGTAGCTATTGTACAAAATAAAAGGTAGTGTCCCTATTTTCTAAAACATTCTAAGTGATATTAAAACGTATGTTTATGCGTATATCAATAAATATGCATTAGGCCATTTTCTCCATTACAATACAAGCTTTCTTTTTTTGGCTGTGGTTGTGTTTGCTTGTAAGGGCTTGTTTACACGAGCGCATATTTTGTCCATATGCACGTTTTTCAATACAGCAGCATGAACCTGGCAACATGAATATACACGGTGGTCCATTTATATGGATGCACCTAAATAAAATGGCAATGGTTGGTGATATCAACTTCCTGTTTGTGGCACATTAGTATATGGCAGGGTGAATACTTTGCCAGATGGGTGGTGACCATGGTGGCCATTTTGAAGTTGGCCATTTTGGATCCAACTTTATTTTTTTCAATGGGAAAAAGGTCAAATGACTCATCAAACTTATTGAGAATTTCATAAGAAAAACAACATGCTGGTCCCATTTTGTAGTAATGTCCCAACCTGGTCTCTCTTCTTTTTGCACACACACACACACAATCTCTCATACATACACACACTCATATACACAAACAGACACTCACTCTCTCACACATACCTTAACGATGCCATCGTGGTCCCCGCTTTATTATGACGTCCAGGTGTAACTGAGTTCGCTCCGTTAGATGAATGCAAGCCGCGGACCAATCAGAGGCCCATAGGTGATGTCATACACCAATTTCAGCTGCAGGCCTATGATTGATCCGCGGCTTTCATTGATCCAACTAAGGGAAGGAGCTTGTCTCGGCTGATCCCGGAAGCCATAATAAAGCAGGGACTGTTGCGGCCCCCTGCACTGGACTGCGGCATCCTTATTTTGTCCACGGTGCCATGGGCGGCACTGTGAAGCCCCTGGGGCCACATGCGGTTCGTAGGCCACGTATTTGAGAACCCTGGGTTACGGGCTAGCTGCTAAGATCATTCATTGATCATTGCCAGGTGTTGCCTTATTTATGTTGCTAGATTGTATTACTCTCCAATGGAAGTCAAAGTGTATCTTGCTCCATTGGACTGTATCAATTTCGTTTTTTTTCGTCTTTTTTGTTCATTTATGAAGTATTAGAGTTTTTAGACAATTTAAATCAGGTGTAGAATAGAAAAAAAGAAACATTTTGTAAGATGGCTCAGTTCCCACTTGTTTTTCTTTTTTCTTTTTTTTTCCGTCTTTTAAATGGAGAAACAAAACTCATGTGGAGTACAGATCCATTACATAATGCATAATAGCAACAGAAAAACACCATTGGAAATGCGTTCTGTCTGGTTTTGTTATGTGTGTGTTATTTTACAGGAACTAAAAGCACAGGTTGGTAGCATATTAACGTTTGTTTTACTCTATCATAAATCCCCAAAAATGCAATTTAATAGAGATCATTCTAAATTTATTAAAATCTCAGAAATAAAAGACACACAAGTAGTTTATTTGCCATGTATGAAAATCTATCCAGCTATTTTATTATACAATAGATTTATAAAATTAGCAACATAGAGCCATATCCCTAATAAGATTGCCCTAAGATCTGCATACAATAATGTACCGTAATTAAATAATTTATTTCATAATATGTGGACTACACCTATGTAATTTGCATGAACATAGCTGTAATAAACTAGGCCACATTTCAATACCTGCTGCATAATAATGTTTTAAACATGAAGAATATAATCGTTGATAAAGTGTCTACATTGTAAATGTTGTAAAATGCACATAGCCAATAATGTGAAGAAGAGGCTTTATGGGGTACGTTTCAGTGCAGTGGAAAGTGCATAACTTAGTTCCATGGAGAATACTGATCCAGTGAGTTGGAGTTGGGCGTTTTTAAGGACATCAGTAAAAGGTTTACTATAGTAAGATATTAGTAATCAGGTTCTATCTGTATTATTTCTAGTTTTAAATGTATGTATGTGACAAGAGGGAATTTTTATTTTACAGATCAGATCTAATTGACATGGTTATCAATCAGTCTCACTGGAAATGTTTTAACCCAGAAGAAAAAAATTAGTTTGAGACTTTCTGTCACAAGGCGGTTTTCGGGTTTCTCAAGCATCGCCAACCGTCATGGGAGCGACGGGATCTTAGGAAACTTCAGATTATTGCATGCTTCCTGCTAACTTCACTGATGGTTGTGATCATCTGCAGTGAGACTCAGGCGTGGAAACAAAGGTTAATTGCTCCCTGGCAGGTTAGTGTGGTGCCTGTGCGGTCTGGTTACCACAGAGATACTGCACCTAAGCCATAGGTGTGGTATCCCACTCCCAGGTAAGAAGGGGACACAATACCAAGACACACACAGCCTGCACCCAACACCCATTCTAACTCCTGGCCGGGAGACAGGAGAGCGGAAGTGACCTCATATGAGGAGCCCCATCTGCTGGCATAAGGAGAGAGTAGGCATAGGGGGTGGGGAGAGAGAGTAGAAAAGCAGAGAAGAAGAGGAGGAGTTAGTTAGTTGGAGGGAGAAGTCAGTAGAAGTTTGTCTGAGAGACAGAGTAGAACACCAAGATGAAGTTCTAGGGAAACTCTGGCCCTGGGGAGGAGTGGGGACCAGTGGGTAGGTCACCAATGGAACTCAGGTCAGAGTGAACCTCGAATTCATTCAGACTTCCAGTCGTGGTGAAGCAACTGGTTGCAGGAGGGGACCGTCCCTAATCTGGCAACAACACTGCAAGGTTGAACCAGGGAACCGGTGGCTGCTGAGCTGTATGCACAGTAGCTAACAACCGTGGACAATCCGCAAAATGTGGCTAGAGCTAGGGTCAGAGGACGTGTCGACCGAATGGAATGGTCTCGAATGGACCCACAGCCACCTGCGTGGGACACTGTAGAACTAAGGCGCAGGGTGGGAAACGCGAGTAGCCAGCCCAGAGGAGACAACTTGGAAAGGCTTATAAAGGGGTGTCTCGAAGTGAACCCAAATTGCCTGGGAGTTGACTGGATTGCTGACCCGAAGGACATGGTGCCCCTGCTGGGCTGGAGCTGCTAAAAGCTGCAAGTAAAGGTAACAGAACTGCAACCTTTGTGTCCTCCTATTTATTTCCCGGGCCCTCCAGCACCCCAACTACAACCACCATTGTCCCCTATAGACTATTATACCAACTCTGAGGCCCCGCTCCTCCTGTGGGGAGCGTTACCATCCCGGCTGCCACATCATCTGCCCTAGAGACCCATAAAATCAGCGCTGGTCACTCATGACCAGGTACCATAGGTGGCGTCACATACAAACTCATCGTCCCCTGTAAATAACCCACATCACTCCACGGACAGGGCCACGGAGCTTGGCCACAGCCACCATGATCTCCCAGAAAGTCAGCCGGCCCAGCTACCAAGTACCCCAGGCCCTTGCAGCCGTTGCATTAGCAAGAGTTAATATTCTGCTTGGATGTTACTCTACTCCTTTAGTCACATGCTGCAGAAGAACCATTTTTTTCCATTTTATTTATGCTGACTGAACTCTTCAGGTAGTGCCAGCTATAGCTTGTCTATCCTAGTTGTTTGGTAAGGTGGTGTCTGCCAGATGTAACAGGAGGTTACTTCTGGAGTTTCTGTGCGGGTTGATCTATTCCTTTCTTTCCTTATTGCTGATTGGTGTAGTTTCTTCGCTTTACTGACTTTTTTCCTTAGGGACCCCAAATATTATTCCTGTGTGATTTTGGTGGGATTGTGTTTCAGTTTTCCTTTTAGGTTTTGTGTGTGATTTTCCCTGGCACATCTGCTCCTATCTTCCCAGGGTGAGAGGGGGTATTGGCTTGGTATTGTTTAGGAGCATAAGAACGTATGAGACCCAGGCATCCCCATCATCAGGGTAATCCTGGGGACAAAGATAGCTAGGGCCCCTGCAGCTTGAGGGACAGCGTAGGAGACCATTGTCTCTTGCTTTCCTGCAGTTGCATCGTGACATTTTTTAGCATACTGACCATGAGTAGTTAAACATTTGGGACAGGGTAACCTTTGTCATTGCTTTCCTGAATGCTTAATAAGAAGAAAAATCAATGGAACACAATGAACTTGTGCAAAGTCCCCAACAATTTCTGGCTCAGCTTCATGAACACTGATATTCCTTTGTGTAGGAACGTTTACCATAGAGAAATCCAGCACATCATTTATCTCAGAAACAATAGCTTAACATTGCCTCTTTACATCAAATTAACACATCTGATAGATTGAGATAACAGGGATATTCCCAGTAGCTAATTGATGCGGCTAGTTATAAGGTAAATAACCACAGTAAGGGCCCCGTTACACACAGCGATGTTCCAGCGATCTCGACAATGACCAGGATCGCTGGAACATCGCTTGTGGTCTCTGGGGAGCTGTCAAACAGGCAGATCTCCTCAGCGACCAGGCACCAGGGAGCCGACCTCCACATTGCTGGGTAACAACAATCTCCCGCTTACATGCTGGTAACCAGGGTGCACAGCGGGTAACTAGGACAGCGCTGTGCTTAGTTACCCGATGTGTACCCTGGTTACACATCGGGTGCGCTGTGAACCCGGCCGCGCAGTGCTCACTGGGACATGTAGTCTTATGACTACATGTCCCAGCGTGCACTGTGCGGCTGGGTGCACGCCACTGTGGGTGCAGCTGGTGGCGGTGCCGCTGCCCGCACCGGCTCCCTGCATTCTCGGAACCGGCGCTTGTTGGTCTCCCGCTGTCAAACACGTCGATGCATGCTGCACAGCAGGAGACCAACGAGCAAAAAATGGTCCTGATCGTTGTGTAACGATCAGCGACCTCCCAGCAGGGGCCCCATCGCTGCTGCTTTTCATACACAGCGATATCGCTGGCGAGGTTGCTGATTTCAGCGATATCGCTGTGTGTGTGAAGTACCCCTTAAGGTGCATTTGCACTGAGCGTTGTGGAGCGTTAAGTAACCACTGGCCGGCACCATGTTACTTGGCTAGCAGTCATATAATAGGCTATTTACACATGCTGATCATGCTTCAGATATGCACTGAACAATAATATATAATATATCATTCAGAATACATATTGTTCTTGTCAGCACATCTCCTGTTTAAAAGGACGAAGCTCTGCCAATAACTATGCTTTTTTGGGCAAACCAAAAAAAATCGTTTCAGCCAACAAAAAAGTATTGTGCTCATTCATCGGGTATAATATGGTAGGTGGCACTTTAATGGTGGTGGGGTATAAACAAAATGCTCTGTCCACATACAAGTCTGACATTATTAAGAACTTAGAATATGCAAATAGAGTCTGTGGAGCCTCAGTTAGGAGTCTCAAACACAGGACTAGCCAGATATCCCTCCAGGGAAGGACCCAGCCAAGGGGTGGCTCCTTGCAGAGAACACTATAACCACCATATTAAGTGGCCCTTTTAGTCAATATCCAGCTCTTTTACGAGTTTAGAGATATGACAAGGGAATACCAAGGCCAGGTATCCATCCACAGACAGCTGTTTCGTGATGTTGCCCCTCATCAGTGTGGAGTAGGATTCTGGCTAGGTGGGAGCAAGGCCTACTAGACCAACATCACAAAGCATTCACTAATCTCAGGGAGACCAGTCCAAGAAAACACTGCGCGCAGCTGGCTAAAGGGCTCAAAAACAGTGAATTCCTAGGCACATTATTATTAAAGGGATCCTGTCACCCCCAAAATACCTCTAAACCTATTAAAAGCTGTCCCTAGAGCATATTAACACTTACCCTACACTCCTTTTACCTCCTAAATGCACATAGTCAAAGTGAATAAAAACGTTATTATAGTACCTCATTACTGATGATAATGAGTGACTAAGGTATTCATAGTCACTCATCCAGGCTGCCCCTCTTCATCATATCACGCCTGAATAGGCGTGATCTACATCACAGATTCAAATTCGCGCCTCCCTGCGCGCCTCCCCGCTCTCCTATTCCGTCCGGGCTTCAGTGTGGGGGCTGTATGACGCGATCCGCGTCATTCCCGGCGCCGGGTGACGTATTTACACCCGCGCCGCTGTTAGCTTCAAGTCCCGCACTGCGCATGCGCATTGCGCATTTTGAAGCTGACAGCGCGGCGCGGGTGTAAATACGTCACCCGGCGCCGGGAATGACGCGGATCGCGTCATACAGCACCCACACTGAAGCCCGGACGGAATAGGAGAGCGGGGAGGCGCGCAGGGAGGCGCAAATTTGAATCTGTGATGTAGATCACGCCTATTCAGGCGTGATATGATGAAGAGGGGCAGCCTGGATGAGTGACTATGAATACCATAGTCACTCATTATCATCAGTAATGAGGTACTATAATAACGTTTTTATTCACTTTGACTATGTGCATTTAGGAGGTAAAAGGAGTGTAGGGTAAGTGTTAATATGCTCTAGGGACAGCTTTTAATACCTTAGGAGGTGTTTTGGGGGTGACAGGATCCCTTTAAGAACTTACTCTCAGAAATCACAGGCAATTTGATGTGAAGAGCCAGTGTTAATCCTATGTCGCTGAAATAAAGTCATACAAAGATTCTAGAAAGTTTTCTGGACTTCCTTAAAGTACTTGTAGGACTCTGTGCCATCTCCCAATTGATTGGGCACAGAGAATAAAGAGATTTACTTTTACAACTATGGTGAGCTGGCAATACACTTTACTATATAGGATTAGTTTGGGATCTAAAACCGGTTTCACATTAGCGTTTGGAACGCAGCGTAGCAGAATGCAGCCAAACGCATGCGCACTGTGTTCCTTTGTTTAACATGGGAACGCATAGTAGCTGTGTTTGAATGCGCATAATTTTTGCTCCCTCCGAACGCAGCCTGTTGCATTTTTTGTGCGTTCAGGGGTGCTTGTTATATCAGCAAGCACCCACAAGCGCACAAAAAATGCATGGATCTCAATGGACCTGCAGTGTCCTCCGCATGACAGCGCAGGAGAATGCTGCAGATCACATTGAAATCTCTCCTGGTGGCCAATCAGTGATCTCGGCGGTGGCCGAGAGAAGGAGATCTCTGGCGCTGATCTCTGCCTCCCGGCTGCCTCCGAGATTGCTGATTGGCTGGCCGGGCACCATACTGATGTGAACACATGCAGACAATCTCCGGTGCATTCACATCAATATGACAGTGTTTGCACTGCATTTGCATCTGCATGCCCTCCGCATGCAGGCACAAACACAAATGTGAACTCGGCCTAAGTAGAAAAAGAATAAACATTGTACACAACAAGATCTTCAACATTTTACAGGAAGAGTCTTCTATATTCAGGCATGCATTATTATTATTATTATTATTATTATTATTATTATTATGGGATATGTCTTACAGACCACACCCGTATAGCATTTCATTTCTATAGATACATTTGAAATGTTAGTTTTTCTGTGTTGTTAGCAGTTTACAATACCATGTAAGCTAAAAGGATCTTGTCTGAAACCCATGTTTTCTGCCATGGGTAAGTCATAATAAAGCATATGGACTGGAGTTAAATTTAAATAGTTAGATACAAAATTTCCATCAATACATAAGGAAAGAAACCACAAATTCATGGGAGTCTAACCTGAAGAAGCTACTCAGGAATACACATATTCATCAGGAAAAAGAGTAAAGGCTTCAATATGCAGTAATAAACAGTTAATTTATTCATACATTATAAGGACCAATGGATGGAGAGAGGAGATGTAAAGTGCGCAAGTGCCAAAGGGCCACCGAACAAAAAAGGTTTTACATACAGGGAAGATACATATTAAAGGACATTGCCACAGAGGCCAGAATCAAAGTTCTCAAATAACAATACTTATAGCATATATTGCACTTTTACAGACACTTTTTAGAATTTGGGATAACACACAATAACTATGACTTGTACAAAAAATAGTCTCTAACATATGGTTCTCACATTCCCATGAATATAAAGTGCAGGTGCTTTAGGAAAACTATCCTCATATGCATTGTAGGGTCACATGGAATCATAACAGGGCCTACAAGAGGCAATAAGTCCAATAGAATCACATATAGAGTATGTTACCAAGATTGTCAGAAGCCATCCAGACAACTGGGGCACACAGCAGGGAAGGCCGGGCAGTAGGTAGAACGTGCTTGTAGTGTCTGGCCCAGCCATTTTTATGATAAATAGGGTTTTTTCATACGAGGCAACATGCTCCAATCATCAGCCAATACTGTCTATATGCACTTACTTGCTATTAGTTGTATTGAGAATGTGGAGACAGATGAATAGGTTGTAATTAACCACAACCCATTTTCAAATATAGGCAACCAAGCAGTATTTTCCTCAAGTACACACCAGGTGAGACACATATAATCATTCCTTAAGGACTCAGTTCATATCCATCCGTATAATCACATATGAGAAATTTAAATAGATATTTTTATCTTAAGGGTCTTTGCTTGTGGGTACTGTGTTATACAGTACCCACAAGCAAAGACCCTATAAACCATTGAAACCATCAAGGGAAACACAGCAGAATTTTATCTACAAAAAGTTATTGAATTTTAACAAATTGAAGTTTTTACACCAAAAAGTATACAAAAATTGTATAAGAAAATTATATAAAAAAGTGATTGATTTTAGAATTGATGAAAATAAAATGTAAATTTTTTAATTAATTGTTTGGTTTTTAAATCCCAGTGGGTCATAAAATTACAGTAAGCGCTAGATCTCCCATTTTACATACTAATTATTAACTCTTAAAAGGAACCTGTCACCTGATTCATACTTCCCAAAGTGTGGGCAGCATGATTCAAAGCCAGGTATACTTTTCTCTGAAATTTTCTCTGAATCTGAAAGATTCAGCCAGGAATAGCAAGCAGAGACGAGACTAGTCTGGTGATGCCTCTGTCTGGTCCCTAGGCAATTGACAGGTGTCTCGCTATGGGAGATAGGAGAGGTCTGTAAGTCACCAGTAGGATTAACAAGTCACCGTATATTTCAAGTATATTTGTTCTGAATTGCTGGAGTATTTTAGAGAATAATATAAGGGGCTGCAATCATGCAGTTAGGCTTTGGTTCATGGTGCCCATGGTTTGGGCAACATGAATAAGGTGGCAGGTTTATTGTAGAACAAATTGACGCAAGTCACTCTTAAGAACTATATTTTAAGACTGATGTATTGATGGGGAGGCATTGGGTTATTTTCCACAGCTGCAACCCTATGGGACAAAAATGTAATCCCCTACAAACCCTTTTAATATCACTCAGGCTTCATGGTTGTTGGTGCAGAAGAATGTTATAAAGTTAACACCAGGAAGGAATTTCATGTTTCTGTGAAGGGAATTGTAAGCATCATTTTTGAAAATACCTGAATTCCATTTTGCGAGACAACACAATGTGCCTGATCGACTCCATTGTGTTGGAAAGCAAGCGGTACAAGCCTGGGCAGCTATTTTATCTCCAAACTGATTTAACTGTTGGACGCCAGCCAGTACAATATTCCCCATTGCTAACCCAGAATGGTAAAGACATGGCCAATTGAAGCACTTCCCAGTGTTTCCCTGTGAGCAGAACAATTCTTACACATCTGATATATAAAACTGAAGGAATAGGAAAACAAAACTGAACTGAAATGGGAACCTGGAATGTATGTAAACTTTAAGCTGCTACTTTTGTTTTGCTAGAACAATGAGCAGATCCTGGGTGTAAACACTCAGATTCCTCCTCTGGGGTTCCAGTTATTTTGGGGTTTGAATGAAAACATGATTCTTGTTAAAATCTCAGGTTTTGTCTTATTCCGCTCACCATTAAGATGAATATAATCTCCACGTAAAATTAAACGAAGGAAAATACATATTTACTAGGATTAAATGATTCAATAGTGTGAGTCATTCATAACTAATTAGAGCTCTGTGAAAATCTGCACTGTTATTGGAATTCAATGCCCCATATATAAGATTATGGAAAAGTGATAGTCAAGAGCAGGGGCGGACTGGCCCAGGTGGCCGCCCCCCCACAGAAATGGCCGGCGCGCTTTTTGGCCGGCTCTGTGAAAGTACAGCAGACGCGGCGCCTTGCGGCCGGCGCCGTGATACAGCAGCAGACACGGCGGGTGACACAGCGAGTGACCGGCGATAGCACCATGATAGTAGCATCCCACCAAAAAACTCGGACAGCACCCCCCCATCCGCCGAAAAACTCTGACAGCACCTGTTCCCCCCCCCCCCGTCCGCCAGAAAACTCTGACACTCCGGAGTTAGAGTCGCCGGCCAGCCCCTGGTCAAGAGAACCTACAACCCAAGAGGTCTACATGATGGAAAGAAACTGGAAAGTGAAAACTTAAAAAAGGGATGACTCCTACATTACCAGTTAAAAACTGAAGAAAGTCCTGGAAAATTTTATAGATGACTTGTAAAAAATAATTGAAGGCGGGCACCACTCTCTAATGGTCATCCTATGATATCACAATGTAACATTAGATCAAGAAATCAAAAACAAAATAACAAATAAAAAATCATTAACAATAAATCTAACAAATATAATTAATAATTTTTTGAACACAATTAAAAAAATTAGAATAATACATCTGTCTAAATAATTAATAATTATCAGTATTTTACTACTTTTTTTAGGCTATTTTATCTGATGCACCTTGGGTAGGAGTTGCTGTAATACACAGGATGGGGGAGAATGTGTTTTCCCTAACTCTCATATTATGAGGAGCAATTTAAGGTGTTTTTAATTGATTTTAGATGTATTTATCTTTATATTTGTTTCAATAACATTAATAGATTTTTACTTAATTGTTGAGAGTGCACAGAATGGGTCTGTGGTTCTGTCTGTTGGAGTATTTGTAGACCACATGTGGCATATTTAAATGGATTCAAGCCTTCAATATGCAGTAATACGCAGCAAATTTATTCATACATCATAAGGACCAATAGATGGGGAGAGGAGATGTAAAGGGCACGAGTGCCAAAGGGCCACCGAACAAAAAAGGTTTTACATACAGGGAAGATACATATTAAAGGACATTGCCACAGAGGCCAGAATCAAAGTTCTCAAATAACAGTACTTATAGCATTGCACTTTTACAGACACTGTGCAGAATGTGGGATAACACACAATAACTATGACTTGTACTAAAAATAGTCTCTAACATATGGTTCTCACATTCCCATGAATATAAAGTGCAAGTGCTTTAGGAAAACAATCCTCATATGCATTGTAGGGTCACATGGAATCATAAAAGGACATACAAGAGGCAATAAGTCCAATAGAATCACATATAGAGTATTATTATTATTGTTATTATTATTATTATATATTTATAAAGCGCCATTAGATTACATGGCGCTTTACATGTGCAAGGGCAAACAAGGATAAGAACATAAAATGACGACAATCAAATCGTACAATGTTATCAAGATTGTCAGAAGCCATCCAGACAACTGGGGCACACAGCAGGGAAGGTCTGGCAGAAGGACGCCAACGTGTTTCATGACCTGGCTTTAAACCTTTGGCCACTTCATCAGGGGATAAGAGGTAGAAGTCCCAGTGCTCTTTAAATAATGATCCTTGTTGCCGCGTCACAAGAAGTGACGTATCTGCAGATCCCATGTGACTGGAAATGATGCGCTACTCTGCCCGACGAGCAGTGCACCGCCCACTGCCCCTACGCAAAGCTGCACACACGTGCCTGGTCGCCGGGACGTGTCACCATGGCGACCGCACATGCGTGGTAGCGAAATAGATGCTGGGGAAGGCGGGAACGCATTAGTTCACTAGGAGACGGAGGCACATCAAATATAAAGAACAACACCCAAAAACACTTTATAATACATCCAGATATCTTATCTTAATGTTCTTTACATCCCCTGATGAAGCGACCAAAGGGTTAACGCCACGTCTTGAAACGCATTGGAGTCCTTCTTGTCCCCCTATTTCCTTATAGATTATAGGCTTGTTAGCAGGGTCCTCATGCCTCCTGTACCTGTTGAACTACATGTTACTTTCTATTGTCTGTACATTGCCGCCCGCTTAGGCCGGCTTCACACCACAGTTTTGTGGTTTCAGGTTATGTCCGGTTTGAAGCGGACAGAACCAGATCCGGTTTTGGCCCCTTGTGTCCCTATGGCGCTAGATTGGTCTTATGTGGCCTCCAGTTTTGTGTTTTTTTGCCCGGATCCAGTTGTGTTCGTTTTTTGCACCAGACACAAAATCGGAGTCTGCATCATTTTTTGTGTCTGGGGCAAAAATGAACCGGAATCGGGGCAATCCGGCACCCATAACATGGGAGTCTACGGGCGCTGGATCATCACGGATCCGGCTAAAAATGGGATAGTTTCCCGGGAGCCTTTTAGAGAACAGCGCCGGCTCTGAAATGCAGCCACGCTCATTCAGCACCCTGGACAGCAGCAGTATTTCATAGCCGGGTCTGAAGATCAGCACCATGGAGAGCTTTCCCGTACTGACGGCTGAAATTTCAGCACCATGGGCAGCTCCCCTGCACGCACGAGCTGAAATTTCAGCACTGCGGATAGCAGCAGCCACGAGCACAAACAAATCCTGCAAAAAATAGCATCGGAGGGCAAATTTGCCCTCAGTTTGTGCAAGTCCAGTGCTGTCAGGTTCTGTCCGGGGCATCCTGCAAAACACCGGACAGAACCTGACAAACAAAAACCGTGGTGTGAAGCCGGCCTTACTTGTAAAGTGTTGCTGAATATGTTGCCGCTGTATAAATAAAGTGTATTACTATCATTATTACTAAATTTGTCAGCAACATGCTTTGCTGCCCAACATCATCCTTTTTTCTCAAATGTTTTCATATGTGGCATGGAGAGGGAAATGTTCCTAATTTTAGGCCAAGTAGTGACATGTGCCAACATTTGTGACTCTTTAGAATAGGTAACAATTAACTCTTTGTTATTTTTTTATTTTTAACACATCTAAACTTTTAGTGAGTACAGTTTTTTTGTCCGCTGACTCTACATTTGATATTTTAACCCCAACCTAATTTACATAATTGCCTACAACCTCTTTTTTTTAATGTTATGCTACAGATCAAATGAGGAAAATGTAACCGAATCTGTAACAGATTTATTTTATCAGTCGTTTGCTGTATTCTTGAGCATGGAGATCCGTGCAACAGCAGGACATCCACAAATTGGGGACCACTGCAGTATTTGTCAGTATGCCTCTCAATCATTGCCATCATTACATAAAATGTTTCTACCTTCCTCTTCTTTTCTGTATCGTGACTGAGAGTTTCCATATGGCAGAAATCTATAAAGCTTTGTATTTGGCAGCACTATTGTTGGCTTCTGAAAATAGAAAAGTGATTTTCTTTTTGACTGGGTGCATCAATAATAATATGTGAAGTCGTCATTCACAGTCCGACACAAGAGATTCTGTTTTGTCATGGCCATCTGTTGGAGAGCTGAGCTTTATTTTTAGTTTTCTCAAAATGTAGTAGTGTAAATTCAATCTAAGAAAATCTATAAACTATTTCCTGCATTTTGCTTGGGATTATTTCAATCTGAATATATCATCTTTTAATTTTATTTAATTCCTACAAGACTTATTAGACAGTTACAATCATAATACTAGTTGTGCACAGTGCCTTATAATCAGTGAGATATGATTTGTCCTGAGGAAGAAGCTCGTTGTGGCTTCAAAACGCGCAGACCAAAATAAATCATTCATAATCTACATGGATTGATCTGAGACTATTTCTTGGTTGAACAGCAGCTCGAGTTTATACCCAATTCATCACTTTGTACTTATAATCAATGTTGGGGGGCATTTTTGTTTTTTACTTAAAGAGGTTGTCCGGGCTTTTCAGATAATTTCTGTGTATCCAGGCTGCAAAATGTTGACAGTCTGTAATATACATCCCATCAACATTTTGCATAGTTACCCAGATATCACCAATTTGCGGCAGCCAGAGAAAGTCCAGGGGCGTGTTTGTGTTGGAGCCTGCATGTAAATGGGGAGCTGGACGTTACTCTTCTTCACAGCTGTGGATAGTGGAAGCAAGGGACTGCTGTTTGCAATGGGGGTGGGTGGTGACATTAGGGGCTGGGGAGGGCCTGTAGCAGTCTGGGGTGGCCTGGCATACTGTAGACTGGGGGAGGGGGCATGTTTGTGGGAGTTTGGGCGTAACATCCAGTTCCCCATTTCCGTGCATGCGCCAACACAGACATGCCCCCTGGACGTTCTCTGGCTGCCGCAAATCGGTGATATCTGGGTAACTATGCAAAATATTGACAGGATGTTTATTACAAACTGTCAACATTTTGCAGCCTGGATACACATAGAAATTATTCAAAAAGCCCGGACAACCCCTTTAAAATCATGTTAACCTTTTCTCTTTTTTCTGAGATATCATTTTAACTGATTTATGACTATTAAAACATTAGGTTGATGTCACACTGCAGTTTTTTTTTTAATCCATGTGATTCTAGCTTAAACTGGATGCACCTGCATCTGTTTATGGCCCCAATCACTTTCAATGGAGTCGCAGGCACTTGTGAGTGCATCTAGTTTTTTACACTTGTCCCCGATCCAGGTGTCTCCATTTTGTGCACTTTTTGGAGCCGATTTTTGTTTCCGTGACAAAACTGAGCTCCAATGAACTCAGATCCGGCGGAATCTAGGTTTTTAGGGTGAGCATGCCCAGAACTAAGTTTGAAATGACACGCCTCCTAGAGGGTGTGTCATTTTCCACTGAATCAGTGTAAAAAAGTATGTATGCTCCTGCACCATGAGATGGATCAGTGGTAACACCAGTGCAGGTGCATTCAGTTTGTCAGTTCCGGGGGAATCCTGGGGGATGCAGGTTTTACCTGCATCCTCCCGGATTCCAAAGAACAGCAGTGTGAAACCAGCCTTAAAATTTATTGTGGACCCGCTGACAAATGTTGAGTTTTATAATAACTTTGATTCTTGTTCTTTTTCCATAGGTATAAGGAACATGCAGTCGTTTGGAGACAAGTAAGCCGTGAAGATTCTCCCTCCTACATCCGTTCTGCCATGTTTCGTGGCTGTCATCATAAGCCGTGTTTGTCTTCATGAAGATTCCTAATCTTGGTAATGTGATGAATAAATTTGAGGTCCTTGGAGTTGTAGGTGAAGGTAAGTTTCAAAATTAAAAAAAAATTTAATATAAAATGAAGACTGTATTTGAAAAATTATATATAAAATATAGAGTGAAATGTAAACTTCTGAAATCCATCTCAAGCATATTTTATGGATTTAAAGTAAATGCTGAAATGTAAAACTCAATTACATTTAGTCAAGAAAAGATTTCGGCTTAGATTTTTATCAGAATGAAATTGACTGTAGTGTCCAGTAGAGGTAATTTACCACATAGGGAACCAAGCTCTAATTGTTCTCCAATGGATGAGTGTCACAGTCAATGTCTGGAAGGGAATCACGTGTTATCAGAATTGTCTACTTCTCTCCTTTCTAGTAGGAGTAGCTGAGGAATTACTCTGCATTCAGTTCTAAGAAAGGGTGCTCCTTCAAGAAAATGTGTCATCAGAAAATGACTTGTTGTTTACATATTTTTTTATTAAATGGGTTTTAAAAATTTGGAAACGTTTCATATGTTTCATTTCACAATCGTTATTAAAGAAACAACTAAATTTGTAGTCCTGTCATTTTCCCAATTTTCAAATTGATGACCAAGGCTTCAAAGTCAGGATTATAATGACAGATAATACCTGTAAACACAAGTAGTAAATGTGTAGGGGAACAAAAGCGCAAGAGGTCATCGGGAGATACAATTTTGGATATAAGAAAATTAAAAGGAAGGTGTTCACCTGTGTCAAGGCACAACTCCTACAGTTAGGGCCAGAAATATTTGGACAGTGACACAAGTTTTGTTATTTTAGCTGTTTCCAAAAACATGTTCAGAAATACAATTATATATATAATATGGGCTGAAAGTGCACACTCCCAGCTGCAATATGAGAGTTTCCACATCCAAATCGGAGAAAGGGTTTAGGAATCATAGCTCTGTAATGCATAGCCTCCTCTTTTTCAAGGGACCAAAAGTAATTGGACAATGGACTCTAAGGGCTGCAATTAACTCTGAAGGCATCTCCCTCGTTAACCTGTAATCAATGAAGTAGTTAAAAGGTCAGGGGTGGATTCCAGGTGTGTGGTTTTGCATTTGGAAGCTGTTGCTGTGACCAGACAACATGTGGTCAAAGGAACTCTCAATTCAGGTGAAGCAGAACATCCTGAGGCTGAAAAAAAAAAAAAAAATCCATCAGAGAGATAGCAGACATGCTTGGAGTAGCAAAATCAACAGTTGGGTACATTCTGAGAAAAAAGGAATTGACTGGTGAGCTTGGGAACTCTAAAAGGCCTGGGCGTCCACGGATGACAACAGTGGTGGATGATCGCCGCATACTTTATTTGGTGAAGAAGAACCCGTTCACAACATCAACTGAAGTCCAGAACACTCTCAGTGAAGTAGGTGTATCTGTCTCTAAGTCAACATTAAAGAGAAGACTCCATGACAGTAAATACAAAGGGTTCACATCTAGATGCAAACCATTCATCAATTCCAAAAATAGACAGGCCAGAGTTAAATTTGCTGAAAAACACCTCAAGAAGCCAGCTCAGTTCTGGAAAAGTATTCTATGGACAGATGAGACAAAGATCAACCTGTACCAGAATGATGGGAAGAAAAAAGTTTGGAGAAGAAAGGGAACGGCACATGATCCAAGGCACACCACATCCTCTGTAAAACATGGTGGAGGCAACGTGATGGCATGGGCATGCATGGCTTTCAATGGCACTGGGTCACTTGTGTTTATTGATGACATAACAGCAGACAAGAGTAGCCGGATGAATTCTGAAGTGTACCGGGATATACTTTCAGCCCAGATTCAGCCAAATGCTGCAAAGTTGATTGGACGGCGCTTCATAGTACAGATGGACAATGACCCCAAGCATACAGCCAAAGCTACCCAGGAGTTCATGAGTGCAAAAAAGTGGAACATTCTGCAATGGCCAAGTCAATCACCAGATCTTAACCCAATTGAGCATGCATTTCACTTGTTGAAATCCAGACTTAAGACGGAAACACCCACAAACAAGCAAGACCTGAAGGCTGCGGCTGTAAAGGCCTGGCAAAGCATTAAGAAGGAGGAAACCCAGCGTTTGGTGATGTCCATGGGTTCCAGACTTAAGGCAGTGATTGCCTCCAAAGGATTCGCAACAAAATATTGAAAATAAAAATGTGGAGTGTTTGTAAAGAAATGTGTACAATTCCTACATTTTCTATCAGATATTTTTGTTCAACCCTTCAAATTAAACGTTACAATCTGCACTTGAATTCTGTTGTAGAGGTTTCATTTCAAATCCAATGTGGTGGCATGCAGAGCCCAACTCGCGAAAATTGTGTCACTGTCCAAATATTTCTGGCCCTAACTGTATGAATGCCTGAAGATATCGGCCGCTGCTGCCTCACCGCTGGGGAATGATCTCCTCCAAGATAGTTGACCAATTTGAATGGTATAACGATTTAGACTGCCCTGCTGTAATGAAGAATCCGTAGGACCAAGATGAATTGAACGGGTTTTATTTCAACGACATCTTGCAATTGTTTTTTTCACTTGTGATAGACTCTAGTCCAGTGAGTTAGTAACACAGTAAAAACAAAAAGTGCTCCAGTGTGAATCAATCCCAGCACATGTACTGAGCAGAAACAAATTCACTCACCTGAATGGGTTGTGTAGCCCTGGTACAACCTAGGTGTTGAGCTCATGTGGCACCCCTGCTGCGGATTGCCACAGGACCCACTGGTGCAAGGAAAGACATACACCTTGGTACACACAGCACACAACACCTTCCACCCCAGACCTGAAGGGGGAGTTCTACTTGCTGCCTTAAGCAAGTTCCCCTATAAGGATCCAGGCCTGAGGGGAGGGCTCAGCTAGACTGCCCTGAGCAGTGAAGAGAGCAGGCAGTTCCAGTCAGACAGCCAAAAAGGAAGATACTGGAACGAGCTGGTTGCTGGAATCAAGCCAGGCCCAGGACCAGAGAACACTGACCCAGCTGTGCTGCACCTTAAAAGAGGGTCGGAGGGCAGTGGAGGAAGTAGGAGAAAGGAGGAAGGGAACATACCAGGTTTCCCTTTAGCCCACCCGGACACTGGAGTCCGATTCTGCTAACAATTTAAAGTGCAGCAGAGAAACCCGGACAGACCAGTAGGATCTAATTCCCCTGAGGTAAAGTACAGATAAAGTACAGAGGACACTCAAACCTGACCAAGTATAGGACCAGGGACCTAAGCAGAGAATAGGGATCCCACACAAAGGTCCTCAATGTTGGTTATGGGGTAGAACCCTGAGAGAGAGAAGGAGCGGCAAGTTCAGTTTCAGGCAGGACTTACCCCAATCACTGCACACAATAACAACGGAGGCCTCACAACTTTCCAAGGTGAACGTCGCAAATTGCACAGAGAACCTGGTTACCCTCCTGGACTGTACCTGTTACCGGATATCAATAAAAAGGTACCGAAACAGAGACTATTGTATGTGTGTATGCCTGATTCCCCGACGCCGCCTGCAGCGTTCACAGCAGAACCGCTACTACTACTCCCCTCATCCACCCCGCTGCCCTGAGGTAAAGCTTCACCTGTGGGGAGCTGTACCACTCTGAGCTGCACCTCCATCACCTCAGTGACCGGCTGCAGCGCTGGTATCCACGTTACCAGGTACCACAGGTGGTGTCACGTTACCATTCCCCCATCCATCATCATCATCCCCCCCACCATCCTTGCCATAGAGGGTCCAGGGCACGGAAACGGGGGACCAATGATTCATGATCCCCCATCAAAGTGACCATCTGTCCCGGTATCCGAGTACCCCCCTACCCTGTCGACCGACTCACTCACATACATGGCGGACCTCCGCTAAGTTGTTCTGGTCACTCTACATCGTCAGTCTGGAAGGATTAACAAAAAACAGATTATCAGCTCAGAATCTGCCTCCACCATCATTTGGATTTCTGATGGTGACGTGTCGTAATAGCCCGTTAGGCTCCATGGACAGAGGAATCGGTCAGAGGACTCTCGTAATCTGCAGTCAATAGCTGCAGATCCCCTTTAGCATCTAAAGGTGATGTTAGCCAGCAAGCACTTAGCAGTGCGGGGAGGGAGAGTGGAAGGCTCAGCACTAAAAAGAGATAAAGGTGCTGGTTCACAAGCTGCACCTACCACATCCCCCTAGCAAAGCTGGGGTTAAGAAACGTAAAATTAAACCAAAAAATAGCGGTAATAGGGTGCTGATGCGTAATACAAAGATTAGAAAAAAGTAAACATTTATTAAAACAAGGAATTTCCTTCAAAGAAAGCACTAGTGAGAACTCAGAATTTCAAGAGATTTTATTTATTTATTTATCAATAAGTATTTATATAGCGCTATTAGGATACATGGCGCTTTACAATTTAGAGGGTAGACATAGACAAGTGGTCGAAGACGACGACCACAAACGGCGACAAACGATGACACATCACAAGTAGTAATACAGGTACAATGGGGTCGGGGATCCTGTCCGCGAGGGCTCACAGTCTAAAGGGGGTGGGGAGGGAGACAGTAGGAGGGGGACAGGTGAGTTGGTGCAGTGGATAGGGTCTCAGTGTGTGTTGTAGGCTTGTAGGAAGAGGTTGGTCTTCAGGTTTTTCTTGAAGGTTCCCAGGGTCGGGGAGTGTCTGATGTGGTGAGGGAGGGAGTTCCAGAGTCTGGTAGAAGCACGAGAGAAGTCTTGTGTGCGGTTATGGGAGGTGGAGATGCGGGAGGTTGAGAGAAGGAGTTCTTGGGAGGAGCGCAAGTTACGTGAAGGGAGGTAGCGGGAGACCAGGTCGGAGATGTAGGGAGGGGACAGGTTGTGGATGGCTTTGTATGTCAGGGTTAGGGTTTTGAAGCGAGATCGAGGGGGAAGAGCCAGTGGAGGGCTCGGTGGAGAGGGGAGGCGGGGGAGTAGCGGGAGATAGGTGGATGAGTCAGCAGCAGAGTTGAGGATGGTGTGGAGAGGATTAAGGAAGGTGGCAGGGAGGCCGGTGAACAGGAGATTGCAGTAGTCCAGGCGGGAGATGATGAGGGCGTGGACGAGTGTCTTAGTCGTGGAGCGGATGCGGGCAATGTTTCTAGTTGAAGTCGGCAGGCGTAGGCGAGGGCTTGGATGTGGGGCTTGAAGGAGAGGGAGGAGTCGAGGATTACCCCGAGACATTTGGCATGGGGGACGGGTGAGAGGGAGCAGTCTTTAACGGTGATGGATAGGTCAGGAAGGGGGGGAGGGTTGTTAGGGGGAAAGACGATGAATTCAGTCTTGTCCATGTTGAGTTTGAGGAAGCGGGTGGAAAAGAAGGATGCAATGGCGGATAGGCATGGAGGAATTTTGGATAGAAGAGAGGAGATGTCGGGGCCAGACAGAGCTGGGTGTCATCGGCGTAGAGGTGGTAATGAAGGCCGTGTGACTTGATGAGGTTGCCTAGGCGAGGGTGTAAATGGAAAAGAGTAGTGGTCCCAGGACCGAGCCTTGGGGGACACCTACGGAGAGGGGGTGGGGCGAGCAGGTGGTGTGGGAGTGGGTGACACTGAAGGTCCTGTCCGTCAGGTAGGAGGAGATCCAGGAGAGGGCAAGGTCAGTAATGCCAAGAGACTCAAGAATTTGGAGTAAGAGGGAGTGGTCAACAGTGTCAAAGGCAGCAGAGAGGTTGAGAAGGATGAGGACGGAGTAGTGTCGTTTGCTCTTGGCGATCAGAAGGTCGTTAGTGACTTTGGTCAGGGCTGTTTCGGTTGAGTGTTGCGGTCGGAAGCCGCATTGTAGGCGATCGAAGAGAGCACAGGAAGAGAGGTGGGAGGACAGTTCGGAGTAGACGTGTTGTTCGAGAAGTTTTGAGGCAGGAGAAGAGATATGGGGCGATAGTTGGAGACTGATGTAGGGTCGAGGGATGTTTTTTTTAGGATGGGCGTGATTAGGGCGAAGGTGAGGGGAATGTGCCGGATTTGAGTGATATGTTGAAGAGGTGCGTCAGGGCAGGGATGAGGACTGTGGTAAGGTTAGGGATGAGGTGGGAGGGGAGTGGGTGGTGAGGTGTGATCGTGATAGAAGGGAGGAGAGGTGGTCCTCAGTAATGGGGGTGAAATTGCATTTGGGTGGGGGGGATGGGCTGGAGGTGGGATGGGGTGAGGGGAGTGTGGGTCGAAGCTTTGTCTGAGTTTGTCAATTTTGTCTTTGAAGAAGGTGGCGAAGTCGTCGGCGGAGATGAGAGGTGAGGGAGGAGGTGCAGGGGGGCGAAGTAAGGAGTTGAAGGGTAATTAGGGAGGAGAAGTAGGCTTGTTTTGCGGAGTCAAGGGCAGTCTTGAAGGTATTGAGGGAACGCTTGTATAGGGTAAAGTGCTCTGCGGAGTGGGACTTCTTCCATTTCCGCTCGGCTGCCCTAATCGTCCGTCAGAGTTTTTTGGTGAGGGTCGTGAGCCATGGTTGACGTTGTAATCGTGTTGTGTAAAATGTGAGCGGTGCAGCCTGGTCGAGGGCTGTGGTGAGGGTGGAGTTGCAGAGGGAGGCTGCGGAGTCAGCGTCATGAGAAGAGGCCAGGTCGGAGAGGGGGAGGAGGGATTCAGAGAGTGAATGGAAGTCAATGAGCTGATGGTTTCTGGAGGGGTGGGGAAGTGTCCGGCGGGGGGGAGCGTGGTAGGGGGGAAAGAGGACGAGAAGGTCAGTAAGTTGTGGTCGGAGTGGGTGAGGGTTGAGTGTGCGAGCTCGGAGAGGGAGCAGAGGCGGGTGAAGACAAGGTCAAGTGTGTGGCCACCAGTGTGCGTGGCGGAGGAGATCCATTGGGAGAGGCCAAGAGAGGAGGTGAGGGATAGGAGTCTGGAGGCAGCGGCTGTGGGGGTGTCGATGGGGATGTTGAAGTCACCCATGACGATGGTAGGGATGTCGGAAGAGAGGAGGTGGAGGAGCCAAGTTGTGAAGTGGTCGAAGAAGGTAGAGTGGGATCCAGGGGGGCGGTAGACAATAGCCAGTTGGAGGTTGCAGGGGGAGTAGATGCGAACGGAATGTGCCTCGAAGGAGGGGAGGGGGGGTGAGTAAGAGGGGAGAAGGAGCAGATTTACACTTCAATGCATATCAAACATCCCATGGTTCCAACATAACCAGATTTTTAGAACATTGGGTGCCCCCTGAGGAAGCTGTATGAGGGAAACGCGTTGGGGCATTCCCACAGCCATCCTGGTGCACTACATATATGACATGGGTAAGCAGGAACCCTGATTTATAATCAATGTTTTGAGAATCTGGTTATGTTGGAACCATGGGATGTTTGATATGCATTGAAGTATAAATCTCTTGAAATTGTGAGAGTCTAGGCCCTTGATGATGCACTATTATTGTGTACAGCAGTTATTGGGTAGGGATACATACCAGGAGTATCTCTGTTATTATGCTTCTAATTGACTACAGAGTCATTCAGGGTATCTGTAACCTTGTTGATTGTCCTTGACATTGATGTGTTACCAGAATTAAAGCTAATTGCTATCCTGTCACACACTTGACCAGACCCCGTGTTGTTTCACTTTTTTATCCACTCTTTGTGCAATAAGCAGCCTGCTGTTGTGTACTTGGTATGTTTTTTCCAAAAAAAAAGAAAAAAAAAGTTTGCAATAATTGGCAGTCTTAATTACATTTATTTGTAATGGTATAAACTCTCCAACCGACAGAATTATGTGTTTAAAAGTCTAAACTATACAGAACATAAAGTACTACTTAGAGTTCAGGACTAAAAATTACATTAAAAACAAAAAAAATTGAAAAAAATCATACCTTACCAAACTTTTTAATTTAAAACAAGATTTTAGTCTGTGTAACACAGGGGTGGGGAACCACAGGCCTGTGGGCCCTCAATGACCTTTTCTGTGGTCTCCGGGCTGAAATTCCCGGGGACCACAGTGCTCGGCCTGGCAGACTGCGTTTTTGCCAACTGCCTGCCCTTTAAATCCAGCTCCCCAGTGATCTCTATGCCTCAGCCTCCCCAGAGACATATACGCCTCCAGCCTCTCCAGTGATGTCTATAGCCATAGCAAACATGGAAAAGCAGTTGAGAAGCAACAAGACCAATATGAGCCACACCAAAGAGAAGCAGCTCCAGCCACCACAGTAGGAGTGAGTTGATTGTTTAACTAAATATTGTTTAACTAAATATATCAGAGGAATTTTCAAGCTGACAATTTTGTGTGGCCCCTGAAGGATTGTAGAAATTTCCAAATGGCCCCCGGCAGAAAAAGGTTCCCCACCCCTGGTGTAGCCAGTCTGTCAAGTTCATATAAATGTAGATATTGTTTTATAAGTATTATTACATAATTTAAGAAACACTACAAGGGCCCATACCAATTTTGCATCGGGGCCCATAGGACTCTAGTCACACCACTGCTTACAGAGGACAGTGACCAGAGGAGGTGAGGTATTAGTTTGTTTTTTTTAACATCTTACATATGTTATGCCCTGGGGTCTATACAGACCCCGTAGCATAATGAGGGGCATTTATTTCACAGAGAATAAATTCGCAGAACATAGAATTTCTCAGTATAATTTTCCAAACTTTTAGTCTTTTCATATCCCCTCATCTTTAATAATGGTAGTTGTAAATTTATTCATACTTTTCCAGTAGGAATAACAGAGCAACAGCGCAACACAATACAAGTATTTAGTGAAGCAGACCTGTCAGGAGAGCTGGCAGGTTCTCCACATTCTGCACAGTATGAGGATTATGGTAATGGAGTAGATAATGCATTTGCGTGACTCATAATACACAGAATAGTAATCTTGATTTGCTAGGATGAAGTAATGTACACAATTACTGTAACTCCTTCTCCTTTTTTACCTCTAGGTGCTTATGGAGTGGTGCTTAAATGTCGACACAAGGTGAGAACAATTGTTTGTATTGTTTTAATGCAGATAGGAGAGCTGTAAATACAATTCTAAATTGTGAAAACAAAGTAGGAGTTACCAACTGCCTTAGTAATGCTATAGCATATGTAAAGATGGTCTGTCACTTGCTCACAAAAATTAAATTAAATACCTTGTAAAAAAAATTCCTGAATTTTCTAATTTTGCTTCTCTTTTCCTTTTTGTGATGTGTTGCTCCATTGAAGAGATATTCACTTTTGTTTATTCTAGAGCACAATATGTGAAATCTCTGTATGTAGTGCAACTGGGCGTTTCTTCAGAGTGTTCTTTGGGGCCCGTTCTTTTGCCCCTTGCTTGCAGATGCTGTCATTTACTGCTCGGCTGATGATCTACCAGTCATAGTAACTGCTGAACTGAGATTGACAGCTTTAGAGAAGGAGGGGGTGAAAGAACGCAACCCCAAAGTTGTTGTACTGCAAGCAGAGATGAGGTAGATAAACAATAGAGGGTTATATGGTAATGTGAGGCAAAACAGGCAGGAAGAAACGGAAAAGAAAGGAAAAGTATTTTGAAATGTTTTTTCTTCTGCATGATGCCATAACACAGACTTGTATGGGCTGCATGGTTAAGAGTTTTAGCAATGACTTCTTTTGTTATAACAAATAACATGGAGCCTTGGAAACAGAAATGTTAAAGTAACTTTTTGTTCTGTGGATTTCAAATGGGCACAAGTTCACAAAGCAATTATAATGCATGATATACTTGTTTCCCAGGCCTGGAATATATGTACAAGGCTTTCCTTTGGGTTGCTATTTAATATCTTTTGTGCTATTGTTGACCTTCCCACTTCCTGGCCATTGACATAAATCACATCACTATATATAACATATAACTTCCCGTGTAGTCTGTGACATTGTTATTGCTATCACCAAGACTCAAGAAGTAACTAAATTATTGCTGTTATTATTATTATAGCACCATGGCGCTGTACATGTCAAAAAGTGCTAACATAGACAAGTACAATCATTTTCAACAGTACAAGGCACAGACAGGTACAGGAGGAGAGAGGAACCTACCCATCAGGGCTCACAGTCTACAAGGATGGTAGGTGGAGGTAAACCTAGGAGAGGTAGAGCTTGGTCATGTGGGTGGCTTGTTGGAAGAGGTGGTTCTTCAGGTTCCTTTTGAAGGTTTCCACATAACGAGAGTCTGATTTGTTGGGGCACAGAGTTCCAGAGTATGAGGGATGCACAGGAGAAATGTATGTGATTCTGGGAAGAAAAGATAAGATGGGAGTAAGAAGGAGATCTTGTGAGGTTGCAAGTTGTGTGCAGGTGAGTACTGGGAGACTAGGTCACAGATGTACAGAAGAGTTTTGATGGCTTTGTATGTTATAGTTGGGTAATGGGGAGCCAGTGAAGGGCTTTGCAGAGGGGAGAGGCTGGGAAATAGTGGAGAAACAAGTGGTTTAGCCAAGCAACAGAGTTTAGGATCGATTGGAGGGCTACAAGAGCGCTAGAAGGGAGGCCCGAGAGAAGAAGGTTGCAGTAGTCAAGGCGGGAGATGATGAGGGCATGCAATAAGGTTTTAGAAGATTAAGATTAAGAAATGAACAGTTCCAGGAGATATTTGTAAGTTGGAGTCAGCAGGAGGTGGCAAGGGCTTGAATATGTTGCTTGAAGGAGAGAGCTCTGAGAGCCTCACTGCCTAATTACAAGCAGTGCCAACTTGGCAGATTCCTTGGAAAACTATGGTGACCAAGAACAAAGTGCAAATTGCTCTTCAGACATTTTCTTTAGAAACTGATTACATCTTTACTCCATGTAGAATTGGGTTTAATTGTGATAGCAAGGAAGAAAACCTCTCTGATGCACATACATTAGTTAACAGATGCCATGGCTAACCCATGCACTCTGGACTCTTTGAGACTTCTAATTGTTGCCACATTACACTTATGATATTATAATTATCTGCTAGGTAAATTTGCTGTATCCAGATCAGTTGATGCTTTCACTAAATATAAATGACATCTGCATCTTCTTGTGCTAATATACGCCTTGTGTAAGTATGTTTTTACATACCAGTTAATGGTAATGTAACCTTTTCCAGGAAAGACTGGTGTCTACAGAGACTGAAGTCAGTCATATCTCACCAACCCAATGTGAGAGGCTTAGAACTCAATCACAGCGTACTGTGGCTTCTATTATGTTCTGTTTGCCTTGAAAGGCGCCATGGTCTGAAAACGAAAATACCAACTTTATCACATAGACAGGATTTCATCAGACTGAGTGCCAGTTTCATAATATACCAGATTTTAGTAAATGTACACTTAAAGTGAACCTGTCACCATGAAAATGCAGTGCAATCTGCAGGCACCATGTTACAGAGCATGGGGAGCTAAGTAGATTGATAAATAGCTTCATGAGAAACGATTCGGTATAAGGCCAGAGACACACAGTGAGAGATGCATGCGAGATACTTGCACAAGTCTCGCATGCCTCACAAGGCACGATCGGCGGCTCTCTGGAGAGGAGCTTGGAGAGGGCAGCCATGCTGGGTGCGGCATGTGGGACTCATGTGAGCATCTTGCATGCATCTCGCACTGTGTGTCTCTGGCCTAACCTGTGTTTTAACCATTAAAACCTCTGATATTTTTGTTTCAGTGGGTGATTCTGTTAATGACCGTCAATTACTGATAGGAACGCCCAGTGAATCAGAAATCCCAGAATAAGCAGAGTTGTAAATGCATAAAGGCATTCTGTCACCTCCAGAACGCCTCCTAAGCTAGCAAAACATGTCCCTGCAGCATCCCATCACTAATCTCACACTCCTTTTGTCTCCTAAAAGCATCCTGTGAAAGTGAATAAAAACGTTTTAATACTCACTCATTAGTGATTATAATTAGCAGGGGCCATATCCTTTAGTCACCAGGGCGGGCTGTTTTGCAGGCTCCAGGATAGACCCTCTCTCTGTCTGTGTGCTCTGCTTGTGCAGGCTTTGCCCTCCCCCTCGCTATCACTCATAGAATGCAAATCATTAGTCCTGCCTTCAGCTGCACATCACAGCAGAAGCTGCACAGAGAGGACTGGATCATTCAGGCTGCAAAACAGCCCGCCTTGGTGACTAAAGAATATGGCCCCTGCTAATTATAATCACTAATGAGTGAGTATTAAAACGTTTTTTTGCACTTTCACAGGATGCTTTTAGCAGACAAAAGAAGTGTGAGATTAGTGATAGGATGCTGCAGGGACATGTATTGCTAGCTTAGGAGGTGTTTTGGAGGTGACAGGATCCCTTTAAAACATTGGTTTTACTGAATCTTTCCTCATAAAACTATATATATCAATCTACTCTGCTCCTCCTGCTCTATAACGTGGGGCCTGAAGATTGGACTGTATTTTCATGGTGCAGGTTCCTTTTAATGCATTGTATTTTTGTATTAAAACAGTGCAGCATGTAACCCATTATAAAGGGCCTGTTGGCCTTCCTGACCTATCTATTATTTCTCCTAGGAGTTTAGGAATACATTGACTAATTGTGTTTATCATTACCCTTGTCAAAAGATCGTACAGTTCTTATTGTGGAGCCTGTAGGGACACACTCTCAGGGCCCCTGAGTTATCATTTTATTCATAAATGTCTAGAGGAGTAATACAGGAACAATACAATTATCAAAATATAAGAAAATGTGCTCCACAATCGTTATATTAAATGGAATACACTTTTTTTTAACAAAACAAACAGGAGAGCTGACATAGGGCTGGCCACTTTGTTTATTTTCACATATGTGTTGAGGACATGATTTTGTGGCCCTCACTGATATACGGTATATGTCTTACAGGTTCTCCCCCTGTACTTGTTTCTGCAGCCGTCTGCACAGCTCTTCTGGTGTCAAGGTGGACACTGAGGGAGGGGCAGGTGACCAGATCTCCCTTTTAGGGTATGTGCGCACTGGCCGGGTTATGGCCGTTTTATCAGCGGAAACCGCCGGTCGGTTTTCATTAGTTTTATGTAAATTTATGTTAATCCAAACCGGCGTTTGGATTAACATTAAAACCAATGAAAACCGACGCCCGCTGTGCACACTCCGGCGGTTTACACAGGCTCATCTGTTGCTAAACCGCAGGTTTCCCAGCGGTTTAGCAAAGAATGAGCATGTTCTATAAACCGCCGATTCTTCAACGGCTGCAAGCAGAATCATGTGCTGCTTCCAGCCGCTGTAGAACCGCCGGCGAGAACACGCTGTGCAACCGCCCGGCTCCCGGCCGTCACCCGCCCGCCTCCCGCCGCACATACCCGCCAGGAAGCCGGTGGACGGCCGCAGAGCTTCCTGGCGGGTCCGCCCAGCCGCCGCCGACCAACCCGCCGGTAAGTGTGCACTTAGCCTTAGCCTCCTCCATTTCAAAAACATGGTTTGTCAACTGGAAGCAGATGGACAGATCTGCTCCATGACCAGTGGCCATTTAGAGTAGTCTGTAAGGAAGGCTGCATTAAGGAGGAAAACCTGTAATACTTAGGGTAAGTGCCACAAAATCATGTCCAACACACACGGTTGAGCCTTTACATACACAATATCTGTCCAATTTCTGACCTTTCACCATGCACACATTCTCTCTCTTAGAACCACTACTATAATCCAAGACTGTGAAATGTGAGAACAATGCTGGAGACAATATTTATTTCAGCTTGTATCAGTTGTTGGAACATTGTCCCATTCCTCTGGGCAGAACTGGTGTAACTCTGGTGTGTAGGCCTCCTTTATCACTCACACTTTTTGGACCAGCCCACAAATTTTCTATGGAATTGGTGTCAGGGCATTGTGATGACTTTGTTACCTTCAGTTTTTTGTTCTCAGCCTTTTGGACAAATCTTGGGAAGTATGTTTGGGGTCATGACCACTAGATTCATTTGAGCCCCAGCTTTAACTTCATCGCTGATGACTTGAGATGTTTTTTAATATCTCACCCGAATTTCCTACCTCATAATGCCATCTATTTTGTGACTTTCCCCAGTCTGTCTTCCACAGATACCATCAGTATATGATGCTGCCAACCCCACACTACACTTTAGAGATACTGTTCTTTAGCGTACCATGCTTTCCATTTTTGCTCTATACATAATGATGGTCGTTATGGCCAAACTGTTCCATTTGTGTTTGATTAGCCCAGAGGACATTTCTCCAAAAAGTGAGCTCTTTGTCCTCATGTGTTGTTGCAAACTATAACCTGGCTTTTTCTCTGTCAGTTTTGGTGCCGTAGTTTCTTCGTTGCTGAGTAGCTTCCAGATAATGTGGCAGTAAGACACGTTTTACTGATAATTTTGATACTTTTGTCCCCATTTCCTCCAGCATCTTCACATGGTCTATTGCAGTTGTTCTGGGATTGATTTGTACTTTTGCATCAAAGAACATTTCTCTCTAGGGGAAAGAACTCTTCTTTTTCCTAAACGGCGTGGTCCCATGGTCGTCACACTTGCAGATTATCATTTGAACATATGAACAAGGTATCTTTAGGTGTTTCAAAATTGTTTCCAAGGACGTGCTAGGCTTTAAATTCTTTTTTCCTGATGTCTTGGATGATTTGTTTCAATTTTCCCATAATTTCAAGCTAAGAGGCAAATTGTCCTTAAAGGGAATCTGTCACCCCCTTTTGGCATTTTAAACTGTGCCCACCAGCTTAAGCATAATGTAAATGTGGTTCTGGTAACCCCTGTATGTGCCCAGACATGCCCCTCATACCTGAGAAATGCAGTTTTATTCTTTACCATCCTACATGCTATTGGGTCTGGGAGGCTGCTCTGTGGTGTTGATGTATAAGGTCCTCGCCGCTCCTCCAGGCTGCAAAATCCGCCCTGCATTTTTAAATTCCCACTCCTCCTTTTGCCGGCGCGTTGAGTGACAGCCGGATGTTTCCCATCCCATGCATGTTATATTGTAGTGAAACGCCCTTTGATTAAAATCTGTACACTGTTAGGTCCCAAAATCTTGTTTATATTACCACTGTAATATTGACATAGTGAATGAAATGATCTGTTTGTGAGCAGATGTTGGAAAAATTGTTTATCGTATAATAAAAGTAGATATCTGAAACATTTTGCTAAAACTAAAGACATGGAATCTGTGGAGGAGAGAAATATGAGTTTTGATGACTTCAGCGCAAGTAAACTTATGATTTGAACTTTTAAAAATTAAAGTTAACAACAATATACTTCCCATTGCCATCATCAACTAACTGGTAGTTTATAGGTCTGTATTCAGTTTATTGCATCCTAATAAGTTACATTTCACACATTCAGTTATAAGCTACATTGATACTGTGCTTTTGTGGTCTGTTTTTTCTTATCTTTTTTTTGTAACCAAATCCAGGAGTGGAACAATCAGAGGTAAAGTATAAAGCCTAGGTCTCACATAACGATATCGGTAACGATATCGTCCTATTTGTGACGTAAGCCTAGGTCTCACATAACGATATCGGTAACGATATCGTCCTATTTGTGACGTAGGAACGATATCCTTACCGATATCGTTGCGTGTGACTGATAGCAGCGATCAGGCCCCTGCTGTGAGGTCGCTGATCGTTGCACAGGGCTCCTGACCATTTTTTGGTCGTTGGCCCCCCCGCTGGTCACCACACATCGGTGTGTGTGACCGGCGGGGGCAGCGATCAGCGACCTGTCAGGATCCCCCGCCATGTCACAGCGCCGCACAGCAGCGCTGTAACATGACATCCAGGGTGACAAGCGGGCTTAGAGACCCGCTTGTTTACCATGGTTACCGGCACCCGCCCGCTTCCGGGTTGCGGGGAGCGAGCGGGTGCATCCTCTCCTATCCTGTCCCTCACTATTCTCATCTCTCCCTGCTATTTCCCTGTTCCCTACTCTATCCCCTATCCTAAACCCTAATCCTATCCCTCTCCTTGTTCTAAATAAAGAAATCCCCCCCCGAGGCTCACCGGCATCAGAGGCTCCCATACCGGCATCTCTGTAATGGAGATCTCAGGGGTAAAGGACCTATGATGAGGTCAGTATCATGTCAGTATACTGTACAGTATAGGCCGGTCACATGACTGTGACCTCATTACAGGTCCTTTACCCCTGAGATCTCCATTACAGAGATGCCGGTATGGGAGCCTCTGATGCCGGTGAGCCTCGGGGGGGATTTCTTTATTTAGAACAAGGAGAGGGATAGGATTAGGGTTTAGGATAGGGGATAGAGTAGGGAACAGGGAAATAGCAGGGAGAGATGAGAATAGTGAGGGACAGGATAGGAGAGGTCGGCACCCGCTCGCTCCCCGCAACTCGGAAGCGGGCGGGTGCAGGTAACCATGGTAAACAAGCGGGTCTCTAAGTGCAGGAGAGACCCGCTGTTACCATGGTTACCAGCATCCGTCCGCTCCCAGGATGCAGGGAACGAGCGGACGCTGGGTACCAACGATCTGGCTGCCCAGAGGTCGCTGGTGAAGTCTGTCAGTGTGACAGCTCACCAGCGACCTGATAACGATGTGTCAACGATGCATCAACGATGCTGATCGTTGTCGGCATCGCTGACACATCGTTATATGAGACCGGGGCTGTAGGAACGATATCCTTACCGATATCGTTGCGTGTGACTGATAGCAGCGATCAGGCCCCTGCTGTGAGGTCGCTGATCGTTGCACAGGGCTCCTGACCATTTTTTGGTCGTTGGCCCCCCCGCTGGTCACCACACATCGGTGTGTGTGACCGGCGGGGGCAGCGATCAGCGACCTGTCAGGATCCCCCGCCATGTCACAGCGCCGCACAGCAGCGCTGTAACATGACATCCAGGGTGACAAGCGGGCTTAGAGACCCGCTTGTTTACCATGGTTACCGGCACCCGCCCGCTTCCGGGTTGCGGGGAGCGAGCGGGTGCATCCTCTCCTATCCTGTCCCTCACTATTCTCATCTCTCCCTGCTATTTCCCTGTTCCCTACTCTATCCCCTATCCTAAACCCTAATCCTATCCCTCTCCTTGTTCTAAATAAAGAAATCCCCCCCCGAGGCTCACCGGCATCAGAGGCTCCCATACCGGCATCTCTGTAATGGAGATCTCAGGGGTAAAGGACCTATGATGAGGTCAGTATCATGTCAGTATACTGTACAGTATAGGCCGGTCACATGACTGTGACCTCATTACAGGTCCTTTACCCCTGAGATCTCCATTACAGAGATGCCGGTATGGGAGCCTCTGATGCCGGTGAGCCTCGGGGGGGGATTTCTTTATTTAGAACAAGGAGAGGGATAGGATTAGGGTTTAGGATAGGGGATAGAGTAGGGAACAGGGAAATAGCAGGGAGAGATGAGAATAGTGAGGGACAGGATAGGAGAGGTCGGCACCCGCTCGCTCCCCGCAACTCGGAAGCGGGCGGGTGCCGGTAACCATGGTAAACAAGCGGGTCTCTAAGTGCAGGAGAGACCCGCTGTTACCATGGTTACCAGCGTCCGTCCGCTCCCAGGATGCAGGGAACGAGCGGACGCTGGGTACCAACGATCTGGCTGCCCAGAGGTCGCTGGTGAAGTCTGTCAGTGTGACAGCTCACCAGCGACCTGATAACGATGTGTCAACGATGCATCAACGATGCTGATCGTTGTCGGCATCGCTGACACATCGTTATGTGAGACCGGGGCTTAAGGCTAGGTTCACATTCCTGTTTAGCATTGCGTCTGGACAGCTATATTTGACAGCTGCATTAACATTATGAAACGCTAGTGTTAACACAGTTTAACACAGCCATAGACTTATACTGGCAAATGCGATGCCAAAAGTGACCACGTTTGAGAGTTTGCGCTTTTGCAAGTGCACAGCTGAACACGACGAGCTGTGTTCAGCTGTGTGCGTGCAAAAGTGTGAACTTTTAAATGCAGTCACTTTTGGCATCGCATTTGCCAGTATAAGTCTATGGCTGTGTTAAACTGTGTTAACACTAGCGTTTCATAGCGTCAATGCAGCTGTCAAACACAGCCGTTCAGACGCAATGTAACCCAGGAATGTGAACCTAGCCTTATAGAAACACATCACTGCTTCTGTATTTATCACCCACTCCTGGTCTTGGCTACAAAAACTGATGAGAGAAAACAGATCAAAAACACACAGTGTGAATGTAGCCTTAAGTGCAGGGTTTTTTTTAGGTAAACTGCAATCTTAAGTCAGTTATCCCTAACCTTTCTTACCACATTCAGCTCTTAGAGAGGGTTGTGAGCCACATCCAGTGGAACCCTTCCCTAGTAGTGACATCTAGAGCCCTCCAATGCCAGTATATTGACAGCCAGAGCTTCTCTACAGAAAGCACTCAGAGACCTTGTGCCTTCCACCTTTATAGGCAGTATACTACAATTCCCACTATTTGGTATTATCGAGAAAACCACACTCAACACACAATTGCATCAAGATTTAACCACACCATTAAGGCTGGAAACACACTGTCTGAGTGACATGCGAGTCACTCGGACAAGTCTCGGATGACTAACTCCAAATGGCCTGCTCCTCTCTGGACAAGAGTGTGGAGCTGCTTGGAAACACACTCCCATCCAGAGAGGGGGAGGCCATTCTGAGTTAGTAATCCGAGAGTCGTCCGAGTGACTCGCATGTCACTCGGATAGTGTGTTTCCAGCCTAACTGTCCTTATCATCCTTCCTCCAGTATATGAGCATCCAGTTCTGCTCTTTTGTGAGTAGCCCTTCACAGAGCACAGAAGTCACCATCTAGAGACCTTCTGTGAGCTGGTTGCTATACCTGGTACTAATGTACTAAGCTGTCAGACAGCCGCAAGCCACACTTCATGGGCCCACACACTATAGATTGTGATCTCCTGATCTAGATAGGGTTTTCCAATCAAGCCTTGACACTTTTAGATATATTACCAATGCTTAGCATTGTAGCAGACTGGTAGCAGCAATATAACTTGAATTCTTGACTTATTTTTTGTTTATAAACTTTGTTTCTGCCCATTGATAAATGTCCCCTATTGATTATCACTCTACTGCTGGTTACAAAGGATATTTTAGTTGCATATTTTTACCTTTTTAGTATATTTGTTTTTCCAATTAGACTGGGTAAGCCTGAGTTAATGATTACCAGTCCTCTGGCTAATTTTGTTCTACCCACACGCCTCTGCAGGTTTCATGTGGAATGAAGCACATGTATAACTTGTGAATATTTCATGAAGGTAATCAATGGGGGTGTAGAGAACATTTGTTAATAGCACAGTCTTAATATTGGCACTACACGCAATGCTACGAGCGTTCCTGCTGAGACAGCAACATGTGTGTACATCAATACATCCTCTCAAGTTCTGTGACCTAGACTCCTCTTCATTATTAAATGTGACCAAAGTACAACTTTGCATTAGCAATCAGCTGATTAACTACATTTGTCATAAAAACTTTGAAGTTGATAGTGACGGATTAGACCAGTTTTGCAAAGTTACAATTTCCATAATTCTCTGAATCAAAATGCACAGTTTGACTGACCCACCTGAGCAGGAGACATAAGCTCCCGCCACACACAACGACGCAATAGCGATCCCGATAACGATCCTTAGGGATCGCTGTTGCGTCACTTTGGGATCGCTGGTGAGATGTCAAACAGTCAGATCTCACCAGCGACGCAGCAACGATCCGGAATGAAAGGAGGTCGTTGGGAATTGTCACTCTCAGGCGTAGTATTGAGATCGTTGGTCATTGTCCCTTTCAAACACAGCGATGCAGTGTTCCCAGCGGGAGCGCAACAACCAAAAAATGACCCAGAGCACTTTGTAACGATCAGCGATCTCTTAGCAGGGGCCTGATCGCTGCTAAGTCTCACACATAATTAGATTGTTAGCGAGATCGCTGTTACGTCACAAAATCTGGGACTTAAGAACGATCTCGCTAATGATCTAGTTATGTGTGACGGGGGCTTTAGGCTAGGTTGACATTGTATTTATGCTGTGTGTTACAACGGATCCATTGTAAATCAGCACAAACACAATGTACCTGATGCGATAATGCATCCATAGACTTGCATTGCAAAAACGCATATTAACGCATACAAAAATAGGCATATGTTTGAAAGTATGCGTTATTTGCAACGCAGAGAAAAACGCGTTAGACCACGTTTTCTTGTGCATTGCAAATAATGCATACTTTCAAACGTATGCCTATTTTTGTATGCGTTAGTATGCGTTTTTGCAATGCAAGTCTATGGATGCGTTATTGCATCCGGTACATTGTGTTTGTGCTGATTTACAATGGATCCGTTGTAACGCACAGCATAAATGCAATGTCAACCTTGCCTAATGGTCCCCAGTCCTAACACAATAATAAGCCCAAGATCCTGCAGAGGCAATCCTGTTCATAGTTACTTTATACTCAAGCTCTTGTCGCTGGCCCTCTGTCTTATAGGTCAAAAATAATTACAGTATATACTCGCGTATAGCTGAGTTTTTCAGCCCAAAATTCGGGCTGAAAAGTCCCCCCTCGGCCTTATACGCGAGTATAGTTATACAGCAGCAGCCCCGGAGGTATTCATGGCCCCTCCATCAAGCTCCAGGGCCCCCCCCCCTTGCGCGGCAGCCTGTAAAGTAAAATCATACTTATTGTCAGTCCTGTCGCGCTGTCCGCCGATTGCCGACATATCTTATCCCGGGCTTCATTCGCGGTCTTCCGCCTTCTGTGGTCGCGGGCAATGACGTCATTGCCCGCGACCACAGGAAGCCGGAAGCCGAAGCCTCGGATTGAAGCCCTGGATCTTTGTGTCGGCAAGCGGCGGGACAGCGCGACAGGACACTGATAAGTATGATTTTACTTTACAGGCTGCCGCGCAAGGGGGGGGGTGGCCCTGAGCTTGATGGGGGGGCCTGTACACTCCGGGGCTGCTGCTGTTTACAGCCCTGGGGCTGCTGCTGTATACAGCTTTGGGGCTGTGCTTGTATACAGCCATGGGGCTGCTGCTGTATACGCCCTGGGGCTGCTGCTGTATATACAGCTTTGGGGCTGCTGCTGTATACACCCATGGGGCTCTGCTGTCTGTATATACCTCTGGGGCTGTATATACCTCTGGGGCGCTGTATACACCTCTGGGGCTGCTGTATACTACCACTGGGGTGCTGTATACTACCACTGGGGCTGCTGTATAACTACCAATGGGGTCGTATAGTACACTGGGGCTGTATATACCTCTGGGGCTGCTGTACACTAGCACTGGGGCTGCTGTATACTAGCACTGGGCTGCTGTATACTACCACTGGGGCTGCTGTATTCTACCACTGGGGCTGCTGATATTCCCACTGGGACTGCTGTATACTACCACTGGGGCTACTGTATACTACCACTGGGGCTGCTGAATACTAACCACTGGGGCTGCTGCTGTATATACCACTGGTCTTCTGCTGCTGTATACTACCACTGGGCTGCTTGATATACCTCTGGGCTGCTGTATACCACACTGCTGGGGGCTGTTATACCTGTGCTGGGGTCCACCTCGGCTTATACACGAGTCAAAAGGTTTTCCCAGGTTTTGGGGGCAAAAGTAGGGGTCGGCTTATACACGGGTCGGCTTATACATCTAGTTATATACGGTAGTGATGAACGAGTAGTAAGATATTCAGGTTCAGAAGGCTCTAACTGAATACTTTGAACGAGTAACGAGTAATGAATCCAATGCAAGTCATGGCAAACTCACTCGATCCAAATACTGAAACAATTCAAAGTCTTGTATCTTACTATTTGCTCGTCACTATTATAAGACACAACCAATGGCCCAGAGTAGCGCTGTTTCCCAAGAAAAGTAGCAAAACATTCAAGTCTATGATTTCGGATAAAGTATTCAGCCCTTTGGATTTTCCCTTCTTCAGGTGGTGACACATACCCTGTTTTCCCGAAAGACTGTGTCTAGTATAAATTTTTGGTCCCAAAGATGCGCCATGTCTTATTTTCAGGGGGAGTCTTATTTTCCCATGAAAAAGAATTCACAATTATACAGCACCCCCATTATCCTATTGCAGACCACATATCCATTTAGCCCTATCATCCCATTACAGCCCCAATACAGCACCCCATCATCTAATTTCAGCCCCCATCATCCATTGCAGCCCTCATTACAACACCCACTCATCCATTGCACCCTTCATCATCCATTATACCCCATATTTTATTGCAGCCCCATCATCCCATTACAGCCTCCAATACAGCACCCCATCATCTAATTGCAGCCCCATCATCCCATTGCAGCCTCATTACAAACCCACATCATCCATTGCACCCTTCATCATCCCATTACAGCCCCATCATTTATTGCAGCCCCCATCATCCCATTACAGCCCCCAATTCAGCACCCCATCATACCATTGCATCCCCATCATCCCATTATAGCCCCCATCATCCCATTATAGCCCCCAATACAGTATGGTATTGTCTGGTACCTAAAAAAAAATGTGCGCCAATCAGAGCCCAGCATCTGCGTGCCAATCAGAGCCAGCATCTGCATGCCAATAAGACCCAGAATCAGTGCGCCAATCAGAGCCCAGCAACCACGTGCCAATCAGAGGCCATGAGCTGACATCACCTGCTAAACTCTGATTGGCGCATGGATGCTGGGTTCTAATTGTCGCGCAGATGCTGGCTCTGATTGGCCCGAGGTTCACCGTACATCTATGGTACAGCAGCAGAGGCAGAGCGGCGCCCTGAATACCGCGCGGCCCTGGACAAGCGTGGAGGGTGGTGGATGAGTCACAGCTGCATGCCTCAGTCTTCTGATCGGTGGCATGCTGTTCTTCAAACAAAAAAAAAGGTACGCATTCTTTTCGGTGGGTGCCTTATATTTACAAAATATAAACCCCCTAGTAGTTTTATTTTTGGGGACATCTTATTTTCAGGGAAACATGGTAGGACAAATCCTCACCTTCTAGAAACAAGTCTTTAATAATTCTCATTAAAAATGTATGTGAATGACCCATGACACATTAAAATATGACAAGACACATGTACATAATACACTAATAGGTAGGAGAATTTCAGCACTATATACCGAATACCACATGTGTACCCTTAGCCCCGTCACGACCTATGACACACAGATGTGTGTCATAGGCCGCCTCCCACCCTTTCATGCAACCTCATGCACTGAGCTCGCATCCCCGCCCCCACATCTCAGCTGATGTCATCAGCTGAGATATGTATCTAACAGTGCTGATCAGATCTGGGATATGATTGCGCTGCTGTTAACCCTTTGGATAATGCTGTCAGTCTCTGACAGTATGATACAAAGCCCCGCGACGAGGATCACGCTGTTCTCCGCCGGTTTCAGAGTTCTGGTGATGCGATCATGGGACCTGGACAGCTTGTGATCACCCCGGAAGCTGTCCTGAATCACTTCCTGCTGGTGATGACCCTAATAAGGTCCCCAGCAGAAAGTGATCATTTTCCCTGTATTTAGATGAGCAGCAACTCATTTGCAGACAAAAAAGCAATCAGACTGTGCAGCACGGAGACCCTCCAATGGGCCAAGTGAAATAAAAAAAAAAAAAAATAGTTTTAAACGTATGAAACCCCCCCCCCCAAAAGTGCACATCACCCCCCATTGAAAAAAAACTATTAGTAAAATTTAAAAAATACACACTTGGTATTGCCGCATTCAGAAATGCCCGATCTATCAAAAAATCAATTAATCAGAGCTGTAAACTACATATTGGAAAAAAAAGTCCTAACGTCAAAATTACATTTTTTTGCTCGCTGCAACATTGCAATAAGGTAAAATAACGGGCGATCAAAAGATCACATCTACCCAAAAATGATTTCATTAGAAATGTCAGGTCAAGCCACAAAAAATAAGCCACACACAGCCCAAATCCTGAAAAACTGAGAACGCTACAGATCACGGTAAATGGTTCAAAAGCACAATTCTTTTTCCTTAAAAACTTCTGAATTTTATTTTCAGCACTTCGATAACAGTAAAAGTAGATATGTTTAGTATCTACGAACTTGAACCAACCCGAGGCATCATTCTGACACGTCAGTTTTACCATTAAAGGTACCTTTACACGTCGCTACCGAAGGTTAGAAACAACCGGGTGTCTCACGTGCACGAGCACGTTTCAACGGTTCCTAACGGTACCTGATACCGCATTTACATGCCACTACAAGGTGCTCTATAGAAGGTTTTTTCTATCCCTGGAAGCACCGACGGGTGCCGCAGGTTACCTTCTGTAGAGCACCTTCCCTGATTTACACGCCGCTACCACAAGGGAATATGGGCGGACCTGGGGCAGCAGGGACAACACATAGGCGTGCCAGAGTTGTGGATTACGAGACGCTCGTACGGTGATTGGACAATGCAATAGCATCATGATTGGCCAGCCAGCGCAGGAAGGCTGGCTAATACATGATGCTATTGCAATTGTGTAGTGTGACTGGTCAGCTCCTTAAATATGCCGCCCTATGCAGGGACAACCAATCGTAACGCAGGATCTTCCACCAATGATCGCTGAAGGGGGCCGGTATCCCGGAGGCTGTGTCACGCCCCAGGGAGTTCACTAGGTGACGAAAATACCTTCCTGTTCCTCAATTACACGCCGCTACCATAGGGTTTAAACCTACCTGTTTTTGAGCACTGCTGAAAGACAGGTGTCCTGAATTACACGCCGCTACCTCGCGGTGTTTTGATGGTACAAGATACAATTGTCTCCAACACCCGGTGGTTTCTAACCTTCGGTAGCGGCGTGTAAAGGTACCTTTAGTGAGCATGGTGTTTAAAAACCCAAAAAAACCAAACATGTAACTTTTTTTTGCAATTTCACCGCATTTGAAAAGATAAAATGGCTCTTGGAAGAAGGAAAAATGAAAACTGGAAATCGGAAAATCGCCGGGGGGTGAAGGGGTTAAAGAAAAAAGGGGGAGGAAACAGCCGTCTGGTTATACACTTTCATTTGTAAACTTCTCTGTTTAATAAATATCCTTGTACAATATCCTACTCAGTATCCCCTTTACTGATCATTTATGGTCAATGGATGAAATATTTTGTAACTACGGTATAATAGACACATTTGTATCACGTAGTGGTTATCACTTGTATCCTTATTTATCTAGTTGTGCAATGTATCGCTATATTTTTTGTACAATAATCTATTTTTATTATATGACTTCTAATAAAGCATAATGTTTTAAGGACCTTTATGAGTCGGTTTTTGTCCTCCCCCATGTACAATAGTTGTTGTACTGACCTGTCCTAGGCAGTATTGGTCTGTTTGGTTTTGCCTAGATGCGTTAGTTATATCACCATTGTGTTCTTATGGCAGATATACAATTTTAGCATCTTTAGGATAACCTGGCTTTCACTTTTTGTTTTCTGTATTTTATTGCACAAGCACATGTGTTACTAAAAGCATATGCAAGTCTATAACTGTTGAGCCTTTTTTTTGTTTCTTTTTTGTACATAGATATATTTAGGTAGGCGGAGGATATTACTGATATAACCAGATAATTCGGATAGCAAATACAGGTGTATCTTGCAATATATGAAAATGTCTATATACTGTATACCAGTGCAGCTTCAGTCACTGCTCTGTTGATAGAGAAACTAAAACAATATCCCTGTTATAAATATTCACTCCATAAATACAAGATATTTCAACAGAAAAATATCCTTTTTCTATAGGAATGATGACAATGATATCCAGATACAAATAATTTCATGCTTTATTTATATTCCATAATATCAAGAAAATATATTAAAATATTAAAACAAATCCAGAGCATATCCTCTTAGGGATCCACAAGTTACAACCACAGCAGTATATATTACATAGTATATGACATTCAATTTATACTTAACAATTCCTTATGTAGCCACCATATGTACATTACCACTATCTCCAAGTGGCAAGGATTTATGGTATTACACTTATATATAAAGAGAAATATATGGGAGCTGAAAGCTAAATCCGGTTGCTAACCACTGATAACCTCACTCACACTGAGGTATCATATATTCAATATGGTATCACCAAACCAACACTTCAGCATAGAAGCAATTCCCATTTCAATCCATGTGTATACACTCCAAAACCCCTATAGAAAGTTAAGACATTACCTGATCCTCCAGGCCGCTGTGTTGTAGCTGTGGTCCCTTCTCCTAGTCCGTTTCCCACCTCGCTTCTTCGGGGGCGTGCGGTGCAGCACTGAGGAAGAAGGACTGTGGTGTAAAGGAGCTGCCTTAGGCTCCCCCATGGTCCGCTACTCAATTCCAGGTCTAGCCAGGGTCTGAGGAGAGGAGTCAATAGGAACAGAGGAACACGTCTCGGAGACTGAGTTACCCCATAACTCGCCCTGGAGAAGTGCAAAGACCGGATACCGGATCGAAATTGTGCCTGACACAAGCAGCACAGTAAACACCGGACTAGTGGAGGTTATAGATCTGCACTGTACCACAGCGAAGCAACAGGTGGGGTCAGAAAAACACGGAAAAGACTCAAGTTGCCTAGCAAGGGGGTACCTGTGAGGAGAGACAGGGCAGGCAGCCTAGCTATAGCGGCAGCAGGGCCGCACATACAGCGCAGGAGTGGGAAGCCAAGGACCCGTCAGGGTGGGAGCAACCAGGCCCGTTACAGACTCCGTGGACAGTACTCTGCTGAAAACAACTATGGTAAAGATGTGAACAACTACAAAACCTGTGTGATCCTTGCATTAAAGCCCTACTCTCCCTCACAAACTTTCTCCCCACTACCCCTACTCTGCACCATCGATGTACTATTTACTACCACTGCCCAGGGAACCAGGCTCTGACCGTGGAGAGCCGTTACATTACCGGCTGCCAAACATCATCCCCGGAGGTTCTGCAGCAGCAGTGGACACCCTGACCACACACCACGGGTGGCTCACGACTTTCTTCCCTGTAAATACCCCCCTTTACTTGCTGGCTCGGGATACGGTCCAGGACCAAGACTGCCGTGATACCCCTGTGATACCCGGTCAGGTACCGAGTACCCCATCCCAGTGGGCTCCACAGATGCACTATTGAGGCGGCTGTCAGTCAGTACCTGGGATGCCTCCATGAATGAAATTCCGGAGGCTGCTGGGAGGACCAAAGTCCCAGTTTTCATTGCAGCAGCTGAGTGTATTTAAAATGCTATTAATCTGCAGATTAACCCCATATCTAAAAGTTAGTAGTATTTGGGTATGTGACCGGTTCCCTTCAGTGTGTACGGGGTATTACCAGAGAATTTAGCCTTCATTTACTGTATTCAGTTTACATTGAAGAAGCTATCGACCCTTTTACATTATATGCTGGAAGAACAATGTGTCAAGTTGTTTTTATGTTAAAAGATTTTAATGTAGGATTTCTTGTGTATACACCAACCAAAAATGTCTGACTTATCATTTGTATATCAGTTTGTGTGAAATAATGTGCTGTTGTAGATTTTCGAGCCCGTACCCTAATATTTCTCTGAATCTGTTGCTATGGTAACAGTCTGGGATTGCCACCAAGTTTAATGTTGCGAAATGTTTTCATACAATTATGCTGCATTATTCTTGTCGTAAGAAGAAAACACCATAGAATAAATTTTCGCTCGCTCAAAATCAGAGGGGTTTTCTCATTTTGGGGCTTTTGCATATTAAATGACTCAGTTGTGTCATTATGTAACCCAGAATGCACCACGATTATAGCACAACATAGACAAATGCATTAGTAGAGGGACATAGACATGGAGCATTATAGAGGGAACATAAGGGGTAAATCACATAGCGAGAGATGCTGGACAGTCCCCAGTACTGGCTATAAGTGTTTAAGTAACTGTTTTTGTGTTTTAAAGGGGTTGTCTGGTGAAAACAACACATTTTTTTAAGTTGGTATGGTGGACATGTGGCACCCCTACGGTTCGGTTGCCACAGGAACACCTGGTGCAGGAGGGATTTCCACATCAGGTAGACTTACATGCAACACCTTCCATCCCAGACCTGAAGGGGGAGCTCTACTTGCCACTTCAGGCAAGGTCCCCTATAAATTCAGGCCCAGGGGAGGAGTTAGGCAGTTCAGTAGGAGCATACTGAGGAAGACACTTAATGAACGGAGCGTGCTAGGCCCGTACCAGGGGGAAGCCTAGCCAGTGTAAGGGACCAAAGAGTGAGGGTCAGAGGCAAGGCGCACCAGAGACAGAGTGGGGGCAGAGGAACCATACCTGTTCACCACCCAAGAACAAAGGGTCTTCAAGGGTCCAGTTAGCCCAGCAGAGCGTACCGGAGGACCATGGAGACTTCAGTCTCCTGGTAGCACTTGGAGCACAGCTACTAAAGAGCCAGGGACCGCAGAGGAGTAGCGGTGCCCATTAGAAGGTTCTCACAGCCTGCTATACAAGTGAGGGAACAGGAGAAGTCAGCGCCAGGTTTCACACAGGCCAGGACTTAAGTACGCACACACAGAACAAGGAGGCCTCACAACTCATCGGGTGTGGAAATCCTGAACTGCCACCTGACCACCTGGACAGTACCCTAGATGTTACCTTGAATCATCACCATCAGTAAAAGGTACGGAAACAACTTCCAGCGTGTGTGTGTCTGTTATTACGGCCCCTCATCCTGCCCTTAACATAGACTGTATCTGCATCTCCACCTGATGAGCTGCCTCACTGTGTGAGTTCCTATTCATCCAACAACCCTGGGGATCCCGCTCCACCTATGGGGAGCATTACTAACTAGCTGCCTCACCATCATCCCAGGAGGTCTACAGCAGCGCCGGTATCATTACCGGATACCGTGGGTGGCGTCACAAACTCTTTTTATTTTTGTTTTTAAACCCTTTTTCAGCGGCTGCCAGGGCCACGGGTCCAGGCACAGGCCACCCGTGACATCCCCCAGTAAATCAAAGCCTGGAACCGGGTACCCCACGGCCGTGGGGTGGGTCAGACATCTAACTGGTCCATTAGAATGGGAGCAACCCTACCACTTTGATTTTCTTTCTTTCATATCAGGGATTACATATGCCTCAGTTATATAAGGACAAGGTGGATGTTGTTTGCAGTGAGACATTCTTAGAGTGAAGCTACCATCACAAATTGACATATTGTTTAAATCAGTATTTTGTCATAAAAAAGGGGTTGTTTTTTTTTCAGTTTTTTGCCAATTTTATCTTTTTTGCTTGTCACAATCTGTGTAAAATAATCAGCGTGTCACAATCTGTGTAAAATAATAGAGATCTCACAATTTTCTCTTTGTCCACTGAGTTTGGCTCACAGCACCACATAGACGAGTAGGGTTGTCATAATTACCCTAGGGTGAGGCGCACGTCATTTCCAAGGAGTCCTTCCTGGATAGTATAACATATCAAATGTTAAAGAAAGGACAGCGCCTCACAAGTTGGTGAATGCTTCAAAACTTTTTTATTCAAAGATCCAAAGATCCAGCAGGCAATTCACCAACTTGTGAGGCGCTGTCCTTTCTTCAACATTTGATGTGTTTCAAACCCTATACCCTGATGTGTCTGGAAATTCACCTGGACGTTAGCCACAAAGAAGAGATGTTGACTCTCTGGCCATGTTCACACTGGATGTCTTTGATCCTTTTGGTGTTGCGTTTATTTTTATAACAGCACCAAAAACGGATCAGTCACTGCATCTGCAGCAAAGTGAATGGGATTTTCAATTTGATGTGCAGACGTCAGCATTTTTGGCTGCTGTGTTTGTGGTGCAGAAAGCGCATCCAGAAAATAACGAGCATCAATTATTGCTCCGTTTCTCTGCTTCACTTCCTGCACCACTAACATCCAATTTCTTACCCTCCCTGGTGATGCCACAGTGATTCCCGGCTTTGTCATCCTCCCAGGCAATGGAGGACCTGTGGGTAGTCATTCATAAAACTGAATAGTGTGCTCCCTGAGGAAGGAGTCAGATCTGGCTCCGAAACGCGTCGGATGAAATAAAAAAACACTTGCTACCAACCACTGTCTGGACATCTGCTTCGTTGGCAGCGCAGGTCTGGTGAACACAGTCCTGTGGGTCGCCAGGTCCAGTACTAATGACGCACACCAGGGGCCAGGGTTACTCCCGGTTTATACAGGCGATTCTTCTCCTTCCTTGTCACGGGTGGACCGCGCCTGCCGGTAGTGGGGCCCGGTGTAGTGCAGATCAAAATTGAGGTCGTCTTACGGGAACAGATTAAAGGGGTTTTAATTTGTTTTCTTCGTGACGCCACCTATGAGTAGATTCGGTAAGGGCTACCGACGCTGCGGAACCTCCCGGGGTGATGGACAGCAGCAAGATGTTACGCTCCCCACAGGCTGAGCGGTGATCCCCGGGGGCTGGAGCTGCTCAAGATGTTGTGCGGCAGCTGCGGTTACCTTTAGTTCATGACGGACAGTTCATAAGGAGACACGGACACAGTTAGTCTCTGCAACGGTTCTTTACTGTAACCAGCAGGCAGTACATGGCTTACAGTGGTTGAGTAGAAGACCGGGTGGACTCAGCAGTGATAGTGCTCCTCAGAGATCCGCAGTGTACCGCCTTTCTACCTCCTTAGCTTCTCTTGCCAGCGTCGCCCAGGAATACCAGGTCGGGTACGGGGAGGCTGCTTCAATGCCCTATCCATGATGTACGTTCTGGATTCTTTGGGGAGCCTTGGGTCCCTCGGTGGGTACACCGCTGGTTAGACGACTGGAAACTGGCTGGTGGTGGGGTGCTCCTATAAAGCTGCTCCTCCACGGGGCTGGTTCGCGTGACAGAGGTGAACTGCTGCCAGCTTCGGTACCAGTGAACCGGCTGTAAGTTGTGGGCACGGGAGTCTTTTGGGAACCCGTGTAGATATGCCCAATCCCGGTAGTTAAGGCCTCAGGTGCTGACACCCGACCGGTGACGGCCCAGGGGCCCGCACGGAGTGCGGAGCCCCCGCTCCTCTCCAAGTTCTGTGTTCTAGGCTCTAGATCCCAGACTCTGTTCTGACTTGTTCTGACTGTCTAGATTACTGTGTGTTCTCCTACACTACCCTAACACTCCACCCACCAGGACCTATGATTGGTCCCCTGTTCTAGGTGTTGTATGTTGGGTTGGATCTCAGAGTTAACTATTGCACTGCTTTGTCTAGAGAATATTGCGGCTGCAATACTCCCTTGTGACGCACTCGTTGCGGGGCGCCACACTCCCCCTTGGTTAAATCAGCTTGTCCCCAAGCGTCAAACTACTCACATTACAGAGGTTTTTACATTTTTATACATATATGACACACTTTTATTAAAATAGAAAAACAGGTAAAGGTATGCTTTGGTGATATAAGCAAAGAAACAGGTAATCACTTTGTGCGGACCCGGCGGGCGGTCGGCTGTACTTTAACTAGAGTCCAGGCTGTAGCCGCAAGATCACACAGTCAGTGATTAACGGTAACAGAGTCATTGATGAAAGTTCAAGTTTTAAAGTCACTGGCTCTGAGGGTGATGGCGCACCCGGATAGCGAACCACCCATCTGCACAAGCATAGCGCTCGTAGGTGATAATATCGCCCCGGTATAGGTCGCGATCGGGATGTCCTCTTGGCAAGTTGGACTCAACGTCCCGGCGCCCCACAAACACCTCCTCATTCAAACCCACCTCCCAAGCGAACCCCCACCCGGTGTTTAAGTTAAAGGTGGAAATTCTACCTTCACGGCGGAGTTCATCAGGCAGCGGCGGCTGGCGGCGAGCCTCGGCACGGGCCTCCATGTTGGCGCGTTCTCGGGCTTGCCACTCCTCTCGTCGTCTCTGGCGTACATCTCCGTCGTTACGGCTCGGGGTGTAAAGATGAGTAACGGAGCTGGTGGTTTGGCGGGAAGCTTGAACTTGGCGGGCTGTCTGTATCGGAACCCGGTGGAACGGCACAGGGGAAGGTGTCGGCAGTGCACCCGACCAGTGTACCCGAGCTGTGTGCCCGGAAAGAAGTTTCTTGTTGTCTCCCCAAGCGAACCCGGTGTCGAAATCCTCAGCGGTGCTGTGGGTCTCGTCGTCATCCTCTCCGACCTCTTCCTCGATGATCACATCAGGCTGCTCGATGATGAAAGACGTTGAAGCTTGTTCCGTTGTACAACAGGGCGGTGGTGCTGCGGATTCTTCCGTAGGGACGTCCTGCAGGGCTTCCAGGCTGCCTGCCTCTTCATCTGTTTCCGCAGGTAAAGGTGTTTCAATCCCGGTTACCAGGTAGGCCTCTGTAGTTGCAAGGGAAGCCTCCGGTACGGGGACAAAACAGGCGACTGTCTCTGTAGTGGTTAAACATGTCGCGGGTTCCTCAGTGGGAACCTGGTAGAGATTTAATTCTTCCATGGAGCGTGTTATGAGCTCCGGCTCAAGAACGGAATCGGTTGCGATGTTGGTCGCTGGAACGGGTCGAGTTGCGGCCTCCACCGGAATGACACAGTCTATTGGCTCAGGTGACGGAGCAGGACAGGTGGTAGGCGAGGGTGAGGCGGTCGAGAAGCTGGTGACGTCGTCTGGGTTTGGAGAAGCTGCACCCGGTCGGCTCTGCTGCATCGCATGGTGTAGTCGTCTGCCTAGGGTCGCGCTCCAGCTACGGATCGTCCATTCCACTGTCTCTAGTAACCGCACCCGGAGGTCTTGTAGAGCCTCTAGCCAGAAGTCGGGGCTGCCATCTATGGTAAGGGCAGGATCCGGACCCGGTTGGCTGACGGCTGCTCTGGCCTCCGCCTCGACCTCCCGCATCAGGTCTTGGAGTCTCATGCTGGCCATTCTTCTTTGGAGGGAAACCACACCCGATCAACCGGTAAGACGTTCTTGTTGAGCTGGTCAAGAATTCCGTCTGTGTGTCTATGTATGACACTCCCATCTCCTCTGGGCTTTTGTAGTCCAATCGTGGGAAAAGTCTTTGGGGTCCGCCCCCATGGTTGATTCGAGCAATCAGGGCGGACAAGGAGTTTGGCGCCTTTTGTCTTTAGCCCTCCCACGATGAGGGGGGGGGTTGACTCACTCCTGGGCTTCACGTGGCGGCTTCTTGTGGCGGGAACGCCATCTTGGGCGCCATCTTGACCCAATGGTGTAAAGGCGGGAAAGTTCTTTTAGGGACGAACAAAGTCCAATGGTAGACAATAAAGTCCAGTTTAAGCACAATATACCCGTTGGGTAACGGGCCTGCTCGTATCCTGTTCGTGACGCCATTTTCTGACGCACACCAGGGGCCAGGGTTACTCCCGGTTTATACAGGCGATTCTTCTCCTTCCTTGTCACGGGTGGACCGCGCCTGCCGGTAGTGGGGCCCGGTGTAGTGCAGATCAAAATTGAGGTCGTCTTACGGGAACAGATTAAAGGGGTTTTAATTTGTTTTCTTCGTGACGCCACCTATGAGTAGATTCGGTAAGGGCTACCGACGCTGCGGAACCTCCCGGGGTGATGGACAGCAGCAAGATGTTACGCTCCCCACAGGCTGAGCGGTGATCCCCGGGGGCTGGAGCTGCTCAAGATGTTGTGCGGCAGCTGCGGTTACCTTTAGTTCATGACGGACAGTTCATAAGGAGACACGGACACAGTTAGTCTCTGCAACGGTTCTTTACTGTAACCAGCAGGCAGTACATGGCTTACAGTGGTTGAGTAGAAGACCGGGTGGACTCAGCAGTGATAGTGCTCCTCAGAGATCCGCAGTGTACCGCCTTTCTACCTCCTTAGCTTCTCTTGCCAGCGTCGCCCAGGAATACCAGGTCGGGTACGGGGAGGCTGCTTCAATGCCCTATCCATGATGTACGTTCTGGATTCTTTGGGGAGCCTTGGGTCCCTCGGTGGGTACACCGCTGGTTAGACGACTGGAAACTGGCTGGTGGTGGGGTGCTCCTATAAAGCTGCTCCTCCACGGGGCTGGTTCGCGTGACAGAGGTGAACTGCTGCCAGCTTCGGTACCAGTGAACCGGCTGTAAGTTGTGGGCACGGGAGTCTTTTGGGAACCCGTGTAGATATGCCCAATCCCGGTAGTTAAGGCCTCAGGTGCTGACACCCGACCGGTGACGGCCCAGGGGCCCGCACGGAGTGCGGAGCCCCCGCTCCTCTCCAAGTTCTGTGTTCTAGGCTCTAGATCCCAGACTCTGTTCTGACTTGTTCTGACTGTCTAGATTACTGTGTGTTCTCCTACACTACCCTAACACTCCACCCACCAGGACCTATGATTGGTCCCCTGTTCTAGGTGTTGTATGTTGGGTTGGATCTCAGAGTTAACTATTGCACTGCTTTGTCTAGAGAATATTGCGGCTGCAATACTCCCTTGTGACGCACTCGTTGCGGGGCGCCACACTAACAGGGCCTGCCCATGTTACTCAGCCTGAGAGTCACATGGTACTACGTCCTGTAAGTACTCATACTAGTCACAGGTCCTGCCGGTGCCCGGAAGAATGACATCGCCGAGGCTCACTGTGTATTCGCCGGGGAGGGTAATAAAGTGTGGGTGTGTCTCTGTCTGTGCGTCTGTCTATGTCCCCCGAAAACGGAGCAAAAAAGCAGCACAAACGGATGATGCATTTGTGATGCTTTTTTGTAAACAAAGGATCCGTTTTTGGTGTAGAAATGGTACCAAAAATGGATCAACAAATACAGAGCACAAATGCTCTAGCTGAATTAGGCATATCTTGTTTTAAATTATCTAGTAGGTGTTTACAAAGGTCTTGGTGATGAGACGGGAAGGAGGGTCAGGGGTGACATCGCCTATTGTGACTGGTGCATCCTGTGTGATCAGCTAGACTGTATATAGGGGTGATCAGCTAGACTGTATATAGGGGTGATCAGCTAGACTGTATATAGGGGTGATCAGCTAGACTGTATATAGGGGTGTTACCTGTCATTGTAATCCTGCCTCTGCTGAAGGATCCTGCTGAAAATCCTTTCTGAAAGCTGAAAGGACAGGATATATATGAAAAAGCTTCAGTGACCTCTGTGAAAATTGCAAGATTGCTTAGTTAGATTTTTAATAAAAATGGTTATATAAAAAATATTATAAAATAAAAACATATAACACAAAAACTTGATTTGAAAAAAATATATATGTTTTTTTTTTCTCTGGTGATTTCTTCCCTTTAGAGTTGTCCTGGTGCCATCCCTTCTTATTGCCATTCTGTGGGATTACTGGCAGTTGGTTCTGTAATTACACAGTGTGAAATATATTATATTTTTTTTCTGCTTTACATTTGTGAAGCACTCAGCAAATTATAGATTTTCTACTAAGGATTGGCGAATGTTTGGCTGGGTAGGTTTTGTGAGCAAGTGCTAAATCGGTGCATTTGTGTGTCCTTTTTTCCCCCATTAACCACATACATATATGACCTTTTGTGAACAATGTCTAAAATCAATTACAGTTATCTTTCCCTACCCTTACAACATATTTTTTACATAGGTTATTCTCTTTATTAATCTATTAACCTAGCAGGTTACAATCTACAGCTCCTTCTTACTGCATAATTTCCTAGTTACTGGTTTTGTTTAACTCCATGTTGACTGTATAAGAATATTTTCAGCAAGAGACTGCAAGTTAATGTGCAATGTTTTGTACCGTAATCCAGTCCAGTGCTCAAAATGATAAATGGGGCATTTTCCATGTCCGTCCTCCGCTGCCATATGATGGCCCCAGGGCCGTATTTGGAGTTCCCACTGCCTAGGCACTGTCAGCGGTGCCCCCCCGTCACAGCTCCATCCCCCACTGCAACCCCTCCCCCCATCACAGACAATATCCCCCCCCCCCCATCGCGGCCATTCCCCCAAGTCTTCTCCCCCCCACATTCCATCATGTAGCACATATAAAAGATTTGTAGGTTTGTACATTGTGAGCCCCAATGGGGATAGTGTTGATGATGTATATAAAGTGCTATGGAGTTCATTCTGTAATATGGATGCAAAAAATATTATTCTTATATAATGTCACAATACCAGGATCTGAGGATCTTGTATTTTGAGGTCAGGGGCTCTCTGATGCCATGTTGCTGCCTGTCTCGCTGTCTTCCTCTTTTGACACTGCAGTGCGGTGGACAAGAGAGCATTAACTGGTTAATAACAAGAAGTATGGTGTGTGTTCTAACTGAGCCATAAACCCTCCCCATACCATGAAGTATGAGTGTGTACTAACTGAGGCATAAACTCTCCCCATACCATGTCCAGCAGACATTGTAGGATTTTATTATTAGGGTACGGATACACTGGCATGAAACTCTGATGAGTACAATGTGTGATTTTCTTGCATTGCACTCGGACCAAGGTTATTCAAAGTCTGAGAGCACATTGGCAAGTGCCGGACGCTTTTTTCTCGTCCAGATTCTGGATGAGAAAAAAGTTGCAGCAGTATGTGATTCACACGTGAGACTCGCTAATGCAAGTCTATGAGTCCGACAAAATCATGGACCGCAGTCAAACCGCACTCGGACCATCCCCCCACACAGAGGGGTACACCGAGCCCCAGAGTAATCCCTCCACTGCCAGGTACAGCATGACACAGATGGGTACAGCAAGCCTTAGAGTAACCCCTCCACTGCCAGGTACAACATGACACAGAGGGGTACACCGAGCCCCAGAGTAACCCTACCACTGCCAGGTACATGACAGAGGGGTACACCAAGCCCCAGAGTAACCCCTCCACTGTCAGGTACAGCACGACACAGAGGGGTACACCAAGCCCCAGAGTAACCCCTCCACTGCCAGGTACATGACATAGAGGAGTACACCGAGCCCCAGAGTAACCCCTCCACTGCCAGGTACATGACATAGAGAAATACACTGAGCCCCAGAGTAACCCCTCCACTGCCAGGTACATGACATAGAGGGGTGCACCAACTTAGCACCACCCCCCCTTCTCCCATACACATCCCAGCACCCCCCGTCTCCCATGCACATCCCAGCACCCTGCCATGCTCATCCCAGCACCCTGACATGCTCATCCCAGCACCCCCCCCCCGTCTCCCATGCACATCCTTCCCAGCAGACCCCCCCGTCTCCCATGCACAACCTTCCCTGCACCCCCCCCGTCTCCCATGCACATCTTTCCCAGCACCTCCCTCGTCTCCCATGCACATCCCTCCCAGCACTCCCCCCCCGTCTCCCATGCACATCCTTCACAGCACCCCCCCATCTGCCATGCACATCCTTCCCAGCACAACCCTCCCATCTCCCCTGCTCCCCTGCACATTCTTCTCAGCACAATCCCCCCATCTCCCATGTGCATCCACCCCTTCACCCCCCGCCTGTCATGCACATCCCAGCACCCACCCCCCGCCTGCCATGCACTGTGATGCAGATCCCAGCACTCCCCCTGTCATGTGCATCTCACAGTGCACACCGCTCTTCCCCTTGGCCCCCCCGCTTCTTCGGCTCTAAAGCGCCTTACCTGCTCCCCGCTCTCGCCTCTAGGCAGATCCAGCGACGTCTCCTCTTCTCTCCCGCACTCTGCAGACGCCGGCAGTGTGGTGACTCATCACCTGCTGCCAGGCGCTGTGATACTGCAGGACCGTGCCGCCGGATCTTGGGGCGGGGAGCCGAATGGACTCCACTGACCCCGGAAGTGCAGGGGCGCTCACATTCTTTTGCAATCATGCCTTAAAGGCACGATTGCAAATGAATGCTGCGCCCCTGGGCCCCCTCCCCCCTCCAAAAACACTCCGGATTTAATAAAGAGTTTGGTGGGGCGAGGGGGATTAAAAAAAACAAAACTTTTTTCAACATGCTCCTGGTGCCGCTTCCTTTACACCTGGTGCCCTAGGCACGTGCCTACGGGTGCCTAATGGTAAATACGGCCCTGGATGGCCAAGGGACAGTGTAAATTTACCACAAAGAGCATCATCTTTCCTTCTCTCTCTCTCCCTCTCTCTCTTTCTCTCTCCTTCTCTTTTTCTTTCTCTCTCGGACTTGTAACCTTTAATGGTATGATTACCCATTATTTTCAAGTAGTCTATGAAGAAATGTCTGCTTACTAGCAGCTACTTGGAACAATACCAACTGATCAATGAAGCTCTGTCAGTCGAACCTGTTGCCAGCAACCATTCATTCAGTGTGTGCCAGGGTTTCTTGCTCTTCGGCAGGTTACATGAATGAGAGGGCCCTACCTGTGTGTGGGGACTCATGTTAAGATAGATAGCTGGTACACGACTTCTCACATGTTTCTCCATTAGCACAGAGTGTCTTAACACACACTTTTTCTTCCACTCAGTTGTTCCTGTCTCCACTACTCTTGCTTCCTTCAACAGTACCACTGTCCAGTCCGTAAAAGTCATCTTCTCTGCATGCATTTCCGTGTCTTCTCCCTCTTAAGGGAATACCTTTCCCACTATGACCGAACCTTCGCTTATAGCTTGATGATGCTCAGCGGACTCCCGCCTGGGGCACTCACTTTGTTTCACATTATCTGCACCATTCTGGCCTGTTAGCTTTAAGGGTTATAAACTTGGACTGTACTGCCTGGCGTACTGTCTCATGACCCATCTCCACTCTAGTCTCTGGTTTCTCGGTCATTCTTCTGACCTAACTCCAAGAAATCACTCTGTAACTCAGTCACATTCTCTCTCTTTACTTGGCACTCTTGATCTTGCTATTCGTTGCCTCAGTTTTGGTCTTCTGTCAATCTATGGACACCCACATAATACGGCTTGCTACTAGCCAGACCCTAGGTCTGTCTCTCTGTCATGCTGAAACCTATCTGACGTTTTGACAAGAAACTGTCACTGTCCCTGAATTCTAGCTCCTTCCACTCTGGGCTAGTCACAAACATCAACTCTGTGTTAACTTATATCAAGTAAATACATTTAAACATGACTAGTGCATATCAAAATACACATTACAGTTTGCATTACACATAATAACAACAATATTGATGTCTTCGAGGTGGAACGTGACAATCAGGGCTGTGGAGTCAGTAAGCTAAACCTTCGATTCCAGATCCTCAGTTTCCCTGAATCCAACTCCGACTCCCTCATACCTATCTCATGTTTATATGATACATTTACTACAATGTGAACATCAGGGTTTTAATCACTATTATGATACAATAATCAAGCTATTTAAATAGCACATAATAATGTATATTAATAATATTCAGCACATACTGCATTGAACTACTGTGCCCAATTCATGATATATTTTAGGAGTCAGAGTTGGTCTATTTATATCAACTGACTCCACCAAAATGGGCACCGACTCCGACTCCACTGCCCTGGTGACAATATGTCCACTTCTTTACATGTATTGCATATCATAGTAATGTTTGTGTCACATCTGTTCCAGATACATCTTCTTTATTAGGTGCAGCTGTAGTCACTCTGCAAACAGTGCTGGTGGTAAAGCAGATGTTCCCTTCACCCCAGATAAGGAGTGTGTGGGCTATCCATCAGCACAGCAAGTGTAATCATCATCTTCTGTTGCCTATGGGGCAGTAACACACCCTATAAATAACTTTCAAATTCCTAATTTAGTTGTCAGATATTGTGCCTGGAGCTGCCTGGGTAAGGTATATATTTTTTGATCAATGCCTGATAGAGTCCGGGTTACCATCTTGACTTCTGATTTTTTTTGTCACAACTTCTTTGACCTAGGCCTGGTTGACCAGGCTCTGACCGATTACCTGTCATCTGACCCCAGCTGTTCCTCTAACTGCAGCTTTTGATTTCTGTTTCTTTTCTCCGGTTACTCTAGTTATTGACCTAGCTAGCCACACTTTTCTTGCCTCAAGCTCACTCCTTCAACCAGCAGCCCCTGGTAGTAAACCATAAGACCCCAATGTAGGTTCGAGCTCCTTGTATACAGGTTGACGGGTGTAGGCTTGAGTTTGCTCCGAGATCTTCTAGACAGAGTTGATATAATGTCAAGATGTCCGAGGTATACCTTTTTTGATCTTCCTGCCCCTGGCAGACATAATGGTATGCAGGTATTCCAAAGTCACAGAAATGCAAGATTTTTGGGAACACTACATATAAAATGAAAGATTTGATATTATTATTACCCTACACCATTAGAACAGGTTTTTTTTTGCGTTATGTGTTGTGTGCTATAGATTGGAGCAATATTGTAAAAGGGTTTTCCCGTCATTGCTAGAATATGCCATCACTTTCTTATTAATGGATGCCCAACTGCTGGGATATTTTCCAATCCTGAGAATTAAGATGTTGCAGTGTTGGCTCAATGCTGCAGCCTATCACATTTTCCAATACATAACGGCGCTCCTAGGACCATACTGTACTGGAAACTGCAGTATCATTCTATTTACCATATTTAAAACAAAACTTCATTCTTAGGATGACTATACTGTAGATCCACCCGGGCAGTCAATGCCTACACATTAGAAAATAAAATTCCATCACTCTCTTTAATGCAAACTCTGTCAAGGAATTCTTCCCTATCCAGTATAAAATCTCCTGTATTTTTAAACCCTACCAACTTTTGTAATTTTAATACTTTGCAAACTCTTCTCGCTCTTCAGCTAATCTCTGTTATCTCACATTATTTCATGTGGCTTTATGCTCAAGACGCAGCATTCACCGCCGATTCTCAAACAAGATGTCATCAGTAGAATGGTCCTATAGTCATTTCTCTCAGCTTTTCTCACCCCCTGAAACATAACGTGACCACACGATGGCGCTGCGTTCACTTACCACCTCTTTTTTTACCACCCCCCGCTGATGAAGTCTCGAGTCAGTCACAGTAAAAAAAAAAAGAGGTGCCTCCCCACAGTTTCTGTTACCAACGTGAAACCATCCTTATCATCATCAGGGGATGGCGGTTATAAAAGCAGGGGGCGTGACCGCAGCGCTGCCCCTGATAATGACCTGTTTCTATGAGTATGTAGCTCTTTCAAAGAAAAGTCCAGCAATATCTTTATATGTCCAGTTTGTTCCTCCGTTACTAAAAAAATCAGCGTTGGAAATGCTATGCAAATGAGGCTGAAGAGCTAACTCTAGGTCTGAAGCCTCTACCACTCCAGCTCTATTCCCTGCCTAGTGCTGGGAATCATCTTTTTCTATTATGTCATCTGTATATTTGTTTTTGCAAGCTTGACAGTTGAATGTCTTACAAGTCTTTAAATGTGATTAAATAATATATTCGCTTGTGTCCTTAAGGACCACTGAGCTATCTCTGGATCTGAAGCTTCTACCACTCCAGCTCTTTTCCCTGCTTTGTGCTGCCCCCTCCTGCTGGACTTACAACTTCTATGCACTATGACTTCAGCCAAAGCAGCCATTGGTCAAGCAAGAGGAGGAGGTGGCACTGGGTAGGGAATAGAGGTGGATGGAGAGGCTCTTTTATCTACAATAGCCTCATTTGCATACCAATTCAGTTGCTGATACCTCAGTAATGGAGAAACGGACTAGCCATGTAAAGGTATAGCTGGACTAGTCTTTGAAACAGCATATATAGTTTGGAGTTTGTAATCCTGATAACTAGTTCCCTTTAAAGGGAATCTGTTACTAGGCTTTTGCTACCTGATTTGAGAACAGTGTTATGTCGGAGAATAGACCTGATTCCAATGAAGTATTACTTAGTTTACTGGGTGCAGCAGTCATGACACAATTAAGAGTTTTTAGATATAGGATGTAGCACAGCTAAGATAGCTGCCCCCGCCCACACTACAGCTTTGTGTGTACATTGTCTATTGACAATGAGCTGCCTATCGGTGAAGGGGGCATGGTTGGATCAAAGCTGAGGCTAGCAGTGATTATCTTTTGGTGATAAAACACTAATTGTATGGAAACAACAACACACAGCCTAATATGTAGCCCATCCATGAAATCTGTGTCTCAGCCCCTAACTCATGCTGTCCTCAGATAACATAAGGAATAACCTGCAGACAGATTCTCTTTTGCTGTAGTTTTAGTTTCCTTTCTAGAAATTGCCTATAGGAAGAAAAACTAAATTCACCCGGCAGCAGGATTTATGTTAGTGTTGGCACAACTTGGAGCAGCTGTATGGCTCGAGCCTGAAGGGTCTCTTATGCAAAACCTTTTGTAGCTTTCATTCATTCTGTATTGCTTACAATGCCTACATTATGATTGCATTATTCTTGTTCATGACTTATCACGGTGTTCCTAATCTTTTTCCTTTTGTATTCAGCCTTGTGTCTCTAGTATACATCCTTAACATCTTTAGGACTTTGTCTGTCAAAAAGCTGAAATAATTGACTAAAAAACCAATTTCCGTGATACATCACTTTAGTCCATTCATTTCTTACATGCCTATATCCATTATAAATATAGCTTTTAGTAGATAAAACAATGGCCAGAACAAACCTCACAATAGAAGGCTTAAATGGATTTTATTACTTTTAATACATTTTTTTTTCATATTGCGAAAATACAATTTGTCGCTGTACTCATTTCTTTATATTTTTTATACCTAAGAACACTAAATATTAAAATGCTTAACAGATAATATTTTTAATTATTACGGTGCATTTTTAGCAATTGCTGGGTCTCATTTAGGACGATAGTTGTGAATAGTCTTAAGGTACCGTCACACGCGGCAATATTGCTAGGCAATTTCACAGGCAATTTGCTGGTTGCAGTGAAATCATGGACACATTGTACCATTTGTACACGGCAACAAGATAGAACAATGTGTCCATGATTTCACTGCAACCAGCAAATTGCCAGTGAAATTGCCTAGCAATATTGCCGCGTGTGACGGTATCTTTATTGGCAATGCTCGATGGGAAACAATATGCTAATAGATTCCTTCCCTATGGGAGAGAGCCTGTGTCGCTAGCGCTACCCCAAAAGTCAGTGTCCAGCCCTTTGTCCAGTGTCCACTCTATTTATTTTAAAGACTGTAATTGATTGACATAGAACAATTTAGCAACTAGGCAGAACTCAGACTCCCTTCCCCTCATTGCTCATATTTTGATGATCCCCTTCCTCGTCCCATATGTATGCAAAGTAAATTATAGCAATTGGAAAGCACTCGTCTTAACTATTTTTTGGCTGGGAAACAGGTCCTGCATATTGAGGGAAACCAGGAATGGAGGCCAGCAGAGACCCGGAGAGCAGTCATCCTCTGTTCATAAGATAGGTGGTAAATTGCTGATCATTGGGGGTCCAATAGCTGCAACTCTCATCGATGGTCAGGACAGGGCATTTTTATCCCCTTTAGCATGGAGCAGTAGTGTTCATGCTTGATCACTGCATTTATTCTCTATGGGGCTGATGAGCTCTTTTTCCGATAGACCCATAAACAATATTTGTAATGGGGATAAGAGTGTACAGTCATGGTCAAAAATTCCCCATACTGCCGATCAATGTACAATTTGGTCAATAAAACTTGATAAAATGAGTGGATCGGACAAGATTCAAATTGGCTAAGTCCCACTAATTTTACCAGAAATTTGATTTACAACTAGTTTATTCTCTACTAATTTAATGTCTCTTATAATGCTTCAACATCTGGAGGGACCCCAGAGCATAATAAACATTGGGAGATGGAAAAACAACAACTAATACTCATCTCCTCTGCTTTCTATCCCTCTACTTGGTCCTTGGTGCTTCTTACCGCCACTGCATGCTAAATCCCCAGGCATTTTCACACTAGGCCAGGACATCCAGCCCCACTAGACTTGTGATGTCCTGATGTCGTCACCTTACGATGCACATGTACAGAGATATCTTGACCGTTGAGTGTGTCTCCCAAGGTAGTGACGCTCATCATGATGTTACAGCCTGTACTTTTTGTTGTTTTTTAACCATTTGGTTGCTCTCTATGGTTCAGCAAAATGGTAGAGCAAATTACAAAATATCTGCATTGTGGAGAATACAGACTTTTGTCTGAGAGGTGGTGAGTCCTCCTTTATTGGAAGTCTTCACACAGAGGCTGGACAGACATCTGTCTGGGATGATTTAGTGAATCCTGCTTTGAGAAGGGGGTTGGACCAGATGACCCAGGAGGTCCCTTTCAACTCTACCATTCTATAATTTTTTGACTGTACTGTATAATACTTTGGAGTAAATATATTTACATGTATATGTTTTGATGTGGCCTTGGTACTGTTATTTTGTATCTTCGTTGTTGTCTATATAGGATTTAGAGTTTTATATTGAATAATTAACAACCTCTGACATACAATTTAGAAATGACACCGCTTACAAGGGATGGTGTTGTGTAAGATGGGCTGCTGTGGGTGACACCAATTTTTGTTTTGCTAATATCATACATAATTTTCACTGTTCATTAACTGGGTCATAATGCCTACATGAGGTCAATATAATATTAGGATATATATGCGTCCTTCTTTAACCTTCAGTCCAAATTCCATATTAGTCCATAATGTGACTGCAACAACCAATTTACTGAACTAAATTTAGAGCACGAAAAAATAATTGTTGAATTATGTTTGGTTCATGTTGAATCCTTGTGTCACTCTTGCAATATAAACCATAAATGCAACCGTATAAACAGCCTATGAGACGTCTCAGCATTCTTCTTTAGTAAATAATTATTCCCTATAATATTGAAAAAAAATTTCAAAAATCTTTTTATTAGCCAATAAAAAAATTCAACATACAGGAAAGTAATGCAAGTAAATCACAAGTTATTTTGAGTCAAATTACAGGGAAAAAGTACATTGAAATAAACTAGAAAATGATACCAAATATATTGAATAAATGCTACAAATTGTGAGCTCAACAAGTCTAAGATGATAGGATACCTTGAGACAAAACTTCCCTCTGCACTACTACCAGTAAATATCAAGTAGACCTTTAGAAAAAGAAAAAAAGATCGAGCAGAATCAGCGGTATAAGAAATTTGAAAAAAGGAAGCAAGAGGAAGTAGTAGTAGGGGAGATACTAACAGAAGAAAGACTGAAGTAAGAAAGATGAAACAGAAAAAAACAGCACTGTTGCGCCACACCACCGAAGGGAGAATAGGTATGAATGATAGAAGGAGCAGTGTTAGAATGCGGCACTAGGTAACACAAGATCAAGCCTTCATAGAAGTGGAGAAAGACGCTGATTTGTGTGTCGAAACACGTTGTGATCGCACCCTGCAGCTTTGTGTAATAAACTTAAGGTAATTCTATGAAGGCTTGATCTTGTGTTACCTAGTGCCGCATTCTAACACCGCTCCTTCTATCATTCATAAAATAAGAAAGAGGAGGGGTCAGATGGGAAGGGGGGAAGGAATGGGTACAGTGGATGTGACAACCACTTATATAAGCTCCATGTTCAGATGGGGTACAGGGCTAACTCGCATCATACTATTCTAACAACAGTTTTGAGTAATCAGGCGTTTCCTTAAGCATAATCCATGCAGCCCATGTCTGAGTATATTTAGTCACATGTGTGTCAGACTGTGCAGAGAGAGCCTCTCCATTCTGCAGAGGTGGTCCATCTCCCAAGCCCAATCTAAAAAGGGTAAGACTTCCATTTTCTGGAAATAACGGTCCGAGCTGCTGTAAGACAATCTCTGAGTAGGTCTGATTTGATTGCCTTGAACGCACCCGGGTTCATGGACAGAAGACCAATCTGGGGGGAACACGGTACGGACACTCTCGAGACGTGACTGTAAGTGCGAATCACCTTGTGCCATAACCGAAGGACTGAAGGGCAGTGCCACCAGATGTGCAGGAAGGAACCCATTTCGGCCTCGCATCTCCAACACTGATCAGATATTGGGGAAAATCTTGCAAATTTCAGACCAACGGTAACATTGTTAGACTCATTTAAAATTAGTCTCCTAGCTCTTGCAGGCCATCAATAATTTGTGAGCACATGGAAATGTCTTGCTCCAATCCTGAGAAGAGAACCCGGAGCCTAGATCCACTCCCACTCCTTGACATACTACAGAGAACTACGGTAGGTAGGTCCGTACCCCCATACCCCTTCGGTCTAAAATGTTTGATAATTTTTTAGCATGTGTTATACAGTTCCTCTTAATATTCCTAAAAATGTAAGGTTAATCTGCCATCTGGGTGTTACCATGTGATGGGGTGCCCTTGCTCACTCTCATACTACCCAATCAGTAGTGCCCATGACAAACTATACAGAGTCAATCCTCAGTTTTAATACCCAGTTGTTTATTTAATTTTTTTTAGGAGAAATAACAGAGGTACATCACAGGAGAGATGTTTCATATCTAATTTTGAATCAGTAATGAGTAATACAAGTAGTTACTCAGACAGACATGCCAAGAATGGTGATTACTCCGGCTCTCATCAGCTTAGGATCATAAGGACTTATAGCATCCTATTTACATCAGCACATTAAGTAGCATCTTAATAAGTGTAGATAAACACGCTAACACCCTATCACCGCCATACAATTATGTTATTCTAGTTTTTTTTTTTTCACTGGAGTGTCTGGATGATGACTAAAGGATTTAGCTGTCACCTTGGAGTCTCCCTTCTTGGCCTCTGGCAATTTCTTACAGCGGAGATATTTACCAGAATGCTGACATTACATGTGCTATCCAGATTATGTTTGTGATAAACACAGCAAGTTTCGGTTCAGTGTGCAGCGATACCAGTACAGTGAAAGGCATGATTCATTATACATGTGCTAAAGATACTTAGATGTCAGATTAGGATCTGCCTTTTTTATTATATTTTTTCTGATATGAAGGTGTAATTGTTTAAATGTCGGGGGCCACAAGTGACTGGGTACTTAGGTCTCGGGTAGTCGGGTGCAGGGATGTCACAGGTGGTCGGTGCCCGAGCCTGTTCCCTTGGGTGACAATGAAAAGGGGAGTATTTACGGAGATTAAAGTTATTGTCAGTCGTGACACCACCTATAGGTCCGGTGATGGCACTGGCGATGCTTGGACCTCCGGGGTGATGGGTGGCAGCAAGGTGTTGTAGCTGTCTACAGGAAGAGCGGGTTCCCTGGGGCTGTGGGTTATGATGGTGGAATAGGGTAGCTCAGTTGTTGCAGTGTGGGGACAGGTTGAAGAAGGGACACGCACACAATAAAGCCTTTTTCTGTACCTTTTACTGGTTGTTCTCCAGGTACACGTCCAGGGTTGAAGGGTGCACTTTGGGATTTCCACATGAGTGAAGTAAGCCCTCCTTGTCCTGTCTCTTCTCTTGAGTCTGGTATGTATGAAACCAGGCCTGACCCTTCTGTGTCCGTTACACCCGTGTTGCTGCACTGAGGGCTCTCTCTTGGGTTACCGCTATCTCACCTGCAGTCCCTGGCTCTCAAATGTGGGTGCTGCGGGTGTCCGGGAAGCTAAGCCTCCGCGGTGTTCTGAATTCTCTGCTGGGCTGATCTCTTTCCCTGTGCAGACTCGGGCTCCAGTGACCGGTGTTCTCCTGGGGTGAGCTAGCATGGCTCCTCTGTCCCCGCTGTACTGTTCCTCGTCTCTGCCTGTCGTCCTCACTCTCTGGACCTCACACTGGCTCTGGAGGTGCACTGGTGTCCGGCCTAGCACGACTCCGGTGACCAATTTAGCTCACTAGGCACTGAGCTGACTTCACAGTTCTTCTAGTGACTGCACACTCTGGTAACTCCGCCCCCAGCACCTGTATTTATAGGGGATCTGGCTTAACAGCAACCAGTGGAGCTCCCCCTATAGGCCTGGAGTGGAAGGTGTTGGGTGTATTGTGAATACCAGATGTGGAAACCCCTTAGTGAACTAGTTGGTTCTGTGGCTTTACCTGGCACAGGGCGCCACATAAACTTTCTAATTTTAAGAGTTCCCATCTATTCATGTTTTGCAGTACTGAAGGTGAGTGCTGTTCTATTTGTAGTTCATGCCAGTACATTTTTATTTTATTATATACCGTAATTAATTATTACAAATTAAGCATTGGTATAGAATTACATACACTCCTCAAAAATTACAACGCCAAGAAAAAGTCACAAGATTCTGGAACCCACAGTTACAATAGTTACGTTTCTGATATTCAAACCATGAAAACATGGAAACAAAGTTTTCAAAACTTCTCGATTTGATCAGTATTAAATATGAGCACCATGCACAGAAATCCCCGCACTTACACACCTTGGCTGATATCAATGAGGTTATTATTGGTTGTCTGAAGAATGTTCCACCACGCTGAATGCACTTAGGCCGGCTTCACACCGTGGTCTGGAGCTGTCAGGTTGTGTCCAGTGTTTTGCAGGATGTACCGGACACAACCTGACAGCCCCGGACGTGCAGAAACTGAGGACAAATATGCCCTCCGATCCTTTTTAAAGCAGGAATAATTTCTGTGCGTCTCTGCCGCTGTCTAGTGCTGAAATTTCAGCAGTGTGTGTGCAGTGGAGCTGCCCGCAGTGCTGAAATTTCAGCCGTGGAGCTCTCCATGGTGCTGAACTTCGGCGCTGGCTCAGTAAATGCATCTGGGAAACAATCCAGTTTGTTTGCCGGATCCTGGGCGATACGGCACCCATAGCATCCCATGTTATGGGCGCCGGATCGCCGACGATCCGGTTCTGTTCGTTTTTGGCACCGGGTACAAAAAATGATGCAGACTCCGATTGTGTCCGTTCCAAAAATGAAAAAACCCAGATCCTCCTGGAAAAGCACAAAACCCGAGGCCAAATAAGGCCAATCAGCACCATGGGGATACATGGGGCAAAACCTGATCAAGTTTGGTCCGGTTCACACCGGACCGAACTTGACAGGTAAAAACCGTGGTGTGAAGCCGGCCTTAGGCATGCTAGTCATCAAGATCCGCAGCTGGTAGCTCCCTTTCTAGTGATATTCCAGGTGGACTCAATGGGAATCAAGTCCAGACATGCTGCACGCCATGGTAGCATGTACATGCAGCCGACCTACAGTACCCTGAGCAGCATGCAAACTGGTTATTGAAAATTAGCTGCTGGGACACTTTGGTGAAATGACCATACCACTGCTTCCACAATTGATCCCCCTCTTCCATGGCCCCAGGAAGAGATTAGCATAAGTAGAGCACTCAAGCCACCCCCTTTACATTGCCCCAGATCTGCAGGTAGAGGTTGTCCTGAACAGAAATCAGTTGTGTACAAATGAATGTTCGTGCTTCCGAAATGAAGTCCCTTTTCACCTTATCAATGTTATTGATCACATGGAAGACTCCTCCTGCTTCAAGACCATGTATGAGGCGTGATCAAATTATATAGCCGACAGATGTCACAAAAATGGCTTTCCACAGGAAAACTGTCCATTCGGGAACACATACGCTGTAAACTTTTTCAGATACGGTACTTACATTTAGTAATCTCTTCATGTTGTTCATTTTTCACACTACTTTGTCTTGCAAGCAATGCAGGTTTGGTTTTGTATCTAAAATAGGCAAAGTAGGTTGTGCTTCTATTTGGGACAAGGATTGATCGCAGTATCGCACTGCGAGAAATACTACATTGCAACAGGAAATAACTAATAGCTCATATACTAACCCTTTATTGTACATCTAATCTGGAGTACATAATGGAATTGTTCTGTGCCATTTACATCCTATATTTGATGGCACTGTAGGTCTCTGCTATCACAGAACTTGTCCTTAACAGTGCCCCTGATGCTCCCAACATATCTTGTCACAGATGTTACACAAGAAGCCAGCCACGCTTGTCCCCCAGATTGCCAACCAAACTATGGACTCTGAGTTAGACAATTGGGCCTTTTGCTCTCGATAACCAGAGTTCAGATATGAAATATTATGTGAAATTTTGACTATGAAACAATTGAAGAAAAATTGAATTGAACTTTTTTGCCCTGAAAACATTTTTAAATAACAGGATGCCTGGATGCTTGTGAACATGATGGTTGGACGATTACTCTTTCGGATGCAACATCTTTTAGCCGCTGCTGAAGAGCTTCTTGTAATGTCCTACTTCTCAATATCATCAAATTGCCTGGTACCACACAGAGCAGAAACTAGTTCAAAGTACTAACACTCTGGGAGAATTCGATAGAACAGCAGTTACTTTGTAAACTTGGATATCCATTATATTGCAAAGTAGCCTATAAGCAAATAAAAACTTTTAAAGTAATATCTTTAAGTCACTCTTCTATTGTGGAAAAGATGTAGGACTAGTCTAGCAGCGTGTTGATTTCTCCAGACTAAACTCACATTGGATCCTGTTCGCCGAAGCAAATATCTCACATTCTTACGACTTACTTCCGGCCTGGGAATGCTGATAGCACCACTTCAATGTTTTTTTTATTTAACCAATGAAGTGGTGCTTTAAAGCTACCGTATTCTTCAGTTTATAAGACGCACCAGATTAGAAAACGCATCTCCAAATTTCGAGTAATAAATTAGATAAAAAAAGGAATTAAATTGAGGAACCATCCAATAATCTGGTGCATCTCATGTGCAGCGTGGTTTACCAAGGGGAGGCAGGGCAACGGTGGTATTGGAGCACAGCAGGCAGGGTGATAGGAGTGGGGATCACCGGCAGCGGCAATGCTTTGGGCACGGGCAATAGGCAGGGTCACCGGTGGATGTCGATAGTGGGACAATGCTTGTGGGCCTGTAGCTGATGGTGTCACAGTGTGCAACAGTGTTCATGAGCATTTATACTTAAAAAGAACCTGTCATTCTCCCCTGGTGCTTTCGAAAGTGAAAGCACCACTGAATGCAGTGTGTATACTGCATACAGGGAAGGTGTGTACCATGTCTCTACCCCCCGAAACCCGAAAAAAAACACTTTGGAAAGGTTAGAGCTAAGAGGTCCGAGGGGCTTATCTAATTATGCTGTGCTTAATGCTAGCACAGTCCTGCCTGTGTGTTCCGCCTCCTCTTGTGTGGGTCTGCCCTCCTCGTCGGCTCCACACACAGACACACACACAGGCAGGATGCGGGGAGGACCAGGCTGGAAGTAAGCACAGCATAATCAGATAAGCCCCTCGGACCTCTTAAGGGTACATCACACACAGCGATATCGCTAAAATCAGCGACCTCGTCAGAGATATCGCTGTGTGTGCAAAGCAGCAGCGATGGGGCACACTTTTTTTTGGAGGAGTTCTTGATAAAACATGCGCCTTATAGTCTGAAAAATATGATATATGGGATAATGGAAATACAGGTCTTTAGTAAAACAAACAAATCAGTAAAGCTGACAGCTCCTTGCCAAAGGTTTTTATCCATGAAAATATTAAAGATCCCTTAAAGGGGTTTTCCCACAAACTAAATTGTATTTAATCAATAGATCTTGGAATAATAATATCAATTTCCACAATTGAATGTGTTTAATAAAATGTTCCTGTGCTGAGATAATCTTATATATGTAATCCCCTGTTGTAATGTCTTCCCCTGGCCCAGGAGATATGAGATGTGGTATGATCAGACCTTGTCTCTGTACAGTAAGACACGGCCATTACACAGTACATAGCAGGAACATATATAAGATTATCTCAGTACAAGACCATTTATGTTAAGCACATCCAATTGTGGAAACTATGATTATTCCAAGATCTATTGATTAACATGAACTTTAAAATTGACTTTGTTTGTGGGAAAATCCCTTTAAATATTTTTACCATCTGCCGTGCCATATGTCCCTGCATTACTATTACCAGCTCCTTCTTACTGTAGTCCTGCTATTAAAACTGGAACATGTAGTCCCTCAACAGCCATATAGCCACAGGTTGTCTGCCTCTTAATGGTACAATTCAAATAATGCTCAATAATGGTACTTTTTTCTGTTAGTTCTTCTTTGTGTTCCTGTTTTTTTTGAATAGCAGGCATTGAGAAGTTTTCACATTTATACTGACCTTAAAAATCAAGATATTAAAGATTTTCAATAATTAGCCTTGCTGACTCCGGCAGGAATGTTCTAAAGTCATCCGACATCCCTTTAATAGCAGCGGACTTATTTTACAGAGAGCTAGACATCAATAGTTCTTCATTAGGAAGGGGACATAGCTCTGTGGGGTTTCTGGTAATGCACAGTACAAGTAGTTTAACACTGGGAATTTAAAGTCCCTATTAAGAGCACTCGAGTCTTTGGTTGATGTACTATTTGCAGTTTCTGATTACTTAGTGCGACTATAATGGGATAATTGTCATTTTCTTTTTCTTTGTTAAATTATTATAATTATTACCGTAAGTTCCCTTTACCACAAGTTATTTAACTTGGATGTTTTTTCTAGTATTATCCAAAATGTACTGTGTGATATGAAAAGAGTAGCTGCGGTACAGAGTGGAATCAAGAGCTGGACCATAAGAACAATGCTTCTCTTATGTGTCCATGCATTGATTCCAGAAAAAGCTGCTGCCAGAGACTGAAAACATACCTCCAGGTGTATAGAAAAAAGTAGAAAAAAAGATTATAATGACAGAATAGGCACAAGACTTATTTTTCTAAATATATTGCAGAAAACTCTGCTCCTGCAAAGCAGCAAGAACATCCATGGTACATTTTTCAGGTTGCTCCTTTCTATGCCTCAATGCTCTGTCTACCTGGGTTTTTTATGCACCACTTTAATGCTACCTCAGTGCTAGACTTGTTGTGATGTCTCAGGCTGGCTTCACACTACGTTTTTGTTCCTGTTCGTTGGATCCTGTTTTTACAGAATCCAACAAACAGGAACGGACAGCACCGGATCAACAACTCCGGATGCCATTTCTGTGTCCGGTCCGGTATCCGGGCACAGAAAGAGCAGCGAAGAGCCGGGCCTTACAAGTACTGTCAGCGCTGTGTAAAATATTACTTTAGCAGTGTATCTATATACACTGCTATAGTGATATTAAATAAAGAGATCGCTTATAATAAAAAATCATAAATTCTCACCTTCCAACGACTCCGAGTGTCCCGCACTTAGTACATCTCCCGGCAGTTCGAGGACCTTGCATGATGTCACCGGGAAGGGCGGGGCAACCTGATCACATGACTGCATCAGCGCAATTTAAAGATTTAAACCCCGCGCTCTGATGCGGTCATGTGATCGGCTTGCCCCGCCCCTCCTGGTGACATCAAGGTCCTCGAACTGCCGGGAGATGTACTCAGCGTGGGACACTCAGAGTCGTCAGAAGGTGAGAATGTATGATTTTTTATTTTTAACTAATTTCTTTATTTAATATCACTTTAGCAATGTTTATAGATACACTGCTAAAGTAATATTTTACACAGCGCTGACAGCACTTGTAGTAGGAACAAATTTACAAGATTGTCTCGGCACAGGAACATTTTTTTAATCAAATCTACCTGTGAAAATTATTATTATTCTAAGATCTATTGATTACAATTAATTAAAAAAATTAACTTTATTCGTGGGAAAATCAGTTTAACTCTGAATAATCTATTACTAATCGTATGTGCGCATCTTATTATTATTATTATTATTATTATTATTTAAATAGCACCATTAATTCCATGGTGCTGTACATGAGAAAGGGTTACATACAAAAATATATACATGTAGTTTACTTAAACAAATTAACAATGAAGTACTGGTACAGAAGTATGAGGACCCTGCCATTGTGGGTTTGCATCAGTTTCAGTGGTGGTGATGGTGAGGTGGCTGCTCTGGTGGTGGTGGGGAGATGGCATTGTGGCATACCGGAGCCGAGGCAACCATTGGTCTATTCCTGGTTGCAAACCGATAAGCTGTGGGACCAACAGAAGGGAGCCATAACACCACAGACTGTACCTCAACCTCAGTCCTATATTGGGTCCAGGACACTTTAAGGAAAAGGACCGAATTCCAGTGGCGGGAGGATTTGCTCGTTGTCGCTCCCGTCCATACCGGTAAGGAACCGAATGTACTTAACTGTAACAGACCCGTGGGAGCTATGCCGTAGGAGCTCTGCAGAGTGGTTAAAGAGGGTAAAGAGGACCACAGACCCCGAAAGCCATTAAAAGGGACCATCAACAGACTCTACAGGATCACCTTACAATCTGTGGCTACGTCCCTGTTTAATCAGACTGTGACTGTGTACTGTATCATCTACCCGGTACCAGTAAAGTGACGTTTGAGTTGAATCGGTGTCTGTGATCCTTTCCTCTGGCGCCCAGAAGGCCTCAGCATCATCAGAGGGGTAAGAACTATGACTCCCCTCATCCATTCCCGCTGCCCTGAGGTAAAGCTCCACCTGTGGGGAGCTGTACTACTCTGAGCTGCACCTCCATCACCTCAGCAGCCAGCCACAGCGCTGGTATCCAAATTACCAGGTACCACAGGTGGCGTCACGATAACAATTCCCCCATCATCATCCCTCACCATCCCCGCCATTGAGGGCACGGAACCAGGAGCCGACCAACCGTGATTTCCCCATCGAAGCAACCGCCTATCCCGGTATGCGAGTACTCCCTACCCTGTCGAACGACTCTTTTCCAAGTGTGGTGGATATTTGGGAGACGTCTTGAGAGCGATTGGGTGAGGAACAAATAAGCGCAGACAAGAGGAGGAGGACTTGGGAAGATCGAAGATTACGTGAGGCAAGATAGTGGGAGATTAGTTTAGAGATATAGGGAGGGGACAGGTTATGGATGGCTTTCTAGGTCAGTGTTAGTAGTTTGAACTGGATTTGTTGGAGAATTGGCATGGATTGTCTTCTCTAAACAGGCTATTAAACATCAACATCAAAGGTTTAGAAGTGTGTTTAACGCAAAAACTGGATTTCCATAGGAATCTAAGTGACCAGATATTATAAACCTTTTAAAAATTTTAAAAGTTGTATTTTAATTTTTGTCCTTGGCTCAAAAAAAATGTGCCATGAGAACAAATTGTGGTTGTAATGTTATGAGACGATACATAAATGAGAAGTTTTCTAGTCGAGTCTTTTTTCTTACTACTATACTATGATGTTTTTTATATATATATACAGTGCCTACAAGTAGTATTCAACCCCCTGCAGATTTAGGTGGTTTGATAAGATGCAAATAAGTTAGAGCCTTCAAACTGCAAACGAGAGTAGGATTTATTAACAGAAGCATAAATCTTACAAACCAAAAAGTTATGATGCTCAGTTGACTGAAACCAATGTCCCCACTGCCATGAGATCTTCCTGGAGCTCCTTCCTTGTTGTCCTTGGGTTAGCCTTGACTCTTCGGACAAGCCTGGCCTCGGCACGGGAGGAAACTTTCAAAGGCTGTCCAGGCCGTGGAAGGCTAACAGTAGTTCCATAAGCCTTCCACTTCCGGATGATGCTCCCAACAGTGGAGACAGGTAGGCCCAACTCCTTGGAAAGGGTTTTGTACCCCTTGCCAGCCTTGTGACCCTCCACGATCTTGCCTCTGATGGCCTTGGAATGCTCCTTTGTCTTTCCCATGTTGACCATGTATGAGTGCTGTTCACAACTTTGGGGAGGATCTTATATAGTCAGAAAAGGCTGGCAAAAGAGATAATTAATCCACACATGTGAAGCTCATTGTTCTTTGTGCCTGAACTACTTCTTAATACTTTAGAGGGACCAAACAGAATGCTGGTGGTTTGAGGGGTTGAATAATAAATGACCCTCTGAATTAACTTTTAACGCTTTAAAAAAAAAAAAAAATTAAAAAATCTTTTTGGCTGCAGTGCATTTCCTACTTCCAGGCTGATCTACAGTCCAAATGTCACAATGCCAAGTTAATTCCGCATGTGTCAACCAGCTAAATCTGCAGGGGGTTGAATACTACTTGTAGGCACTGTATATATATATATACAGTTAGGGCCAGAAATATTTGGACAGTGACAAAAGTTTTGTTATTTTAGCTGTTTACAAAAACATGTTCTGAAATACAATTATATATATAATATGGGCTGAAAGTGCACACTCAGAGCTGCAATATGAGAGTTTCCACATCCAAATCGGAGAAAGGGTTTAGGAATCATAGCTCTGTAATGCATAGCCTCCTCTTTTTCAAGGGACCAAAAGTAATTGGACAATGGACTCTAAGGGCTGCAATTAACTCTGAAGGCGTCTCCCTCGTTAACCTGTAATCAGTGAAGTAGTTAAAAGGTCAGGGGTGGATTCCAGGTGTGTGGTTTTGCATTTGGAAGCTGTTGCTGTGACCAGACAACATGCGGTCAAAGGAACTCTCAATTGAGGTGAAGCAGAACATCCTGAGGCTGAAAAAAAAGAAAAAATCCATCAGAGAGATAGCAGACATGCTTGGAGTAGCAAAATCAACAGTTGGGTACATTCTGAGAAAAAAGGAATTGACTGGTGAGCTTGGGAACTCTAAAAGGCCTGGGCGTCCACGGATGACAACAGTGGTGGATGATCGCCACATACTTTATTTGGTGAAGAAGAACCCGTTCACAACATCAACTCAAGTCCAGAACACTCTCAGTGAAGTAGGTGTATCTGTCTCTAAGTCAACAGTAAAGAGAAGACTCCATGACAGTAAATACAAAGGGTTCACATCTAGATACAAACTATTCATCAATTCCAAAAATAGACAGGCCAGAGTTAAATTTGCTGAAAAACACCTCAAGAAGCCAGCTCAGTTCTGGAAAAGTATTCTATGGACAGATGAGACAAAGATCAACCTGTACCAGAATGATGGGAAGAAAAAAGTTTGGAGAAGAAAGGGAACGGCACATGATCCAAGGCACACCACATCCTCTGTAAAACATGGTGGAGGCAACGTGAAGGCATGGGCATGCATGGCTTTCAATGGCACTGGGTCACTTGTGTTTATTGATGACATAACAGCAGACAAAAGTAGCCGGATGAATTCTGAAGTGTACCGGGATATACTTTCAGCCCAGATTCAGCCAAATGCTGCAAAGTTGATTGGACGGTGCTTCATAGTACAGATGGACAATGACCCCAAGCATACAGCCAAAGCTACCCAGGAGTTCATGAGTGCAAAAAAGTGGAACATTCTGCAATGGCCAAGTCAATCACCAGATCTTAACCCAATTGAGCATGCATTTCACTTGTTCAAATCCAGACTTAATACGGAAAGACCCACAAACAAGCAAGACCTGAAGGCTGCGGCTGTAAAGGCCTGGCAAAGCATTAAGAAGGAGGAAACCCAGTGTTTCGTGATGTCCATGGGTTCCAGACTTAAGGCAGTGATTGCCTCCAAAGGATTCGCAACAAAATATTGAAAATAAAAATATTTTGTTTGGGTTATGTTTATTTGTCCAATTACTTTTGACCTCCTAAAATGTGGAGTGTTTGTAAAGAAATGTGTACAATTCCTACATTTTCTATCAGATATTTTTGTTCAACCCTTCAAATTAAACGTTACAATCTGCACTTGAATTCTGTTGTAGAGGTTTCATTTCAAATCCAATGTGGTGGCATGCAGAGCCCAACTTACAAAAATTGTGTCACTGTCCAAATATTTCTGGACCTAACTGTATATATATATATATTAAACAAACGACTGCAGCACTCCTTAGCTTTTGTTACCTATCGCCTTTATTGGGCCTTCAGGTGTATTTGCCAAATACACCTGAAGGCCCAATAAAGGCGATAGGTAACAAAAGCTAAGGAGTGCTGCAGTCGTTTGTTTAATACTGGAGGCAGTAAGAGGATCAAGCTGGACTGAATTGCACCGTAGAGGAGCTGTGCTGCTTTCTTTATAACACTATATATATATATATATATATATATATATATATAAAATAAGTCCCCTTTAAGTGAGCATCCTGTCAAGTCCTCTGTGCCCTCAGAAGAACCAGCGGTTGTGTCTACCTATTTATATTCCCTGCCTAGCAGTCCTTTCATGTATTTACATTCATAAAACAGACCTTTAAAAAAAGTATTTTTAAAGTCGGTTTCTGAAATGCAAATTAGGGCTTTGACTAGTTGAGGAGGGGTTAGTTCCTCGACTAGTCGGCCTACGTAGCATGTTTTTTCACCCCTGGGGGTGTGATAACATGCTTTAGAAAAGATAGCGTCATTGATAGTACTATACAAAATTTGTGCATGTGCGCCGCTTTGTTCCCTCACTGCAGTGAGTTTCTGACACCGGGTGTATGAGTCCCGGCTTCAGAGAGACACACTGCACATGATCAGAAGTCGGCCATACTCTCAGTCATGCGCACTACACCCCTCTGAAACCAATGGGTCAACTTATCTGGGGAACTAACGCCCCCTCGACTACTCAATGGTCTTATTTTCACATCATAAACTGACTGTAGAAATACTTTCTCTAAGGGCACGTGCACACACTGAGTACTTGTTAATTTTTTACCTCAAGATTTGTAGCCAAAACCATGAGAGGATAATTAAATACAGAAGAGGTGCAGGTGTTTCTATTAGACTTTTCCTCTGATTGCTCCACTCCTGGTTTTGTCTACAAATCCTGAGGTAAAAAACTCATCAAATACTCAACGTGTGCACGTGGCCTAAAGATATTTGTATGCATGCAAAGCATACATAGATCTGTTAATGACTGTTAGGCAGGGATTATAGATATGTGCACAAAACTGCTGGTGGTTCCCTGACAGATTCCCTTTAAAATACTTGTAATTGGGAATATTACTAAACAAACTTCCAAAAATCTCCCCCCCCAATAAACTATTGTCTATGTTTTCCTTCACATATTTTGAACCTTTTTCAAAAAGGGTAAGACTTGCCATAAAGTAAGCCCTCCACTAGGTGAAAGGGTGAGATCCGCTGTAAAATGTCCATTTATTCTGCACATGCTAAATCAAATTGTGCAGGAGATTTCTTAAAATATAACAGACAGCACTGCTATTGTGACTCCGAGGACCCTCTGTGTAATATCCCCTTATATTTAACCTGTGGAAATATACTCTTACATTTTATTGCCTAATTCCGGACTATATACTCTAACCTTATTTCATTTTTCCTATTTACAAGGGTTGTCTACCTTTATACTCCCTATGTAGATTTACTTTCTGAGAGCTAGGATAATAAAAAACGATCTGCTTATTATCTCCCCCAGATACAGCACTACTTTTTATAGGAGAACAAAAAGTATATTCTTCAATAAATGACTCATATTTGCAGATAGATCTCTTGTACCTAAAGCTTTTAGAGGAAAAATCCAACTGAAATAATCATTCACCATATCGTGAATTTCAGCCAAGTTGGAACAAGCCCTGCAGATGTGTCAGTTGGACAGGTTGGGTCAGGACAGGTTTTCAGTCTCTGAATGTGATTTGCCCCAATTTCCTGGCACAATTGAATTGAGAACAATGGATATCAGGCTGAAGGACATGAAGTGGTGTAAGAAAAAGGCTTTATGAACTTATGCTCTGCAACCTAATTACAATGAAAAACACCACTTTTCAGCTGAGATAAGTTGCAATAAGTGCTACAAGAAGTAAAGGACCTGTCACACATAACGAGATCGCTAACGAGATGGTTGTAACATCACTGATTTTGTGACGTAACAACGATAACGCTAACGTTGTCGTTATGTGTGACATGTACCAACGATCTGGCCCCTGCTGTGAGATTGTTGATCGTTACACACTGCTCTGGGTCATTCCTGCGTCGTTGTGCTCCCGCTGGGAACGCTACATTGTTGTGTTTGACAGGGACAATGACCAACGATCTCAATGCTACGCCATGGCGTGACAATTCCCAACAACCTTGGTATAATTCCGGATCGCTGGTGCGTCGTTTTTCACATTGCTGGTGAGATACCTGTTTGACATCTTACCAGCGATGTGAAAAACGACGCACCAGCGATCTCTGCACATCGTTATCATTATCAAGATTGCTGGTACGTTGTTATGTGTCACTGGGCCTTAAGGCTCGACCTAAGGACGGCACAGCTCAGTAACTGCAGTATATTTTTCAAGCACTGTATATCATGTTATAGTGACCCTCCACCTTGGGACACAAAAGTGAGTATACATTTCTTGTGCACTGACACGCTACACAGCACAGTAAAGGCGGGTTGGTTTATTGCAGCAGCCATTTTGGGAGCAGGATAAAGGGAACTCCAGTTCAAAGGTGGAGGAGGAATTGGGAAGCAAATCTAGGGCTTTGAGTAGGATGACGGGACATGAAATGTATAGTTTTCATTCTCAGGGTGGAGGGACACTGTAATGAGTGGCGTAACTACAATAGGTGCAGGGGTTGCAATTGCACCTGGACCCTGGAACCTAAAGGGTGCCAAAATTCCCTTTAGACTATAGAAAAAGGCTAATGCTATTAAAGTATGTGCAGATGATCTGGAGATGCTGCATCCTGGACGATCAATATTAGCAACATTTTGGATGCAACGTATTTCCGCTGCATCTAAAACGCTGCATTCAACAATACAAGCACAATAGATGGGATTTCTAGAAATCCCAGGTGGATTGTGCTTCTTCTGTACGCAGTGTTAATTCACCTGCGGTGCAGGTTGCCACACTTCCGCATCTCCGCAGCATGTTATTTATTGCTGTGGAGTGTGAAGCAATCTCAGTGGGTGAACGCCCTGCACCAAACACAAATCGTGGGCACAGGGTGGCTGCATTCACCCTGCGTTCACCCGCAGCTTCCCTCAGGTTAAGAGACGCTGCGTGCCTATGGACTGTGCGCACACACCCTTAAAGATTTGCAATAATTGGGGTCCCCGTTGGAACTTTCACATCAGGGCCCATGAGTTTCAAGTTACGCTACTGGCTGTAATGAATATGGTGCTGTTAAAGTGCGCCAGACATGACCCCAGTGTGAAACCTAAAGTAACGTCCGGCTGTCCGTATGAGAGCCCTAACCCCCTGCACAGATGTGAGCAATGTCGGAGACAGTGGACATTTCTGCGTGAAGTGTCCACGTGGATGAAGAGACCTCAGGCATCTATTTTTCATTTCACCAATAGTTCTTCAATAGGAAAATAAATGACAAATGGGAAATGGCATTGACACAGTGATTAATACGTTACATAACAGAACATTATGTAACGTTTTAGACTCTTAGCACAGTAATATAGAAATTGGTCAATGCCTGATTTGTGCCTCTGCATGGCATCAACACAAGTAATTGATTCTTCTTTGCTCAATGTTTATGGATGCAGGCTGATATGCTGCAGCTTAATATCCTTCACTGCTGGAAAAAAGAAGCTTACATCATTATTATTCTTACAAAAGCCTTTGCGATTTTATTGTCAGTTTGATGTTTTTCTTTATATTGTGGACTCTCGTATTCTTAATGACAATATAGTCATTTTAGAAACTTTCATTGCTCCTTCCTAGGACATCTTCCTTCATCCCAATGCTGGTCATGGTGTTGTTGAGAGCACGTCCAGTAGGTAGAAAGGTGGGATTACGTCAGATATTATATCTTCTAGAGGCAAAATGAATTCCTGTTGCTTTGTATTTTCCCCAGGGAACAACTTCTATGGAGAACTGAGAAGTTTTAGAAGTAAAAAAGGCCTAAGGGCGAAGCCAGGAGCATTTAGCACTCAATTCTATGCTCAGCGTGTGCCAAAACAGCAGAGAGAATGCTTATTTCTAATATTTACTAGTTTTCAGACTGCACATTTGACGAAATTATTAATATTCTACATTTCACTGTCAGGTTGTAAACTATGCATTTAGGCATAAACAGATTATAATGTGGGCAATCTGGTCTACTGTACACAGCAGGGGGGCTCCACCGGGGGTGCATGGCCAGATTGCCCTCATTTTAATGTACACGGAAAATAAGGCAAATCGGACATAATTTCACTCAAAACCCCAGATAAAATTGTTGTCACCTTTCCAAAATTGTGGGTAAACAACTTTGTTTAAAGCACGTCATGCTTATTCAAACTCATCTGTGGCAAATAATAGGTGTGGGCAATATGTAAATCACACCTGAAACCAGATAAAAAGGGGAGAAGTTGACTTGACTTATTTGCATTGTCTGTGTGCCACACTAAGCATGGAGAATGAAAAGAGGAGAAGAGAACTGTCTGAGGACTTGAGAACCACAATGGTTGAAAAATATCAATAATCTTAAGGTTAGAAGTCCATCTTCAGAGATCTTGATGTTCCTTTTTATCCACAGTGGGTAACATAATCAAGAAGTTTACAACCCATGGCACTGTAGGTAATCAACCTGGATGTGGACAGCAGAGAAAAGTTGATGAATGGTTGCACTGCAGGATAGTTTGGATGGTGAATAAGAAGCCCCAATCAAGTTTCAAAGAAAATTAAGCTGTCCTGCAGGCTCAGGGTGCATCAGTGTCAGCCTGAACTATCCATCCACATCTGAATGAAATGAACCACCATTGCAGGAGACCCAGGAGGACTAATTAGGGCAAAAGCAACACCTAAATATGTGGTATGAACTGAAACACTTATTCAATGCATGTATCACTTATTTGGCTGTGTGCTGTTCTGTCAATATAACGAGTGTTTAATCATCAGGAGATTATCACTGCTGGACTAGGTGCTCTTGTGAGACCTAATCCAACTTCACCCCCAGCACTGGTTAACAGCTCACTAGCAATATACAATGAACCCAGTAAACTGATAAACAGAGTTGTGGGCAGGGGCAGCTTTCTGAGCTCTGCTACATGAAACATCTAAAAACGCTGATTATATCACAACTGCAGCATATAAACTCAGTAAAACATCATTGGAATCAGGGTCTCTTTTCCTACATTGTATCTTATATTTCCTACAATAGCTGCTCTCTGATGAGGTAGCAAAAACCTGGTGACAGAGTCCCTTTAAAACAAGATTATATGGCAAACAAGTCTGAATAATTTGTGGGGGAGTCTTCAAGTAACAATAAACATTAGTATCCCTCGCTTGTTTTTTTCCATTAATAGCTAATAAATGCAGTCATTGTTCTTTGTTTCATTGCAGAATATTTCTCCCTGCTTTCTACATGACTTGTACAGACTAGTACCATTGTGTTTTTTAAAGAGACAAAACATTATCTATCTATCTATCTATCTATCTATCTATCTATCTATCTATCTATCTATCTATCTATCTCCGGTGTGTATTACTATCATATACCTTTATTTATATATTTGGATGTTATAATTTATATTTATTGTATATTTTCTATTAAGAAATACGTTGACTTTTCTGTTTATACTACTTAAATATTGAACTCAATAGCATGGAACTCCCTCTAGAATTTCAATAACGTGGAACTCCCTCTAGTGGCGGCTGCAGGTATACAGTGTGTTATCATTTCTATGTGCAGATGATTTGGAGGCACTGTGTCTTGGACACAGTGTCTCCGGACCTGAGGGAAGCCGTGGTTGAAGGAAGGGAGAACACAGCCGCCCTGTGCCCACGATCTGCGTTGGGTGCAGTGTGGCTTCTCCCTGCATTCACCCGCTGGAGATCACTTCTGACTCCGCAGCAATAAATGAACATGCTGCAGAGATATGGAAAGACGTCAACCTGCACCACAGGTGAGACAACGATGCGGAGGGGAAAAGCACAGTGCATGAGATTTCTCGAAATCCCATCCACTGTATTTGATATGTTGAATGCAGTGTTTTGGACATATCGGTAATACGCGGCATCCTAAATGCTGCTATTACTGATCGAGGGCTCGCAGCCTTATGTGCTGAAGTACACTTTTCTTATTGAATAAACTTATGCTGGTTGGACTCTGTTTTTTTTGTTTGTTTAACATGTATTGTAAATTGCTTGTAATGTAATTCCATAATATTTCAGCAAGGTTTCTACACACGTACTGTTTTTTAATTGTATGTATAAGGCCCCTTTCACATCAGCGGTTTTCGCTGATCGCGTCAGTTGCGGTGAAAAAACCGCAACTGTCGCGATTACCGCATAACGGCCGCACTTGCAGTTCACTTGCGGCAAGCCCCATAGAATGTTTATGAGGCTTGCGGTAAGTGTGCGGCAAGTGCGGTTTCGGCACTTGCCACAGGTGCGGCCGCGAAAAAAACACGGTATACTTACGGACAGTAGCAATAGTTTGTGTGAATTTTAATCATTAGAAGGATATGAACTTGATAGGTACAACATCTCTTCAAAAAGAAACCAGCTTGAACAAGCTATCATGTGCAGCACCTCTGCAAGCAAACACCTCAGCAGCACTTCCTTCACACAGACACACTATTTTTGTCTTCTTCATTGCGCATCAGAACACACTTGCACTGTTTTCATCACAGCCCCTTCGTTTGGTCACCTATATTACATAGTACCCTGCAGTAGCTCTTGCTTGGCAAATTATACATTTGTTTTCAAACTCCATTACCTCATTACAGTTTCTAACACACAGGTGCTTATATCTGGCAATCTTTAGTGAGCAATCCTCACAGCCAGGTAAAAAAGCATCTTTAACTTTGTCTAATCTTGACTCATTTTGGCAATTTGGCCCTTTTGGCAGACACATTCCTCACTCACAAGAATAAGCCTCTTTGCTCCTCTCTGCTCCTCTCTGCGGCGGTGGCTATTTGTCTGTCATGGTGGCTCTCTAATCTAAAAGGATTTGTCTCCTCCTCCTTGGGCAGACTATAACTACCCCAGTGCAGAATGAAGCTTCTTACATGCTCTTTTGTATCCCTGGGGTGACACACCAATTGGCAAATGTTAGCTTTGACTTGCTAACTTACTATATACGTTTCATGCTGCTGCCTACTTCTGTACCTCAGCATTTCTCAACGCTATCTTAGGGTCTTAACACTTCATGTTTTGCAGAGGCGGACCTACCGTGGTGCAGCTGGTTCAGCTGCACCAGGGCCCCGACCGGCTAGGGGGCCCCTCAAGCACCTGTAGGGGGCCCTGTAGCCGTCCCCCGTGACCCTGTGTCAGAGGAGAGGAGGTTAACCGAGGGAAGCTTCCTGCTTCCCTTGGCTGATCCCGCCCCTCCTCTGCCGCCCCGGTTCCCAGACCTGCAATGCGCGGTTCGGTGCAGGTAGGAGCCACTTCACCTATAACTGCTAGCCGGCTCTCCCCCTGCTCCTTAACTACGACTACTAGCACCCCCCTGCTCCTCAACTGCGAATGCTAGATCCCCCCCCAGACCCCAACCCGCTCCTCAACTGGTGCACCAGGGCCCACCAGGCTCTAGTTCCACCACTGATGCTTTGTATTCACTATAGGCATCAATCCTTCTACTCAGTGGTCCATTGTCTGGACATGCTAGACCATGTCTTCCTACAAATTGTATTGATATTCTCAATACTGATTCTGCACAACACACGTGCAGCATTTCACTGGTTTTGTCACACAGTGGTCACAGTATACATGTAAACACATAGCATAGTATAACGCATACCATTACAAATCACTTTTGGGATGGAAAAAGTAGTACAATTGCATCGGGGCACTTGCTAGATTACTGCACACTAAAATCAAGGCTAAAAATTGTTCTTTGATTCATTCTTCAGAGCTCCAGCAATTTCGGTAAGGTTTGAAAGACATAAATGACTAATTAAAATAAAATGTTCATGCTAAAGGAAGAAAGTGGTAAGCGAAGTTCCAAAGTGTAATGGTTTCTGGAAACAGGATACAAATGAGAGCAAAACTGCTCACTTTGGCAAGATGTGCTTATAACAATATACAGGTGCATCTTAATGAATTAGAATATCATCGAAATTAATTTTTTTTCAGTAAATCAATTAAAAAATTAAACATATATATTATATACAGTTATTACAAACAGAATGATCGATTTTAAGTGTTTATTTCTGTAATTGTTGATGATTATGAATCACATATACTATATGCGTTTCACTTTATGTAATGAATTACTGAAATTAACTTTTTGATGATATTCTAATACATTTGGATGCACCTGTATGTCTGTCTAGACGTTTGCAAGGTGTAAACCAGCTTTTACTCTTCGCTGTGTCAGTAATGAACAATGAGGCAACTTCAGTTTATGCAGTTGAATGTGGAAGAAAACAAAAGCAATGCTGCATGAAAGCACAGGTCATAGGGAGTTATTATGTCAGTTTATTGATGCTACACGTTTCAGAATAAAACAGGTGCCTTCATCAGGCCATTCACTACATTCACAATTTATAATTGAATTTTTGTGTTCCATTTTCTGGGATATGAAGGTAGGATGTCCTACAAATCAATAGATTGTGTAATTTAAATATGTGTGTATAAAGAGCTGGGCGTTATAGCAGTACTTACATAGCAGAAATAGGGATCAGCCTTAATCTACTTCTTGAATGCAATTGATCTCTACTTCTAAAGGGTTAAACTAGATTTAACAGTGCCAGCTTGAACATGGCAGTCGTAGGCGCTGTATAACACAGTATAGCATAGCCTCAGCTTTATTACACCGTAGCACATTCAGCAAGCGTCTAATCCAACTAATGTGTAAAAAGGAAAGATACAGAAACTCGTTTGTTCCGACAGCTGTGGGGATGTTTAACAAATGTATAAGTGTAAAGCATCCCAAGACTAAGTGAAGTTCTAAGTGTATTGGGGAATAGGTGAGGTACATGTACCAGTCTACCCGCATCTGCTGTCCATATAGACTTATTTTGTAAAGTGTGTAATGTTCTTGATCTTTGTTCTGCTGCTGTAATACTGTAATTTCCTCTGGGATCAATAAAGTTTATCTTATCTTATCTGTCATGAATGGAGTGAACTCTGCTCTTAGACCCGCACCATATTGCTTCTTCCTAATGCTATTGTACAAACAAGGAGAGGTTAAAATACTTCGGATACATCTGAAACATAACTAATAAAATTGTGCCTTGGCCACCAGAATTCACTTTTCTGCAAAATCGTCAACCCCATCACTCGAGAATCCCTCCCAGTCACCAGTGTGAGACATGTAGATCTGAAGAGCAGTCAGTCATTACATGTCTCACACTGATAATGTCCCTTTGATTTAAAATACGCTGTGATTGTCAGAGAGATCTATGTCCAACCAATACATCTTAAAAGGCCATTTACATATTTACAAACATATGGATTTCTCTGGAATGTAACATCATATCACACGCGTTTCGGAGCGCAAATCGATTTGAGCTCCGAAATGCGTCGGAAATAAAGCAGAAAGGATTTTATACAAAGCAACCCGGTGTCTTTGTTACATCTTTGAGGCAGCAGCGCGGACCTGGAGGCACTTGGTCCTGGAGCGAGATGACCATATAGACGTCATAGGAGTAGAGATGAGTGAACCGGATCTAGTGTGCATCAAACAATTGACAAAACCCCGCTCTCCCTCCCCTGGAAGTGCTTTGTTCCTGGCTGGCTGTATGTGGGTGGAGAGCCAAACTGCCCAATCAGTGTCTTCCAATGAGGTTCGGGTCAGGTTTGTCCTGAACAAAACTTTATCTAATGTCCGGCTGAACCCCAAGAACCCGAATTTCCACGGATCCGCTCTTGTCTACTTAGGAGGGCTCATCCTACAGACAGATTCCTTTTAATTAGTTAAAAAGATTTTTCTCTATGTAATAGTGACCTATCCTTAGAATAGGTCATCAATATCAGAAAACAGTGTATGAAGTCTAGCAGTTCATATTGGGATACATATATGTTGGCTCTGTGGAATGCCTATCATATTCACACCAATATGTATTTATACTACAGTAGACATTTTGTCACTTCATGATGTTGTTCTTTGTGTTCCAAGTTTTAGTTTTTTGATTATATACTAATATTCTCTAATATATGTAATAGCTTTGGAGACAAATGACTTCTTATCTCTTGACAGCTACAGATATCATTGTGCAGCAGCTTCACTAGGTGTGTTATTTTATAACTAAAACTTGGCTCCAATTCAGAAATAAATCATTGCCAGTTGACACTAGGCTAGTAACAACATGATGATGGTCATGATGGTGTAGTAGATTATTAAAGGGAATCTCTCAGCATGTTTTTGCTATGTAATCTGAAGACAGCATTCTGTTAAGGCCCCGTCACACGTGTCAACCAAGGCTGCGATGTCCGAAGCGATGTGCGGGTGCGCGGTCGCTTCCGACATCGCAGCCTTGGTGTCACACGGCAACATGTTGCCGGTGATGCCACAGCAATGTGGGTGCAGCCATTGCTCGCTGGGCTGGGATCAACCGAGTGAGCGATCCTGCGGCGGTATAGGCTGGATCGCCGCCAACATCGCTATTGCGGTGTCAGATGGCGCGATCCAGCCTAATCGCTAGTTGCAGATTGACAGGTTTAAGGCCCTGTCACACGTGTCAATGTCACTGGCGACATCGCCAAAAAGTGACGCATCAGAGATGGCGCTAGCGATTTCGCAAGTTCGTCGTGCTGTGTGACAGCGCGACGCAACTGCGATTTATCGCTGGTCGCAGGTTGACAGGTTTAAGAGGATGAACTTAAACCTGTCAATCTGCAACTAGCGATTAGGCTCGATCGCGGCATCTGACATCGCAATAGCAATGATGGCGGCGATCCAGCCTATACCGCAGCATTGCTGCAGATCGCTCGCTGGGTTAATCCCAGCCCAGCGAGCGATGGCTACACCCACATCGCTGCGGCGTCACCGGCAACATGTTTCCGTGTGACACCAAGGCTGCGATGTCTGAAGCGACCGCGCACCCGCACATCACTTCCGACATCGCAGCCTTGGTTGACACGTGTGACGGGGCCTTTAGGGTTAGCACAGATCTCAACCATGCGTTTCATCACATTATGTGTTGTTTACCTGCAGTGTTTGTTTTAGCACCAGTAGCTTATCATTGCTGTGACTAGCTAGTGTGTGGGGACTTCTCCGACATGCTGTGCCCACACATTGGTTTTGCTGCGGATATGAGAGAATTGACATGTTCTATTTTTCCTACGTTTTTGCTGCAGTCATGGCAAAAATGCAGGAAAAACACAGCAAAAATGCACAAAAAAATATGCAAAAAACGCGATAAAAACGCAGGACCTGAACACAGCAATTCTCCTGGCAAGGACTATAGGATCCTTGAAAGCAGGTCAAGTTTTGCTGCGTTCAGGACTGCTTAAAAGACCTCCTGTGGGCACATACCCTTATAAGGGTTGGGGCAGAGCCTGCACAGCATACCCAGAGGTAAAATGCTTAGTCCAGATGAGGGTTCACTAACGCTTTATTAATTGGTAGTATTACATCCCTGTTCAGCGAGTCCATACCTCTTTTAATTAATGACAATACACTGCTGGCTTTAGAAGCCACTGATTAATATTACATGCATTTTTTTTAGTCTGCGATCTACAAATACGCACAGATCCTTCTATACAAGTGACTCTCCTAGTTTTACTCCTAGAACATATGATGCTTAGAACATGTGTGATTTCTAAAATGGCTGCAAAGCTGCATTGTGTTTTGAAAAATCACAATAAACGTGTAATGGCTATGTGACTCTAGTCACTACTAATAGCTAGTGTATGCCACAGTCACCACTTACATATGGTGTAGACAGCAGGAAGTCAGGTAATTTAGGGTCAGGTCCTAGGAGAGCTCATAGTATTCAGGAAGTAGACAGATATAGTCATTCAATGGTTAAGTGTCTGGTTTCAATGAAGAGGATTAAACTAAGTCATCTGAGGTACATTTAGATCACGGTCCAGGGGTCAGGTTTCCAGGAGATCACTAAAGGTACCTTTACACGTGGCAACTTTTCTAGGAATTTCACTGGCAATTTGCTGGTTGCAGTGAAATCATGGACACATTGTTCTATTTTGTTGCTGTGTACAAATGGACCAATGTGTGCACGATTTCACTGCAACCAGCAAATTGCCAGTGAAATTCCTAGAAAAGTTGCCACGTGTAAAGGTACCTTAAGATGATTCAGGGAGTCAACTCAGGCGTATTCAGGTCACTATTCATGGGTCAAAATACCAAGAGATCACAACAAGTACAGGAAACAGACAATTGGGAAATCAATCAAAAGTCTGGGGTCAGATAACAGAGATCGGAACAGACACAGGAATGCAGGCAACACAGCACTGTAGATAGAATGTACGACTCAGGTTTCTGGGAGAGGTTGCTCAATAAAGTAGCAGAGCAATCAGAGGTAAGATGGAACACCTGAGCAACCCAGAACAAGAATGGAAGCCTGCGCTATCAATCAGTTCCTGACAGCATGGCACACCAGATACCAAACACGACAGTAACTCTTTTTGCGTCCGAGATGTACTGAGGGATCGTGAGAGGATGCAATGTGTGAAATCAAACTCAAAGTATTAGGCCGGCTTCACACCACGATTTTCTGCTGTCAGGTTCTGTCTGGTGTTTTGCAGGAAGCACCAGACAGAACCTGACAGCCCCTGACAAAAGAGAACCGGAGGGCAAATATGCCCTCCGATCCTGTTTTCTGCCAGAATCAGCGGCTGTGCTGGAATTTCAGCATAACATCTGGAGGGCAGCTCTCCAGGTGCTGAAATTTCAGCCGGGGAGCTCTCTAGGTGCTTAAAGCAGCCGCCGCTCTTTTAGCACCCGCCATCTGGGAACAGGTCCGGTTTTATGTCGAAACCAGCGCGATCTGGTGCCCATAGACTCCTATGTTATGGGGTACCAGATCTGGGGGGATCCGATTTTGTCCGATTTTTGACACAAAAAATGCTGCAAGCTCCGATTTTGCAAGCTCCGATTTTGTGTCCGGGGCAAAAAACTAAATCCCCCGGATCCAGACAGACAGACAGCAAAACGGAGGGCAAATAGCTGCCATCCAGCCCCATCCGGCACCATAGGGATATAATAGGGGCCAAATTGGATCCGGACCCCCGGATCTCAAAAATCGTGGTGTGAAGCCTGGGAGATTTGCTCTTGCCCCTTAATTAGATATAGTAAAGTAAGAATGGTGGTGAGCCAACTCATATGACAAGACTATGACATAGTAAACTGCTTGAAATACTATGAGAGCAGTGTATTCACCTGACATTTTGTGTTTTCACACTAATTACAGGAAATGACCCAGTAATTAATAGCATGAAATCATCAATCATCTTTTATCCATTTCAGTGTGTGGGCAGAATGACATTGCTACATTTTCTATACCAATTAAGCAGTATGAGAAAATTGAAAATGTACACATTTCTTCTGATGCCTTATCTATGACTATAAAGCAGAATATGGAACTTTAACCTCTTATTTATTTTCCCTTACTTATAGACCTGTCTTTCATTTTAATTTCAGCCCTGATTACAATGCTAATGACCTTCCTGCCTCTGATTACATTTATATTCAAGGCAAAATACAAATGTATTGACTTGTCTACTTATTGCCCAATTGTAAAATATTATTTGTACTTTAAACATTTAAAGCCAGGTTTTCTTAGGGCGGCTTCAGACTGCGGCAGCGTCCGGTCCGGGGCTGTCAGGAGTGACAGCCTGGACCGGAGTTTTTCTGCATAGAATATCATCGGGCTGCACGGAGCTGGATCGCGGCGGGTGGTAATTAGCTGCTATCCGGCTGCTGTGTCGCCGGATGAATCCTGCAGAAGTGGGGTTTTTCTTCCGATTCCAAAAACGGTGCATGCACCGTTTTTGGAATCGGCAGACAAATCCCCACTTCTGCAGGATACATCCGGCGAGCTGGCAGCCGGATAGCAGCTAATTAACACCCGCCGCGATCCAGCTCCGTGCAGCCCGATGATATTCTATGCAGAAAAACTCCGGTCCAGGCTGTCACTCCTGACAGCCCCGGACCGGACGCTGCCGCAGTCTGAAGCCGCCCTAAAAGGAGTTTCGACACAAGCATTTTAAAGGGAATCTGTCAGCAGGCTTTTGATATGTAATATAAGGACAGCATTACATAGCATTACATATTAAAAACACATAATCCAATGGTTTGTCACATATCAAGCTGTGTGCTGTTGTTTACTTTAAATGAAAGCTTTATATCCTGGTGATTACCATAAGAAGGCATTCATCCAACTAGCGAGCATCTATCTTTCACTCAACTCAGCGAACGATACTTGGTCACTGATGTGAATGGGCAAAGTCGTGAATGACATCGTTATCGCGGTGTCACACAGAACAATGCAGCAGGTTGGCTGATCGTGGATCGTCTGATTTGAGAACATGTTCTCAAATCTGCGATCAACGATCCAACAATTTATCGTAATCGTATCTCGGTGTCACACACAATGACGTCCTAACGATGTACCGTGTAATGGGGCCTTTAGTGATACACCTTTAGATTCAGTGTCTCTGCCTCCATCATGCTGCTCTCAGATGGGGTAACAAAAATCTGCTGACATATTCCTTTTAATGAGGTTTTTCTATAACAAATAACCCATCCAACAAAGTGCTGAATGGCTGTATATGTTGTTAAAAAAAAGACCATATTAATTCATTGGTGTTGAAATTTACTTTGATGCTTCATGGCTAAGTCCTTCAAATCATCAAGTCGAACATTCAAAATTGTCACTTCAGTGAGGAAGTGGAGGAACTTTAGCTCCACCTTTAGGTAGCAATCCTCAAAGTCACAATCGACTCTTTAACAAGCCTTTTAATATGACCAAGGATTTGTGCCAGATCAAAACCCCAAACTGCACACACAGCCAGATCAGGAAGAGGGGAAAATAAGCTACTAGCCTCCTCTGGCAGAGACTTATGTTCCTAAGAAGTTGAAATATAACTGTCTGATCCTTTTCTCCACACCTAGGACTCCATTCACATTAGATGATTATCTGAAAACGTTGAAACTACATGTGATGTGTATGGCTGGCTAAATGCTGAAACCCAGTAGCGTAACTAGAGTCTGGTGGGCCCCGATGCGATATTTAGACCTGCCCCACCCCCACGCACTCGTTGGTCAGATGTATGGGCCCTGTATAATGTTCTAAATACTGTAAAGACTCACATATTGACCCTCTCTCCCCGTTCATTATGTATTAATGTCCCTTATCCTGCTGTATATGGTCCTCCTCCAGGAATATGGCCCTTATTGTGGTATATATGTCCCTTATCATGGTTTATATGGTCTTCCTCCTCCCACCACCATAGTCCTTCAATTGTTATAATGCAACCCCACATTCCTCCATACATTATATAGTACCCCCATAGTCGTCTATGTATTATAATGCATCCTACAGTCCCCCATTCATAAGGTAGCCACTATAGGCATCTAATTATTATAATGCACCTCCATTATCCTCCATATACTATAATGCAGCCTCATAGTCCTCTATATAGTATAATGCAGCCTCACATCCCTCCATATAGTATAATGCAGCCTCACAGCCATTCATATAGAATAATGCAGCCTCATGTCCCTCCATACAGTATAATGCAGACTCACATCCCTCCATACAGTGTAATGCAGCCTCACATCCCTCCATATAGTATAATGCAGCCTCACATCCCTCCATATAGTATAATGCAGCCTCACATCCCTCCATATAGTATAGTGCAGCCTCATATCCCTCCATATAGCATAATGCAGATTCATATCCCTCCATATAGCATAATGCAGCCTCACAGCCCTCAGTATAGTATAATGGAGCCTAATAGCCCTTCATTTAGAATAATGCAGCCTCAAAAATCTCCATATAGTGCAGATTCAAAACTCTCCATATAATGCAGCCTTATAGCCTCTTCATATAGTGCTTCCTCATAGCCCCTCCATATAGTGCAGCCTCATAGCCCCTCCATACAGTGCAGCCTCATAGCCCCTCTATATAGTGCAGCCTCATAGCCCCTCCATATAGTGCAGCCTCATAGCCCCTCCATATAGTGCAGCCTCATAACCCCTCCATATAGTGCAGCCTCATAGCCCCTCCATATAGTGCAGCCTCATAGCCCCTCCATATAGTGCAGCCTCATAGCCCCTCCATATAGTGCAGCCTCATAGCCCCTCCATATAGTGCAGCCTCATAGCCCCTTCATATAGTGCAGCCTCATAGCCTCTCCAATCTCCATATAGTAAATGCTCCCCCCTCCTCCCCCATAATCCTTCGGCCACCTTGCACTGCTTTATAAAAAAAAAACAAATCTTACTTACCTCTCCCGGTTTCCCAGCTGCTCCGGTCTCAGACTGAGGAGGAGGAGGCAGCGGCAGTGCTGGCAAAGCAGGAAGTGACGTCTTCTCATAGTTTTGAGGAGGCAGCACCAGCCTGTTTTACATGCGTTCCTGTAACGCCGGTGGTCTGGTGTCTTGGTTCCCTCAGCGCTGCGCTTTCACCCAATGCTCCTTCCCCCCCTGACTAGCTGGGAGACTGTAGTATGTTACCTGGATAGGATTCTGCTCAGTTCCCAGCTCCGCTGCGTAGCCGCACATGTGTTGTAGTGTCATTGCTCCGCTGCTTACCATCCATGTGTGGACCCTGGCTCCCGCTGTGGAAGCTATCTGCGGGTTGTGAGGTCCTCTGCAGCTGGTGCATGACTTTCCACGTGTGTCTAGGCTTGCAGCCGCTGCCAGGTGCCATGGGCATCGGTTCCTGTGCTGGCTATGCTGTATGGGTTCTGACTGTGCCTAGGGTGCGCACCGCCACACCTTCCCCAGTTTTGTAAGATGGAGGGTGTGCACTTGAATTGCTGTCCCCAGCCTATAGCTGAGGGTCAGCTCCTATTTAAAGTTCCTCTTCCCTGTTGGGCGTCGCCAGAGCCTCTCATTAGGTTGCTTAACCTAGCCCTGAGTGTTTGGTCCAACATGCTGCTCCTGGTCTGCCTTGTCTACAGCTCCTGTTCTGCCTGCAATCAGTTCTGGGAAAGCTGATGTCTGTGTCCCTGGACCCATCTTATCTTTGTTGGTGCCAATGTCCTTGCCTTGTATTTGGATTCCTGCTTGTGTCCTGATGTTCCCCGTCTGGAGCCGTGTCTGTTGCATGGAGTCCAGACGTCCTGCCTGTCTGTGTCCCTGATGACGTCCTGCCTGTCTGTGTCCCTGATGACGTCCGCTGCCTGCCGGTGTCCCTGATGACGTCCGCTGCCTGCCGGTGTCCCTAATGACGTCCGCTGCCTGCCGGTGTCCCTGATGACGTCCGCTGCCTGCCGGAGTCCCTGATGACGTCCGCTGCCTGCCGGAGTCCCTGATGACGTCCGCTGCCTGCCGGAGTCCCTGATGACGTCCGCTGCCTGCCGGCGTCCCTGATGACGTCTGCTGCCTGCCGGTAACCCTGATGACGTCCGCTGCCTGCCGGTGTCCCTGATGACGTCCGCTGCCTGCCGGTGTCCCTGATGACGACCGCTGCCTGCCGGTGTCCCTGATGTCCGCTGCCTGTCGGTGTCCAAGATGGTCCTGAGGCCCCGCCTGGTGTCCGAGATGGTCCTGAGGTCCCGCCTGGTGTCCGAGATGGTCCCGAGGTCCCGCCTGGTGTCCGAGATGACCCCGAGGTCCCGCCTGGTGTCCGAGATGACCCCGAGGTCCCGCCTGGTGTCCGAGATGACCCCGAGGTTCCGCCTGGTGTCCGAGATGACCCCAGGGTTCCGCCTGGTGTCCGAGATGACCCCGAGGTTCCGCCTGGTGTCCGAGATGACCCCGAGGTCGTTCCATGTCCTTGATGTTCCGTGTCCATGATGTCCCGCCTGGAGTCCTTGATGTTCCTTGATGTTCCTAGTCCTTGATGTTCCGTGTCCAGATGGATGTCCATAGTCCTGGTGGTCCACTCCGTGTAGTCTGAGTCGGTTTCGCTCTTGTTCCTGGACGGGCTCCTCCTCCGTGTTCCTGGGGAGTCTCCAGCCTTGATTTCCGATGACGGCCCTGCCTGCAGTTCTTGGATCTGACCAGCCGAGTTCCTGGACCGGTGCTCTCCTTGTTCCGTCTGTGTCCTGAAGTCCGGCCGGTTCCCCTATTCTTGTTGTGTGGAATTGGGAGCCGGGCTTATTGTCTTACATGTTGTACTATGTTCTTGTTCAGTAAACTTTACATTTTGCTACACCTGAAGTGTGCGGTGTCATCATGTCCTGCAGGTTGCCACCTAGCCCACATGCTCAGCTGCCACAGAACCCGGTCGCTGTTCTACCCTAGTCTGGGCAGGCCCGGGTCTCCTCTGTGGTCCAGTGGGTCCACTTACCTATTACCACCTGGGTCGCGAGCGTGACCGTGACAGTTCCGAAGTGGAACGCAGGCTGGCACCGCCGCCTTCCCTCCCTGACACACTGGCCGCGCAGTCACATGGATGTGCATCCTTGGAGCGGGCGCCCGGTGCTGGGATTGGCGGTCGCAGGGGGCTGCGGGCAGCCCAGGCCCCTTATAAATCCAGGCCCCATCACACCCGTGACCCCTGTGTCCGCGATCTTTATGCCACTGCTGAAACCTTTATTTTAGTTTCCACTAGCGCTGAGATTGTATAATGACTACATATTGAGGAAAGATTACTAGTTGTTGACACCTTACTGTGACATGCCAAAGCAACCCTGGGAAAGGTTGGTACAGAAACCAGAATGTTCCTATAAGAGGAGCATAGAAACATTTTTAATTGAATTCAGTATAATACTATTGTTCTAGTCTTGGTCTAGCACTTTTTGCAATTATTTAGCAATATTTTAAAATTACATGAATTGTTATTTTCTCATGGTTAGTCATACGCATCGGAAACAATGTCAATGACGGAGTCCTGAAGTTATTGTCACAATGTTGCAAAAATTATTATTACAGTGATAGAAACCAGTAATGCCCAAGTCCATTTTTCTGGAAGGCATAATAATTATCATTATTATTATTAAATATTATTAAGCCAATTCACCTACGCACCTTGAGAATATACCGTCATGTTATGTACGGTATTCAATTTATCATTCCTCAGGAGTTTAATATTTTTTCCATCTCAGTTGATCACAGCTGGAAAGATAAAAATAGCCCTTGTGTAGCTGTCACTGGGCTCTGCTGTGCAGTATCATATATTCCCCGTTCAGTGCAGCAGACATAATCTGGCGGTAGTGGAAAATCTGCAGACTCTCATTGAGCTGGATGGCTTGCTAAACTCATGCTGGCAGGGGCCTATTTCAAGGTGAATGTAATGTATATGATTTCTTTCATCAATTCGAAAAAAAATATCCAGGGATTTCTTCTGTAAAACAGTTGAATGGGAATTTGTACTTACTTTAATCAAAAATAAAGATATTTCCATTTTACAGTATAGGTAGACTCAACTAATTACGTGCACTAAGGGTTTTCTTTACACTAGATATGATTCTTTTCTTCAAGACAATGATTAAATGAACATTTGTGGCAAACTGTATGCACTATGTTCTGCCTGGGCTTTAAGGGCTTCACTCAAAGAAGAGAATACAATCTGTGCACTACCCACAAAGGGCCTGAATTTTAAAAGGGTTAATCAATGAATCATTTTCATACTGGAAGGACTGCGCTGAGATTGTATAATGGCTGTTAATAACTGACTTTGAGTAATCCGTATTTATACTGTAAAATAATACCCTTTTAATAATTTCATTAAAGTTCTGAACAGAATCCGTATCCTTCCGCCTGGATTCTGATAGTCTGGTTAAAATGGTGGATGAGGATAAGGAAAAAGCCAATATATGCTAAATAACTTTTTTTCAACAGTATTTACGCAAGAAAATCCCATGACTACATGATCAATGATAACACAAATTCTCCATTAAATGTTACTTGCTTAACTCAGCAAGTCTAAAAATCACTGAAGTTGACAAATCCCCAGGCCTGGATGGGATACACCTTCGAGTACTGCAGAAATTAATTATAGTCATATATAGACCATTATTTCTAATCTTTAAAGATTTTATAACAACAGGGTCTGTACTACAGGACTGGCGCATAGCAAATGTGGTGCCATTATTCATAAAAGGGACAAAAACTGATCTTGGAAATTATAGGCCAGTAAGCTTAACCTCTATTGTGGGTAAAATCCTAGAGTGTTTTCTGAGAGATGCTATACTGGAGTATCTGAAGAAAAATAACCTCATGACCCAATATCAACATGGGTTTACGAGGCACCGCTCCTGTCAAACTAATCTGATTAGCTTCTATGAAGAGTTAAGTTCTGGAATGGACCAAGGAAATGCAGTGGATGTTGTATATATGGACTTTTCAAAAGCTTTTGATACGGTGCCACACAAAAGGTTGATACATAAAATGAGAATAATGGGGATAGGGGAAAATATTTGTAACTGAGTTAAGAACTGACTCAGTGATAGGAAACAAAAGGTGGTTATTAATGGAACACACTCAGTCTGAGTCACAGTTAACAGTGGGGTACCACAGGGGTCAGTATTGGGACCATTTCTTTTTAACATATTAATGACGTTGTAGGGGGCATACAGAGTAGAATTTAAATATTTGCAGATGACACTAAACTCTGCAGAGTAATCAATACAGAGGAGGACAATTTTATATTACAGGAGGATTTATGTAAACTAGAAGCTTGGGCTGATAAATGGCAAATGAGCTTTAATTGGGATAAATGTAAGGTCATGCACTTGGGCAGAGGAAATAAAATGTATAATTATGTGCTTCATTGTAAAACATTGGGCAAAACAATCACTGAAAAAGACATGGGTGTATGGGCGGACGACAAACTCGCATTTAGTGACCAGTGTCAAGAAGCTGCTGCAAAGGCAAATAAAATAATGGGATGCATTAAAAGAGGCATAGATGCTTCTGAGGAGAACATAATTTTACCTCGATACAAGTCACTAGTGCGACCACACTTAGAATACTGTGTACAATTCTGGTCTCCGGTGTATAAGAAAGACATAGCTGAACTAAAGCGGGTCCAGAGAAGAGCGACCAAGGTTATTAGAGTACTGGGGGGTCTGCAATACCAAGACAGGTTATTAAACTTGGGATTATTTAATTTGGAAAAATAAAGGCTTAGGGTCATCTTATCATGAGGAAACAGTACAAAGACCTTTCTAATGATCTTTTTACACTTAGGCCTAAGACAAGGATAAGGGGGCATCTTCTACGTCTAGGGGAAAGAAGGTTTAATCCTAATCACAGACTCGGATTCTTTACTGTAAGAGCAGTGAGACTTTAAAACTCTCTGCCGTATGATGATTTTCTTAAAAAATGTACTATAACCGGTTATATGTACTAGATTCTTTGATAGGGCGTTGATCCAGAGAATTAGTCTGATTCCTGCATGTGGAGTCGAGAAGGAATTTTTTTCCCCCCAATGTGAAGCTTAGTGTTTGCCACATGGGTTTTTTTTGCCTTCCTTTGGATCAACATGTTAGACTATGGGATGAACTAGATGGACTTAAGGTCTACCATCAACCTTAAAAACTATGAAACTATGAAACTAAGTATAGACTCTTGTTGGCGCTGCAGACGTCTTCCATGTTACACTCCTGTGATCTGTGATCCTGCATAACCTGAGTAACTGCGAATGTATATCCACTAGCACTTAGCGTATTTACAGCTTATTAGAGGAATTTGCAATTTGCATTTCACATTGAGCACCAGGTGCCATTAGAGTGGAGAAAAAAGATTTGAAGGACCTTGGATCAGCAGTCACATTGCTAGTCCATGGCTGGCAGGCTAGAGCCCTGTGAACCTCCTACTACTTGTGGCATCCCTAGAGCCTCTTTTGATTAGTAGGCCACCACAATATCATTAAGTTGCAGGGCAATGCATGCATGGCTCAGGTTTGGACTACTGATGTGGCTGCTGGGCCAGAGTTCTGCAAAGGTATTTCCTCAAAGCACCACTCCAGCGTTTTAGGTGTCTTTAAATCTATGTCCCCTGCCCCTGGTCTTATATTTATCCTTTGGTGTTTTCATTTTTTTTCAGTGTCGCTCTGGTCCTGTGGCGCCATCTTGTGATCACCTGCATTGACTGTACTTACCTGTCATAAAGTGTTTGTAAAATACATGGAATTGCAGTCTTCTATTATTGTCTTACTATAATCACTACTATCCATGTGACTAGTATAAAATATCTTCTTTTGCCTAAGTCTGCTTTGGAGACCTCCAGCTGTCCTCTTTCAGAAGTAAAGTCTGAAATTACTCTATATAACTTCAGACTACCAGATTGTGCCATTCCCCTCTATGCCCAGTGGGATCGGGTAGTGACTTGACTGCATGTATGCATTGTAAATCTTTCATTTCATTGAAAAAAAAACAACAACACTGCACTGGTTATTAATGATGGGTCACATAGCGGTAGAGAAGGGGTTAAGAGAGCTCGTGACTGAGCTCTGTGGAGCCAGATGACATATCAGAAGCTTGTGCCAAGGAAAGAGGAGTTTGCAGTAATCCTGACATTCTGACATTGCTTAGCAACTGTGCTGTAGCCTGCAGTAAACTGATACATTGTCAGCTGCAGTCAGCAGTGTGGACGTTCTGTAGTCCCTGCCCCTTTAATCCTTATATGGTTACATGCCCATGTTCAGTGTGAGAAGCTTGAAGACAGATCTGTCTGATAATGAACATATGTTTGCTTCACACACAGTCTAGTAAGAACACCTTGTGGAAGGTTTATGAATGGTTTTCAGCCAGAATTCTCTAATAAAGTATATTTGAAAGTTCATTAAAATGACCTGCTCTCCATTATTATTAAATAAAAAATTAAACACCAGGTATGCTTTAATTATGTACCGTATATACTCGCGTATAAGCCCAGTTTTTCAGCCCAAAAATTGGGCTGAAAAGTCCCCCCCTCGGCTTATACGCGAGTCACTCGGTATACTGTGGGGGGGCAGGCTGTGACCGGGGCTGGAGGAGGCAGGAGGGGGCCGCAGTGACCGCGGGCGGTCACGTGGGGTCGCCTCATTAGTGTAATGCGTCCATCAGCGGCGGGGGGATGCCGTGCATATTGCAATACACTGGCCCCCAGCAGTAACACACAGCCCCCCTTCCTTAGTATTTCCCCCCCAGGCTGCGGCACTTGTCAAAATAACAAACACTTTATACATCACCTCTCCGGCGCAGCTCCTCCGAACCCGGCTTCTTCTTCCTGCTTGAGCCGGTGTCATGTGACCGGGCGCAGCCGATAACGTCATCTCCTGCGCCCGGTCACAGCACTAGAAGGCGGCACAAGAAGGAAAAAGCCTGGACCGGAGGAGCTGCGCCGGAGAGGTGATGTATAAAGTGTTTGTTATTTTGACAAGTGCCGCAGCCTGGAGGGGACATACTAAGGAGGGGGGGGCTGTGTGTTACTGCTGGGGGCCACTATACCTGCAGAGGGGCCTGTATACCACCACTGAGGGCCTGTATACACTGCAGAGGGGCCTATATACCACCACTGGGGGCCAGTATACCTGCAGAGGGGCCTGTATACCACCACTGAGGGCCTGTATACACTGCAGAGGGGCCTATATACCACCACTGGGGGCCAGTATACCTGCAGAGGGGCCTGTATACCACCACTGAGGGCCTGTATACACTGCAGAGGGGGCCTGTATACACCGCACAGGGGCCTGTATACACCGCACAGGGGCCTGTATACACTGCGGAGGGGCCTATATACCACCACTGGGGGCCAGTATACCTGCTGAGGGCCTGTATACCACTGCTGAGGGGCCTGTATACCACTGCTGAGAGGCCTGTATACCACTGCTGAGGGGCCTGTATAATACCACTGCTGAGGGGCCTGTATACTATTACTGAGGGGTGCTATATACCAGTGACGGGGGGCTATATAATAGGATGGGGGTCTGCTGCATTTCATACCCTAGGCTTATACGCGAGTCAATAACTTTTACCAACTTTTGGGGGCAAAAGTAGGGGGGTCGGCTTATACATGGGTCGGCTTATACACGAGTATATACGGTAAGTCGCATACATGCAATCACATGACTGAAATTATCCGCATGTTGAATAGAAGGCAATCACGACAGTGTGCACATCACATAATGTCATGAATTTCGCCATCTGCAGTCACATAGAGAGACTGCAGACTTTTTTTGTAAAACCGGAGACCCCTTTAAAGTAACTGCATTATTTTTAGTATTGCACACTATTGCTTAAAACCTAGTCGGCATCCATGGTCTTGTGCTGCACAAGTGAGGCTGAACAGAATTGCAGCTTGCTTCTCAAAGAATAAAGAATGATTCATAGTTTAAAGAAAGTTGGTTTCCATAGTGACTCCAGCCATAAATATATATTGGGCTGCTTAATGGGCTAACCCCTTCAAGTCACTTGCTGCCTCGCAATCTTGTAATTTGCTACTGCTATATGCAGAATATTCAAGCAGATTATATTAAAAGAAAATCATGGTTTCATTGAGACATATAAACAGTTATTTATTTATTTCTTGTATGGGGGAATACCTGTGCTGACAGCTAAGCGGATTAGATAGCTGAGTATAGTATTTTCATGTCCAGACCATCTTCTTCTCATTGAGATGTAAAAAGAAGTACAGGCAAAAAACAGGTACCAAGGATAATGTTTGTAAAAGAAAAGACAGACAATTAACAGTCTCTTATATAAAGACTAATCCAATAAGTAAAGCCCACAACTTTCAAAATCCATGATCTAAGGGTGGCTTCACACCACGGTATGGTCCGATCCGGGGCTGTCTGAGATGAACCTGACAGCCTCGGACTGGATCAGAACCGGAGGGCAAATATGCTAGCCGCGGTCCTGAAACAACAGCGGCGTTCAGCCGCAGGTGTCCGGTTCCCGGATCCTCCCGGACCAGGACAATCCGGCCCCATAGGCTCCCATGTTAGGGAGCGCCGGATTGCACCGGATCTGGGGGAATCCGGGAGAATCCGGGATACAGCAATTTGGGGAGATTTTTCTCCCCGGACACAAAAATGTTGCAAGCAATGTTTTTGTCTCCGGTGAGAAAAATCTGAATTCTCCCGGATTCTTCCAGAGAGATGGAAATCGGATGGCAGAGAGCTACCATCCAGCCCCATAGTATCCTATGAGGCCAAAGTCCGGTCCGGGGCTGTCTGGTTTACACCGGACAGCCCCAGACCGGACTCTGCCGTGGTTTGAAGCCACCCTTAGGACGGCTTCACACTGCGGTGTAATCCGGTCTGGGGCTGTCAGTGAGGAACCTGACAGCCCTGGACCGGATCAGCACACAGAACCGGAGGACAAATATGCCCTCTGGTCTGATGTGCAGCCGGACGCAGCTGCAGCTGCTAATGAATCAGGACCGTGGCTCGCAGGGAGCTAGCCGCGGTCTTGAAACAACAAGCAACTTTATATTTGGTACAGAGACCTTTGTTTGCAATTACAGAGGTCAGATGTTTCCAGATGATCTTGACCAAGTTTGCACACAATAAAGCAGGGATTTTGACCCATTCCTCTACGCAAATCTTCTTCAGTACTTTTAGCTTTCGGGGCTGTCGCTGGGCAACATTGAGTTTCAGCTCCCTCCAAAGATTTTGTATTGGGTTCAGGTCAGGAAATGCCTAGGCCACTTCAGGACCCTGAAATGATCCTTATGGAGCCACTCCTTAGTTTCCCTATGGAGCCAATCCTTAGTTTCCCTGGTTTTGTGTTTTGGGTCAGAACCCAGTCATGACCCATCTTCAATGCTCTTACTGATTGAAAGATGTTGTTGGCCAAAATCTCACAATATATGACCTCATCCATCCTTTCTTTAATATGGTGCAGTTGTCCTATCCCCTTTGTAGATAAGCTCCCTGAAAGTATGTTTCCACCCCCATGCTCCACAGTTGGGATGGTGTTCTTGGGGTTGTACTCATCCTTCTTCTTACTCCAAACACGCTGAGTGGAGTTGCAACCAAAAGGTTCTATTTTGATCTCATCTGACCACATGACTTTCTCCCATGTCTCTTTTGCTAGATAATCCAGTTGGTCATTGGCTAACGTCAAACGGGCCTAGACATGTGCTGGCGTGAGCCAGGGGGACCTTGCATGTCCTGCAGAATTTTAATCCATGACTGCACAGTGTGTAATTAACTATAATATTTGAGACTGTGGTGCTAGATCTCTTCAGGTAATTGACCAGGTCCTCCAGTGTAGCTGTTGACTGATTCCTGACCTTTCTCACAATCATCCTTACCCAGCGAGGCGAGATCTTCCATGGAGCCCCAGACTGAGGAAGATTGACCGGCATGTTAAGTTTCTTCCGTTTTCTAATTATTGCACCAATAGTTGTTTCCTTCTCATCAAGCTGCTTGTTTATTGTCCTGTAGCCCATCCCAGCCTAGTGTAGGTCTACAATTTTGTCCCTGGTATCCTTAGACAGCTTTTTGGTTTTGTATAATATATAAGATGGGCGCACACCTCTAGTGGTGGGTGCTAGCATGAAAATATATATACACTTACTAGAAGAAGATTCTGCTGCACACCAGCACTTCATGTTCAAGGAAAAAGCGTATGGCTAACAAGTATTATTGCATTGTGTGAACAGGAACCAAAAACATATTGGAAAGCTACTGAAAGCTATCTAAGGGCCCTTTCACATCAGCGTTTTTCGTAATTCGCGGCAGATGCGGTGAAAAAAACGCATCTGCCGCGTTTGCCGCATAACCGTTCCACTTGCGGCGCGGTTGCGGTTTTTCCCATACAAAGTATAGGGGGACTTGCGGCAGATGCGGCAAGTGCGGTTTTGCACTTGCGGCAGGTGCGGCCGCGAAAAAAACCGCAGTAAGCCGCGGTTTTTTTCGCGTCCGCACCTGCCGCAAGTGCAAAACCGCACTTGCCGCACCTGCCGCAAGTATGCCTATACTTTGCATAGAAAAAACCGCAACCGCGCCGCAAGTGCAGCCGGTATGCGGTAATCGCGGCAGATGCGGTTTTTTCACCGCATCTGCCGCGATTTGAAAAAAAACGCTGATGTGAAAGGGCCCTTACAAAGTTAAACTTTAACTTACAGCTGTTTCAGGAAATGACATGTTAGCCTCAATTGCCAGATCACTATTGTATGTGTTATATTGAACTATCTAATGAGCGTGTGCAAAGGTCATTGCGATAGAAAAGGAGCAGTCATCTAGGAGAGGGAGCAGTCATCTGTGACGTTGACCAATGCGATTGATGGTTCCTTTATCATCGGTTATGTGTAGAGGTGTAATCTGTCATTTTAATCCTGCCTCTACTGAAAAGGATCCTCTTTTTGAACCTAAAAGAGCACTAGTGGTCACTGTGAAAATTGTAAGATTACTGATATATTTTTAATTTTTTTTAAAAACAAAACAAAAACATCATAGTATGAAAAAAGACAATGAGATTTTTTTTAAATACATGTAACCCTAAAATTTGCTTTCATCTTCTGTTGATAACTTCTCTTTAATGACTTTATAAAGTGAGGCTTCCAACACTCAGTTTACACCATGGAGTCCCACATTATTTCTTTCTATCTGTAGTTTACGTTTCTTGGTAAGTATCATACAATAATCTTCATAAATGAAAACCCAATACTAAGCAGGTACAGTGCCTTGTGAAAGTATTTGGCCCCCTTAAACTTTTCAACCTTTTGCCACATTTCAGGCTTCAAACATAAAGATATAAAGTTTAATTTTTTTGTGAAGAGCCAACAACAAGTGGGACACAATCGTGAAGTGGAACGCAATTTATTGCATATATTAAACTTTGTTAACAAATAAAAAACTGAAAAGTGGGGCGTACAATATTATTCGGCCCCCTTGAGTTAATCCTTTGTAGCGCCACCTTTTGCTGCGATTACAGCTGCAGTCTCTTGGGGTATGTCTCTATCAGTCTTGCACAACGACAGACTGAAATTCTTGCTCATTCTTCCTTGTAAAACAGCTGGAGCTCAGTGAGGTTGGATGGAGAGCGTTTGTGAACAGCAGTTTTCAGCTCTTTCCACAGATTCTCAATTGGATTTAGGTCTGGACTTTGACTTGGCCATTCTAACAACTGGATACGTTTATTTTTGAACCATTCCATTGTAGATTTTGCTTTATGTTCGGAATCATTGTCTTGTTGGAAGATAAATCTCCGTCCCAGTCTCAGGTCTTTTGCAGCCTCCAATAGGTTTTCTGCCAGAATGGTCCTGTATTTGGCTCCATCCATCTTCCCATCAATTTTAACCACCTTCCCTGTCCCTGCTGAAGTAAAGCAGGCCCAAACCATGATGCTGTCACCACCATGTTTGACAGTGGGGATGGTGTCTTGAGGGTGAAGCTGTGTTGCTTTTACGCCAAACATATTTTGCATTGTGGCCAAAAAGTTTGATTTTGGTTTCATCTCACCAGAGCACCTTATTCCACATGTTTGGTGTCTTCCAGGTGGCTTGTGGCAAACTTCAAACGAGACTTTGGATATCTTTGAGAAATGGCTTTCTTCTTGCCACTCTTCCATAAAGGCCAGATTTGTGCAGTGTACAAATGATTGTTGTCTAGGCTGGAGGCACACTGTCGTGCATCAAACATGGAGCGTGTTTGATGCATGACAGTGATGCTAGTGTAATCCATGTTTGTGGGTGTGTGGTGCGAGTGTGGTGAGTGTGCCTGCATGTATTGATGTGAGTGTGCTGCGAGTGTGAGGTGAGAGTGTGTGTGTGGGGTGCGTGTGTTTGTGATGCTGTTCGTGGTCCTGAAGGACCGCGGGCAGCATTTGTCGGGGAATTCAAACTCGCCGGCTGTCAAAAGCCGGCGAGTTTGAATTTCTCACCATGCGCATACAGTAATAATCATCCTGCCCTGCTGTGACAGCGGTGCAAGATGATTATTATAATGTACTTTAATACTCATGTCAGCATGTCTCCTGAGACTGTCCAAGCTCCTGGATACATGCTGAGGTCATAAATGGTCAAATGTGTGTTTTATGCCTATAAATCTGCAAAGCCGGTAATTGTCGGCTTTACATTTTCATTTCAAAACTCCTGCTGCTCCTGTCAGTGAACAGCGTTAATGTAAGCTGTCCAGGGTCCTGAACAGCTAAGTAATCAGCACAGTAGTTTGCCTGTGCTGATTGCTTCAGCACTCAGGACTCTGGACAGCGTACATTACCGCTGTTCACTGACAGGAGCCGCAGGAGTTTAGAAATGACACTGCAAAGCTGACAATTACCGGCTTTGCAGATTTATAGGCATAAAGCACAAATTTGGCCATTTATGACCTCATCATGTGTCCAGGGCGCTTGGACAGTGCTAACATGAGTGTTAAAGCACATTATAATAATCATCTTGCACCGCTGCTGTCACAGCGGGGCAGGATGATTATTACTGTACGCGCATGGTGGGAAATTCAAACTCGCCGGCTTTTGACAGCCAGCGAGTTTGAAGCGATTTGCATAGCACACTAGTGCGAATATCGCACCGTGTGCTGTATGGAAGTGAGATTTTCTCGCCCCCATAGACTTGCATCGCGCTCACGCGCGTCAGAATCGTAGAGTCAGCACACGGGAGGGAGAGACAGCGAACAGTGGGGGGAGAGTGCATGAGGGAGAGACAACACAAGGGAGCGAGAGCATGCATGGGGAAGAGAGCGCCCAGAGCAGAGAAGATAGCAAATGAGGGAGAAAGCACAGAGGATAGAAGACAGCATGGAGGGGAGAGCACACAGGGGAAATAGATGACCGCCACCCCCAGCACCACAGAGCCCCACCTCCATCATGACATCATCAACCTGCTGATGTGATATCTATCACATCTAGGCACCCATCTAGTCCCTAAATAAATGTGCTGACACCATAACAGCTACGTCGCTGCCAAGGCTCCTGGTAATTACGTGCCATTATTATGCCAATTAAAAGCTTCAGAGTATAAGTTGCTTTGGATGAAATTAAGACTCAGGTAGATGACAGCGATGCAGCCCATTAGCTGATTGGTTGCAGTGCTCATAGTGCACAACATTGTTACATGAACGCCCAGACACCCGGCACTGACATCACTGGAATGGTGTTTGTGGACAAGCCCTTTAATACAAGACACATCAGTGTGCCATTTACAGTGAAGTAAATATACTCTGGCAAGGATTTCAATAGTCTCACTGGTATAAAAGCAATAGAAAACTGTAAACCAAATTTAAATCCCAATTTATCAATTTAAATGTAAGCAGAACAGAAAAATCCACACTGGAGTTCCCGGGTAACCTCTTGCAGCTGTATGTACAGGGTTATTTATAAATCCCTGTTTTTAGCATGGCACTTGTGACTGTGACAGCAAGCTGTTTAATCGTGTCATTGTCTTTCTAATAAATGATTGATTTTCCTTTCCTGACTCATTTTCTAGTCACAAAAATGTCCATACTTAATTGATGCACGACTTGGCTGTGTCAGCCTGAAGCGTGCATAAACCATAGCTCATGTAGGCAGCAACTTCTTCCATCCCATTCGAAAATCATTGCTACATGGTTTGTAAATTCCACTGTTGAGTATTTTGGGTGTTGTGTATCAAAACCGTTGTTGTGCTAAGGAAGACGGGTGGCATATGTGGTAAATACAGGACAAAAAGAAAGGCTAGAATAAATCAATCATATATGGAAAGTCTGCCCATAATCCAGGGATGGGGAACCTTTTCTGCCGGGGGCCATTTAAATATTTCTACCCTCCTTCAAGAGCCGCAAAAAAATTATTAACTTGAAAATTACCCGCTATATCTGGTTAAACAATCAACTCTCCCTGCTGTGGTGGCTGGAGCTGCTTCTCTTTGGCGTTGCTGTGATGTTACGTGATATTGATCATGCTGCTACTGAACTGCTTTTAAAGATTTCCAAGAGTCCTAGACATTACAGGAGAGGCTGGGGGGTATATGTCACTGCTGAGGATGTGGCATAGAGATTACAGGAGAGGCTGGGGGCGTTTACCTCACTGGGGAGTCTGAAGATTGTGCATCACTGGGGAGCTGGTGTTTAGAGTAGGCACTTGGCAAAATGTCGCCAGCCTGAGTACTATGGTTCCCAGGAATCTGCCCGGAGGCCGCAGAAAAGGTCATCGAGGGCTGCATTCAGCCCTGCGGCCTGAGGTTCCCCACCCCTGCTTTAATCAGTGGCTTAACTAGAGTCCGGTCTGTGCATAATTTGGACCTCAGCCGCCACATATGTTGGTCAGATGAATGGGCTTTTGTAGCATTCTAAATCCTATAAAGATATCAGTGTTGCCCTACCCCCTTCATTATGCAGTAATGTCCCCCACACTCCATCCTAGTGTATATGTCCCTCTCCTTGGCCTCTTCCTCGTATTGTATTGTGCATGTTATTATTTTATGAGGTTTTATATTTTTATTTCTTCTTTGAAATGTATGTATTATTAATTCGGTGCTTGAAGTGATTTTTCTAATAAGACTTTTAGAGGGAATGTTGAATTAATTTATTTGTTTCACTTAGAGTTGATAGCCATTTAGAAAGTGAGAAAATTAGACTTTTGATTTCCATTTTTTTATTTGTATATCACTCTATGGGAAAGTTTCTTGGTAAAACCTGACCTGGAATTGCCCTTTCTACAGGTCTGAAGCTGAAGGATCTGGTTTTAGTGCATGTAGTAGACTTCTCTAATACTTAGTCATCCTAACAAGTATGGTAAATGAAGGGAATGATCTAATCTTTTCTATTCAGGAGTGCACAGCTCCACTGTCTCTCCTTGTTGCGCTCCCAAAGACTGACAGCTTTTCCAAACTGAATCCTCTCCCATGCTCCAAGCAGAGGCAGATTTGTTTTTCATCATCGGCTAAGCACGGACAGGGGGACTAAAGATGGCAGTACCCAATCATCCAGCCAGCTTCAGAGCAGTGCTTGCAAGCTCTAGAGGAGAGATCCCCAACCTTTCTGACCTTAAGAGCCACATCTAGATTCTGCCCCCTCACAGTAGTTGCCCCCACAGCTGCCTGTCACAATGGTCTATCTTACCTGAGAGACTTGTGACTGCTTTGGGACCTCTATCTCATTCCTTTATTGAGACTCCATTTTAAATGTGTTTCTTTCCTTTGGCAGTTCAGGAGTTAGGCCACGTGCACATGTTCAGTATTTGATGAGTTTTTTACCTCAGGATTTGTGGACAAAATCAGGAGTGGAGCAATCAGAGGAAAAGTCTAATAGAAACACCTGCACCACTTCTGTATTTAATTATCCACTCCTGGTTTTGGCTACAAATCCTGAGGTAAAAAACTCATCAAATACTGAACGTGTGCACATGACCTTAATGTCTGTCTCTGCTGCTAGCAAGCTAGCTAGTTCTTGTCCAGGTGTGGCCACTCTGTGATTACTCCCATCCCCTTTATAAGGTCACAGCATGCTTTGCTGGTGATTGAACTTCATTCCTGGCCTGGCTTCCTGAGGAGAAGGAAGCTCTTTGGAGAACCTGACTGTTGCCAAGCTTAGGAGAAGTGGTGTGTGATGTTGCCTTTATTTCCTGTCTGTGGCTAGAACTAGTGTTCTCTCCGGGCAATCCCTATTGAGGGCGCTAACATCAGGGCCAGCGAGGGCCTAGGTATCCTTCTTGGCAACGAGTTGAAAGAACTCTCATAGGGATGGAGGGAGATGAGGGCACAGACCAGGTGAGTGCAGGAGGTCACCTCTCCCCCACTCCCTATATGCAGGGCCCTCTGCTGTATTTCCCCTCCCCAGTTTCTCCCCATCTGTTGTTTTGTGTGGTGCGCCGGACATCATTGGTCCGTGCGTCACTGTAACGCACGGTAGCTGGACATCCCCCTTAGTGCAAGCTTGACACCGCCATTACCGGTATAATGGCAGCCAAATCTTTTCCACAGATATTACACTCAGGTAGTATACCAAAATTCAGGGGTTCCTACCTTACCCCTATTCAGATTTGCTCTTCTGTGTGGAGCTACTCACAAAAGTCATCAACTGGAAACCTTCATAGCTGAGCCCGATTGCGGACCCCTGCTCTAGGACATAGAGCCTGCAAGCAGTGCATTCTTCTTGCTAGGTAACCAGCCACTGTCACCCATGCAATTAAAAACGTTTCTGTTCTTGAGAATGAAGAGGATTTTTAATTAAAGAGGTAAAGTGAAAAGTTGCTTGTTTTTACAAGCACTTTGCAATATTAATAATTTAAGACAACCTCTTTAAATAATCAATGTGAGAACCAAAGCAAAACTAAAAGCAACTTCTTGTATTCATTCTAAATTTAGTGGTGAATGGAAGTTGTTAATGTACATTTTACATTTATGTTAAGAATATAGAATGCAGTGCTGATATATCATTGTGTTATAAATAGGTGCCCGTATACAACCTACAGTCATGTAAGCAGCGGAAACTCTATATTCTATACACTGAACATCAATGTGATACCTGGAAAATCAAACTGTGAAAGCATGAATAAAATATCTTGGCTGTAGGTTAGCAGCGTGCTTCTAAAATTAAAGGACTCTTTGAGAAATGTATAAAAGGAGCTATATTGTATATGTGTGAATTTAAGTATTTAAATGGCAAAATGATTGATGTTTGAGTAATTTTCTGCATAATTTTGACCTTTATTAGAGAATACCTTTCGAACCACTACTTACAATATATTGACTTCTAGCAAATACGTCATTTTTTTTTTTTTGCTGATGCCAAAAACATATTTTGAGATAGTTTTAAATTGCTTTAAGCACTACTCTAGCGTTTTCTTTTATTTCAGCGCTGTAGTGATGCTTTAAATCTAAGTCTTCTGACCCCTGTCTCATACTCGCCCTTCGGCAGCTTCACCTTGTTATGAAATTGCTGTAGTCCCACAGCGCCATCTTGTGCCTGTAGCTTCTGACTGTCTGGAAGTCAGAAGTTGCATCACAAGCGCTCAAGACATGTCTGAGAACCAAAACGAGGTTCCCATAGAGATGTATTTAGCTGAGACCTCTGGCGTGCTCCATGAAACACTGCAGCTGCCAGCAGGGCTTAAATCACAGGAAACCGATGCTGGAAACAGATGAAGACGCCAAAGGTGAGTTTAAGACGGGGCACATGCGACTTACATTTAAAGTCGATGGTAAAATAAGGAAAAAATGCTGGAGTGGTGCTTTACAAAAAAGGGTATAAATCATGAGTTATCAGTTAGATTATGGACTCTGCCATGTTATACACAGGCCTAAAGGTATGTCTAAGGGTACTTAGCTTGTGTAAAAGTGATCAGTCATCAGATGAATGAATTGTTTATGCTGTCATTAAAGTTATCGTTCAAAACAGCACATCGTGTTGTGTAAACAGGAGATACGCTGCGGGTGATGATACTCTATGTGCACAGTACGATCATTTAAATAGTGGTTTTGTTCACGTAGAATTCTGGCCAGTTTTTTTAAGGCTATTTTCACCCCAGCGTTTTTTCAATCAGGCACAGATCAGAATTTTGCCATTTACCGGATAGTAATGTACTGGTTTAACACCGGATTCGATCCAGAAAAAAAATGGTATGGTGCCATGCGGTATTGTCCATTTTTTTATACAGATCCTTTTGGGGATTCTCCGAGATAGATGATAGATAGAACCTACCAGTCTCCCGCTGCTTCCTTCTGGGTCCGCACATTAAGCTTCATGAATATTCACTGCACTGAAGTGCAGCAGCCAATCACAGATGCTCACTATCTACGACAGCATCTGTGATTGGCTGTTGCACTCAGAAAGCGCCTGAGTATTGACAGGCTGTTATTAAGCCCAAATTGGTAATGTGCAGATGTCTATAATACCCGCACATTACCAATCTGTAAGGAAATAGTTAAAAAAAAAAATACACAGAGAGAAAAATCCTTCATAAACCCCAAAAATACCCTCCGATAATAATCTACAATGATGTTCCATATAGCACACTCAGCTCTGCTGTATTGAAGGTTACACTGAAGAAGAACCTCCATTATCAGCGCGACCTCTGACCACACAATGAGTGCCCCGAAAGTTTTGGCCGCAGTAACAATGGTAAGTGTGTCAGCTGACCGCTGGCATGGCTGAAGCTCTCGGGGCAGTCGTTGCGTGCTCAGAGATAGCGCTTATAAGATGCTTCCTCTCTAAGTGCGAGTTATGATGCAGCAGAGCTGAGTGTGCTTTGTGGGACATCATTGTGGATTATTGTCAGAGGGTATGTTTGGGATTAATAAATGGGAAAATGAGGGTTGTCTGTGTGTTTTATTTCTAATAAAGTTTTTTTTTGTCTGTGTGTTTTTTAACTATTTCTTACCGAATTAGTAATGTGAGGGTATCATAGTCGCCTCAATATTACCAATTTGGGCTTAATGATAAGTTGTTAATAGTCAGCTGTCATTAACCCCTTCTATCACCCTGAAGCCTCAACACCAAGGCATCAGGAAGAGCCAGGTAAAGCGCCAGGAATTGGCAGTTCTATTGAATATGCCAATTTCTGGGGCAGTTGAGGGCTGCTATTCTTATCCTACGGGGGCAATAACTATGTGCCTCCCCAGGGTGACAATAACAAACCCCCAGTCGTGCACTGAGTTTCTGAGTAGCTGAATATCAAATTAGGGAGTCCCCATGTTGCCATTTTTTAAAATATTTATTTAAATAATTTTAATAAAGCGCATAGCTGGGGACTGCAGCCTGCAGCTGTCCACTTAATCTGTGCTGAGATCAAAAATACGGGGGCCCCTATGCATTTTTTTCATTATTTATTTATTTTACACACTATGATGGCAGGTTGGTTGCCATACACTAATGTATATGGCAACCAACTTCAGACACTAGTACATATTATGGGGGCGCGGTCTAAGTGCAACAGCCAATCACAGATGCTGTCACAGAGAGACAACATTTGTGATTGGCTTTTTAGCAGTCAATGCAGTGAATATTTCATAAGCTTAATGAGTGGGACCCAGGACAGACTAGTGTAATGCTTTATTCACAGACTTCTCACTTAGGTGTTCAGTACGGACCCCGAACTTTACATGATGTGATGATACCGCACATGCTCAGTAGTCATGCCAGATCCAGTTTTACTTGATCCGACATGATCCAGTAATACCGGATCCAGTACCAACATTGACTTCAATTATGATCGATACCTGATCCGTGAAGATGTGTTTTTTTGCCAAGCACAAATAACATTGCATGTAGCATTTTTGGGCTTGGTAAAAAAACGCATCCAGCCAGACCTGGCAGCAACCGGAAGCTACTTGAAGCAACCGGATGCTACTGAACTCCATTGAAAATGAATGGGTAAAAACAAATTCCATACAGGATCTGTTTTTTGCTCAAAAATCTCATCTGTGCACGAATTGAAAAACACTGGTGTGAAAATAACCTAAGTTGGCCATACTGTTAGATATTTTAGATACTGTTTAGATTCCTTTGTTCATTTCTTTGCCTACCATCTTCTCTATTAGTACGTGTATTTTGCAGTATTAATGTTTGTCATAATTACTTGGTAACCTGTTGAGGTGACTACCATATGAGCAGTGAAATTGTCAAAGACTACAAAATATGTTACTTGTGTTAAAAGAGGGAAGTTTAACAATTAACAGACATTTTGTGAAACATGAGGTCAGATCATCACAGCATTGCAATGATATCTAAGTAGACATCTAAACATTGACTTTTTACTCTTAGCAGCATGAGTTCTATAAATGCTGAATAACAGAAGAGTATATCCGGCAGCTCCCAGAGCACATGTCATGAATTTTATTTTGGATTATTGAAGTAACACCCTAGAAAACATGAGATTAGGATTAAAATGTCACTCTTCTTTTTCTAGGAAACAAAGGAAATTGTGGCAATTAAAAAGTTTAAAGACAGCGAAGGTATGTATCATCTTGGATATCACTGTAATGTAATATGCCAATAATTAGATGTACTTGTTGAGTGGATCCTAACTTTGGCTGTATTTACACTAAATTATTTCCATGCTCAGTCCAGCTAGTATTTAGCTGCATTGTTTTTGGTAACAAAGTCAGTTATAGAAATATTACCATAAAAAACTGCAGTTTGGTCTCTCTTTAATGTACGGTAAATTTGAATCCATCATGAGGTACGTCCTATCAATTCCATAGTTCACAGCTTAGAAGGACCAAAGGGAGAAACCCAAAGCCAAAAAAATTATTAGCTGTTCATATATCTAACCCCTGCGCCAATTCTGTGGGTTGGTATACAGGCTGGTATTTCCATGCTGGGAAGGGCCAAATAACCATGGACCTTCCCAGCTCCCAGCTGTCTTTTTTACCTTGGCTGGTTATCAAAAATTTGGGAATCTCACATCATATTTTTGAATTATTTATTTAGTTCCCAGTAGCGAGATTGCAGTCAGAAATGTGTCCAGGCATCTTCCCCATGCTGTTCCCATTCCATTTGAGTGATGTGTCCATCCATTTCAATGATTTCCCTGCCCCCCTCTCCCCTCTCTTGTTAGGGTCTTCTGGAAAAATGCTTCAGTTCCCATTTGACTTCCATTATACTTGGTACTCGAGTTGACCTTGGCCGAGTATCGAGCCTGTTCGATTCCAGTAAGGAGCACTCAAGCATTTTAGTCTTTGCTCATCACTAATCATCACATCACCTTTATATACTTCTCCAAATTTATTAAATGCCCCGTAGGGGCAAAAAGTAGTTTCTAAAAGTAGCAACAGCTGACATGAAAGTGGTCGCACAAAATCACTTAATTAACAGGCCAAAGACATATCCAGATGTGTAAACTTCAGGGCAGTTGAAATACTCGACAACAATAGTCAGACAGAAGGTCGGGTCAAGCAGCAGACAGAACAATGTGGTCAAATGGCAAGCTCCAGATAACTGGAATAGGAAATAGAAGAACATCTTGACAGCTTCTAGAACTTTATTGCTTAGGCACAGAATAATTGGGAAAGGGTCCATAATAAACCTTTATAAAAGTGTGAGGCATTGACTGGGATGAAGATGCCAGGGCACCAACTAACCCCCTTGATTGCTGGGATTAAATATATTGAAATGTGGGGCGAAGCAATGGAGTACCAAGGAGACAACTTACAAACTGGAGCACATTGAGGAGCACAGTAAGGCTAGGGTGAGCCCTGCGTCTGCCCTCAGTCTGGCGAATCCGTCAGAAACTTAGTTTCTGGCAGGAGCAGTGTATAGCATTAACAGCATGTAGCGCTATGCGCATCCTGCCTATGCACCACTATGGCAACGTGATGCTTACCGCACCCACCGGCTCCACAGAGAAGACACGGATATGCCCTATTGCAGAACACACATGAAAACGCTGCAAACCGCTTTTTCTGTGTTCTCTGCAATAGTGCGTATTCGGGTCTCCTCAGTGGAGCCGGCGGGTGCGGTAAGCTTCACGTTACCATAACAGTGCATAGGCAGGCGGCGCATGGCACAACCTGCTGGTAACGCTATGCGCTACGCCTGCCAGGCACTACGTTTTTAATAGAAGCGTCAGCCTGAGTGCTGAAGGCTAATATTTTTATTATTATTATTATTATTTATTTATATAGCGCCATTGGGTTCCATGGCGCTTTACATGAGGATGAGGGAGACAAGAACAAGTACACTAAATCTAGGCGATCAGGACGTACAGGTACAGGAGGGGCAGGGACCCTGTCCACGAGGGCTCACAGTCTATGAGGGGTGGGTAAGGATACAGTAGGATGGGGAATGTCATGTATGGGGCGTTCGCCTGGGTCTCATGGCAGGTTGTAGGCTTGACGGAACAGGTGAGTCTTCAGGTGACACTTGAAGTTACTCAGGGTAGGAGAGTGTCTGACGTGTTCGGGTAGGGAGTTCCAGAGTAAGGCAGATGCCCGGGAGAAGTCCTGGACTCGGTTGTGTGAAGAGGTGATGAGGGGGGAGCAGAGGAGGAGTTCTTGGGAGGAGCGGAGGTTGCGTGAGGGTAGGTATCGGGAGACCAGGTCGGAGATGTATGGTGGGGCCAGGTTGTGTATGGCTTTGTAGGTCATGGTTAGTGTTTTGAATTGGGATCTCTTGGAGACGGGGAGCCAGTGAAGGGCTTGGCAGAGGGGGGAGACAGGGGAGTAGCGGGAGGACATATAGATGAGTCGGGCAGCGGAGTTGAGGATAGACTGGAGAGGTGTGAGGGAGTTAGCCGGGAGGCCATTGAGAAGGAGGTTGCAGTAGTCAAGGCGGGAGATGATAAGAGCATGGATGAGTGTTTTAGCGGTGTCGTGGGTGAGGAAGGAGCGGATCCGTGAGATGTTCTTGAGCTGGAGCCGGAGGGATGTGGTGAGGGCCTCGATGTGGGGTTTGAAGGATAGGGAGGAGTCAAGGATTACCCCGAGGCACTTGGCTTGGGGGACTGGGGAGAGGGCGCAGTCGTTGATGCAGATGGATAGGTTGGGAGGTGGGGTGGAATTTCTTGGGGGGAAGACTATGAATTCAGTTTTGTCCATGTTGAGTTTAAGGAAGCGAGCAGAGAAGAAGGATGAGATGGCGGAAAGGCATTGAGGGATTTTCGAGAGTAGGGAGGTGATGTCAGGGCCGGACAGGTAGATTTGGGTGTCATCGGCGTAGAGGTGGTACTGGAGGCCATGGGACTCGATGAGTTGCCCTAGGCCGAGAGTGTAAATGGAGAAAAGTAGGGGTCCCAGGACGGAACCTTGGGGGACTCCGACAGAAAGGGGGTAGGGTGAGGAGGAGGTGTGGGAGTGGGAGACGCTGAAGGTCCGATCTGCTAGGTATGAGGAGATCCAGGAGAGGGCAAGGTGGGTGATGCCAAGGGATTCCAGGATCCGGAGAAGAAGGGAGTGGTCAACCATGTCGAAGGCGGCAGACAGGTCAAGGAGTAGCAGGATGGAGTAGTGGTGTTTGTTCTTGGCGGTCAGTAGGTCGTTGGTGACTTTGGTCAGGGCTGTTTCGGTGGAATGGAGGGGTCGAAAGCCGGACTGTAGGCGGTCGAAGTGGGAGCGCGAGGAGAGGTGAGAGGACAGTTCGGAGTGGACGTGTTGTTCAAGTAGCTTAGAGGCGAATGGGAGAAGAGATATGGGGCGATAGTTAGAGACAGAGGTAGGGTCAAGTGAGGGTTTTTTTAGGATGGGCGTGATTAGGGCGTGTTTGAAGGCCGAGGGGAAGGTACCAGTGCGGGAAGTGAAAGGTTAAAGAGGTGGGTGAGGGCTGGGATGAAAATGGAGGTGTGGTTGGGAATGAGGTGGGATGGGAGTGGGTCGTGGGCGCTGGTGGTGAGGTGTGATTTTGACAGGAGGGAGGAAAGTTGGTCTTCAGTTATGGGGGGGAAGTGGCTGATGGAGGAGGAGGGCAGTGTAGGTGGGAAGGGGAGTTGTGGGGATAGTGGACTGAAGCTGCTTCTGATCTTGTCGATCTTCTCCTTGAAGAAGGTCGCAAAGTCTTCAGCAGAGATGAGGGGAGAAGGGGGGGGAGCAGGTGGGCGAAGTAAGGAGTTGAAAGTTTTGAAGAGCTGTTTGGGGTTGCGGGACAGAGAGGTTATAAGGGATGAGAAGAACACTTGCTTGGCTGTAGCGAGTGCCGTCTTGAAGTCAGTGATGGATTGCTTGAACAGAGCAAAGTGCTCGGGGGTGTGAGACTTTTTCCATCTCCTCTCGGCGACTCTGGACGCCCGTCTCAGGTTTTTAGTGAGGGTGGTGTGCCAGGGTTGCCTGTTAATGCGTGGAGCATGGAGAGTGAGGGGGGCGGCTAGGTCGAGAGCGTTCATTATGGTGGTGTTGTATAGGGTGGTGGCAATGTCAATGTCGTCAGCGCAGAGTAGGTCGGTGAGAGGGAGGAGTGATTCAGAGAATAAAGGAAGATCAAGATCTTTTAGGTTTCGGCGAGGGTGATCAAGTTTGCGGAGAGGGGGTAGTGTGGCAGGGGAGGAGAGGGCGGAGAAGGTCAAGAGATGGTGGTCGGACAGTGTGAGTACTGAGGTTGTGAGGTTAGAGAGGGAGCAAAGGCGGGTAAAGATGAGGTCAAGCGTGTGGCCTTGTTCGTGGGTGGGAGAGGAGGACCATTGGGAGAGCCCTAGGGAAGTGGTCAAGGAAAGAAGGTTGGAGGCGGCTGGGCGGGGAGTGTCAATGGGGATATTGAAGTCGCCCATGATGATGGAGGGGATGTCAGTGGAGAGGAAGTGAAGTAGCCAGGTGGTGAAGTGGTCAAGGAAGGAGGCGGTGGGTCCGGGGGGGCGGTAGATGATGGCTATTTGGAGGTTGCAGGGGGAGAAGATTCGGACTGAGTGGGCTTCGAAGGAGGGGACAGTGACGGATGGGGGCTGGGGGATGGGGCTGAAGGTGCAGGAGTTGGACAGCAGTATGCCGACTCCACCGCCGTGCTTGCCAGAGGGACGGGGGGTGTGGGACAGGCTGAGGCCGCCGTAGGATAGTGCGGCAGGGGAGGCCGTGTCGGAGGGGGTGAGCCAGGTCTCGGTGAGGCCAAGGAATGACAGTTTCCTGGAGATAAAGAGATCATGGATGTCGGGGAGTTTGTTGCACACTGAGCGGGCATTCCAGAGTGCGCCGGGTAGAGCGGTAGGTGGGGCCTGGGTTGGGGGAATGGGTCTGATGTTGGTGGGGTTGCGAGAGCTAGTGGTCATGAGGTTGCGAGGGTTGGTGGTGGGTCGCGGGATGAAGGTTGTTGTGGGGATGTTGCGGGGGGGGCCAGGATTGGGGGAGATGTCACCGGCAAGGAGGAGGAGTAGGCCGAGGGTTAGCAGGTGGGAGCATGAGAGCTTGCGAGGCGGGCGTGCTTGTTTGGTGATTGAGGATTGAAAGTGAATGAAAAGGTCGGTAAAGTGGGTGAGGTGGTTCGGCAGGATGGAGGGTGAGAGCAGTATTTTGTTGCTGGGAGGGGGGATAAGTGGGGGTAGTAGGAAGTGGAGAAGGATGGGAGTGAGAGTGAGGAGTAGCGGGAACATTGCATACGGAGAACAGGGAGTGAGTGTGGCAGCAGGGGTCAGTCCGGGGTGGGATGCCACCAAGGTATGAGCTATAGTCCAGGGGAGATGTGGATGGGGATGAGATCTAGCAGTCCTGGACAGGATGGTGGAGCCGAGGACAAGGTGGTGCAGCCAGTATGGGGAGAAATAGTAGTCAAGAGGAGGTCAGATGGCTGGGGAGGGAGGGTGGACTGATGACTAGTTCCTTACTTGTGGAAGGGATTGCAGGAGTTAATATGAAGTGAAGTAGTAAGGGTGGTAGAGATTAGAAGGGAAACATTGTGGGGGATTTATATTTCTTTACCTGCCAGTCTTTTCCAGTCCATTTCTAGTCTATTTCTAAGTATTGTACTTAGAAAATGTACTTTGAAAGATGTAGTTTGGAAGATGCATAGATCAGACTAAGTCTGGATCAGACTTATGCATCATCATATATCTGTAGCTGAATAGGATTCAGGTGTTGATTGCTGCCTGGGTGTGGATGGAGTGACTGGATGATGGGGGTTACACAGAGGTAATAAAACATGGGAAGGGGCTGGAGAACTATCTCTAGGTCATGCTACACTGATCATGAGGAATGGTGAAAAGCAGACACATGAAAGGTAAGAAAGTATCAACATATATAGATATTATAAGCACAGTATCTAAGCAGAGAGATTTGCAAAGCTGGATAGATGGGTGGAAGTTCACAGAGCGTACCTAACACACATTATAAGCACAGTATCTAAGCAGAGAGATTTGCAAAGCTGGATAGATGGGTGGAAGTTCACAGAGCGTACCTAACACACATTATAAGCACAGTATCTAAGCAGAGAGATTTGCAAAGCTGGATAGATGGGTGGAAGTTCACAGAGCGTACCTAACACACATTATAAGCACAGTATCTAAGCAGAGAGATTTGCAAAGCTGGATAGATGGGTGGAAGTTCACAGAGCGTACCTAACACACATTATAAGCACAGTATCTAAGCAGAGAGATTTGCAAAGCTGGATAGATGGGTGGAAGTTCACAGAGCGTACCTGTGGAAAGAGGAAACAGCCCAATTAGATGATGATGATGATCATGAGGTTGATGATTCAGCAGATATGATGATGATGATGATCATGAGGTTGATAATTCAGCAGATACAAATAGTGATGAATGGAATAATATGTCATAGATGTCTAGTCTATTTCTAAGTATTGTACTTAGAAAATGTACTTTGAAAGATGTAGTTTGGAAGATGCATAGATCAGACTAAGTCTGGATCAGACTTATGCATCATCATATATCTGTAGCTGAATAGGATTCAGGTGTTGATTGCTGCCTGGGTGTGGATGGAAGGCTAGGGTCAGACCTGCATCTGCCCTCAGTCTGCCGGATCCGTTTAAAACTTAGTCCCTGGCAAACCGCGTTTCCTGTGTGCTCTGCAATAGCGCATATCCGTGGATGTTCTGTGGAGCCGGCGGCTGCGGTAAGCATCATGTTACCATAAAGATGCATAGGAAGGCAGTGCATAGCGTTACATGCCGTTAACGCTATGCACTGAGTCTGCCAGACACTAAGTTTCTAACTGATTCAGCAGGCTGAGGGAAGACGCAGGTTAAAACTTAGGCTAGGGTTAGACCTGCGTCTGCCCTCAGCCTGCCAAATCCATTAAAAACTTAGTTTTTGGCAGGCTGAGTGTATAGTGTTACCCGCATGTAACGCTATGCGCCACCGCCAATGTGTCACTATGGTAACCTGAAGCTTCGCGCAGTCGCCGGCTCCACACACAAGGCCCGGATATGCGCTATTGCAGAGCGCACAGGAAAACGCTGCAAACTGTGTTTCCTAAGCGCTCTGCAATAGCGCATAGCCTCAGGTTACCATAGCAATGCACAGGCAGGCGACGCATAGCATTACATGATGTTAACATTATGCCCTGAGCCTGCCAGGGACTAAACTTGAAGCTTAGCGCAGCCAGTGGCTCCACACAGAAGTCCCGGATATGCGCTTTTGCAAGAAACACGGTTTGCAGCGTTTTCCTGTGCGCTCTGCAATATGGCATTTCTGGGAATTCTCTGTGGAGCCGGCAGGTGCGCGAAGCTGCAGGTAACCACAGCGATACATAGGCAGGCAGCGCATAGCGTTACATGACACTAACGCTATGCACTGAGCCTGCCAGGGACTAAGTTTTTAATGGAATCGTCAGGATGAGAGCAGACGCAGACGAATCCATCAGAAACTTAGTTTCTGGCAGGCTCAGCGCATAGCGTTAACGGAATGCAATGCTATACGCCGCCTGAATATGCATCTCAATGCCAACGTGATGATTACCGCACACGATGGCTCCACAGAGAAGACCCTGATATGCGCTATTGCAGAGCGCACAGGAAACGCGGTTTGCAGCGTTTTCCTGTGTGCTCTGGAAAAGCACATATCCGGGAATTCTCTGTGCAGCCGACGGGTGTGGTAAGCATCAGGTTGCCATAGCAACACACAGGATCGCTCTGGTCACAAACAGGGCTTGCGGCGAATACTCCAGCATCAGGGTCTGGGTTCCACAGTCCCGTGTAGCTGGTGGCTCAGGGACGGAAGCTGGTGTTGAAGGGCTTCCTGCCGTACCAAGTGAGCCTGGAGGGCATAGGATCCCCGCTCTCCCTCCTGACGAACATACTGGACCCGACCTACTGGACGTAGATCGCTACCAGGGTAACCTACAGGCAAGTGGAACTCCACGTCTGTGCGGACACGAAGACGTCTCTGCTGGATCCGGGCTCCTTAATGAACCCCCATCCTTTCCGAGCACGGAAAACGGTGAAGACCCCCTCCCCTGTGGGGCCTAATAGGTGGCCTGGATCTTACGGGCCTCAGCCTGCATGGTCTGTTCTACCATCACCTTCTTTTGGCCCCGCTTCTCCTCCTCTTCTGCCTCCCACCGGGCAATTCACCTGTTTCTAAACTCTTCCCGCATGAGGACCCCTACTTGTTCCCGGCCCACTACCACCTTCCCCGGGAATCCCATCATATCCTTTCCAGGGTTCTCCCACCAACATCGCATCTCCTCCCTGTGGGCCTCCTGGGACGGTGTTTCTGGGGTAAGGGGAGCGGCTAAGCCCGGCTTGGCGTCTGAAGTGTCCTCCCAGGTCTGGCTGGTGTATGCCGGGCCGGGGCTGTGGGACAAGGAGGGTCTATTGGAATGAGGGGTGGCTTCTGCAGCAATGGGGCGGCTGCCGTACCTCCTCCGGTACCAGGCTCCATCTCTTCCTCCGTGATGATCCGTTGGGCCCGTTCCAGCTGGTGGCCCAGTTCGTCAACCTTTCTCTTCAGGGAGACATGAGCCTCTTCCAACAGCTGGCTAGTCTCTGGGAAATTGGGGAATCCACACATCCCACCCCGCACTCCGCCATTCTCCCGCCACTTTTCCTGCTCCTCATGCTGTCGGTTCGTTCTCCTTCCCCCCTCCCTTCATGGGTGTCCCTCCTCTGCATTGTTGTCGGCAGTCACACCCTTGGGCGGGATTATACAGTCCTCTGGCTCACCATCCCAATCCTTAGAAAATGGAAGGGGTGTGAGCAATTTTTCGCGCCCAATGCTGGCCTTGCCCACGATGAGGGGCCATGGCACGCCCCATTGTCAGCACATGGTTTCAGTCTTTCAGGGCCGCCATTATTGAATCAAAAAAAAAAAACAGTCTGTAAGGCGCACAATACCCAGTTCCACAGGGTCATTTGAATCCTGTTCATGACGCCAAGAATGACTCACCCACCAGGGCCGTGGAGTACTCGGAACCGGGCTGCAGTTCTGCTGTGAGAGTCATGGGGGTCAAGTCCTGGCTCCATGGCCCTGGGCAGTCAATAAAAAGCTTGTTGGGGAAACAATAAAAATAAATTTGGAAAATGTTGTGACTCCACCCATAGTGTGCGGCTATGGGTAACTTGCGCTACAGTCGGGACCTCAGGGGATGATGGGAGTAGCAGCTAGGATGTTGAGCCCTCCACGGTTGGGGCCAGTTCCCAGGGTAACCGTGAAGTCTGTCGGTGTGGCGGGGTGCAGCGTTCACAGTTACTGGCAGCCTCCTGCTGCCGGATCACAGCATCAGTAAATCTTCCCCCAGGCACAAGAATTACAGTCTCAGACAGTGTGAAGCTTTAATCGGGTTTACTCTCTTTACTCGACAGATGGTACAGCTTCCAACAGTTCAGTAGTGGCTCCGGTGTGGTTCAAGCAGCCGGGATGGTTTGTCTGCCTCACCCCCTTTCGTGTGTCTTTCGGGACTTTTTGCTCTGTTCCACATGCTAACTACGATCCAGTGGTCATGGTCTTTCTGTGGGTGACTTTCTGGGTCCCCTAGCCCTAATACGACAGCCTTCTCTTCACTGCACCGGAGGTTGGATCTCGAGACTTAAAGACCCCACACCCCCATGGGATTCGTGGTTGGGGCATAAAGCTGCCTGACCACTTCAGCAGAGGCGGCACTCTGGTTCCGGCCCAGTCCCACAGTGTCCCCGCTAATCTGGGCACACCTAGACTCATTCTGTCTTTCACCATGGTCTACAGCCTTGGACCCCGGCAAGCCCCATAGTGGCACTGGCTGCTGGGTCTAGGGTCTCAGTCCTGTATGATGGGCTCACCTCTCCTTCTGACTGGTCTGGCTTTGTCTGGGTTGGTCTGGTCTTGTCTCCTCTGGTCTACTACTACTCCTCCTCTACTCCTCTTCTGTGAACTTGGTGTTGTGTTTCTTTTTATAACCTCCCCTAACCGGACTCTCCTCTAACTTTCCACCCACCACCTGGCTCCTCCCACTATCCCATTGCTGGAAATAGAGTACCTAGACTTAGGATCAGGAGTGTGTTGGGTGTGTGTGTGGGGAGACCGACTTACTAATCCCGGCTGCTGCGCCATCTAGTGGTGACCGGTCCGCAGGGGCGCCACACTTGTCTCATCTAAGAGTGCCCTATAAAGAGTAAGAAAAAGATATATATTTACGTGTAGTCTGCATCCATAGTCTGCAGTAGGAGGGCTCCATTCTCCCCTCCTGGCTTGCTCTCAGCACGCCCAGTTGGGTGCCATTATTCCTTCTTCTGTTCGTCCTCTATTTGAAATATCCACCTGTTCTAATGATGATGATGATGATGCGCCGAGCCGGAACTTCATATCCGGCCCGATGCATTGTGTGGGCTGATCATGTAGTATGGGCTGGCTCCGGTGCATGCACAGTGCACATAGTGAAGCTGGCCTGTACCACGTGATCAACCCCCACAATGCACCGGGCCGGATATGGTATTCCGGCTCGGTGCATCATCATCAGAAGAGGTGGGAATTTCAAATAGAGGACGGACAGAAGAAGGACTAATGACGCCCATCCGGGCGGGCTGAGAGCAAGCCAGGAGCGGAGAATGGAGCCCGCCCACCGCATACAATGGATGCGGTCTACACATAACTTTATAAGTTTTTTTCTTAATCTTTATAGGGCACTCTTAGTTGAGACAGGGATGGTTAGGGATCAGCTAGGAAGGTGCAGGGACAGGTAGTGATAGGATGGTAGAATAGGAGGTAAATCAAGGTGACAGGTTTTAAAAAATAAAAAAAATAAAAACTACTCGTTTGATATCTATGAACTCGTACTGACCTGAGAAATCATACTGCCAGTTAAGTTTTACCATATATTGAACATGGTAAATAAAAAAAACAAAAACAAAAGAATCAGTAGAATTGCACTAATATTGCAATGTCAACGGACTTTGCATTTTTTTCTCCGTTTTACAGCACACTGTGTGGGAAAATTAATGGTCTAATTCAAAAGTACAGCTTGTTCCCCAAAAAACAAAACCTCATAAGGCTATATTAACAAAAAAATAAAAAATTATGGCTCTTGAAAGAAGGGGAGGCAAAAATGAAAAATGGAAAATCTCCTGTGGGGGAATGGGTTAATTTAGGAAAATAAAGCAGGTTTTTGTATTTTTTTTATTGAATGGCTTAATGTATTTAGCTTTTGAAAACTTTAATATATCATTGGTGATTGCATTGTTTAAACATATTTTTTATTCTTTTTCTCTATATTAAGTTACTTGATCTAAAGTATACGTACCCTTTACCTAATATGATATGTATCTTTATATGTATATAAATCTGGAATATTACTGTGGTTGCCATACACTGAGCCTTGTCTCGTATGTGTCATTTCCTTCATCCCACAAGGTCTTTAATTCATGTGTAATTGTAGTAAATTACATATGTGGAGGCACCAAACAATGACCATTAATTGCTCTGTATGTGTGAGTGAAGCTCAAACAGCTGCATGAGAGGAGGTGTTCGAGCTTTTTCAATGTGGAGGGAGCCTGGACAATGCGAGTCAGTGCACAATGAAACACCATTTTATCTTATTTATTCTTAATAATGAAAATATTCTCTGAATAGGTAGAAATTTTACACGTTCAGTATATCATTATTATTATTTATTAATATAGCACCATTCATTCCATTGCCCATTACAGGCTAAAAGGTGCATACATAGACAAGTACAACATTTATAAACAATACAAGGCACAGACTGGTACAGGAGGAGAGAAGACCCTGCCCACGAGGGCTCACAGTCTACAAGGGATGGGTGAGGATACACTAGGAGAGGGTAGAGCTGGTCGTGCGGTGATTCAGTATGTAGGTAGGCTTGTTTGAAGTTGTGGGTCTTGAGGTTCCTTTTAAGGGTGCGTTTACACACTGTGTACTTGCTGCATATTTTTACACGAGTGCTCTTGCAGTTTTTGTAGCCAAAACCAGGAGTGGCTGATTAAAACCAGCAGTGGATGATTAAATACAGACGTGCAGCACTTGTTTCTATTAGACTTTTCCTCTGATTGTTCCACTCCTTGTTTTGGCTACAAAAACTGCAACAGCACTCGCGTAAAAATATGCAGCACTTCCAGTTCTGGCCCTGATGCAAGCGCCATGGAGGTGAGAAGCTTCGGACACCCACAGCCGCATACCTACCAATAATCGCCACAGCAAGAAGTCTTCAGGCCCGGAGCAGCGGGAGACTGCTGTGCAAGCACCCGGCTGCTTGATGTACCGCTGGTTGCGGAGGTCACGGCGTGAAACAGAGGGCGGAGAGCAAGAAGATGATACCACTACTCCCAGCAAGATGGCGGGGACAGTGAAGAGGCGGGACAAACAACAATAGCAGCCCCGAGGTGAGAGACAGAGGGAGGAGGAAGATGTAGCGGTTCACTCACTGAGCCAAAGCGAGATCCACCACTTGTGGTTGGAGGGGGAGGAAACTATGGAGCAATCAGACTTCTCCAAGACATTTGCTGACATGGCCAGAGATCTTAAAAGCCACTTGTCTGAAAGTCTGCAGGCCATAGTGAGGGACATAATAAAATCCTCAATGATGGCAATAAAAGAGGAAGTGGCACAACAAGGCTAGACAAGGCAGAACAACATCTCTCAGACGCTGAAGATAGAATCTACCAACTGGAGCAGGAGATCTTGGAAGCAGCTAAAGTATCAAGATGGATGAGGGAGAAAGTAGACGAACTAGAGAACAGGTCTCAGAGGAATAACCTGCGGGTGGTGGGCCTCCCTGAGACTAAACCTTATGCCCACTTGAATGACATCTTTGAAAAAGAGATCCCGGAGGCTCTGGGGGTCAAAAGACTGTGCAAGGTAGAGAGGGCACATAGGGTAGGCGCCCCACATGGCCCGCCAGACCGATTGGGAACCAAAGAGGAAGGAGACCAGAGAACATTGGGTAATTCCCAGAAGCCTCGCCAGACCATTGCATGATACCTGGACTTCAAAGTCAAAGAAACCTTACTCCAAACCTTTCGCAAGAGGAGGCAACCACTCCATGATAGAGGACATAAAGTGGTTATTTTCAATGATTATTCACCAGAGGTTTCCAGGAAACTGAAACAATTTAACGAGATATGCAGCCTCTTACATAAATGCAATATCCCTTTCCAGCTACTCTACCCTGCGACCCTTAAGGTGACAGATGGCAGAGGTTCCCCCCTTTATTTTAAGGACGGTAGAGAAGCATTGAAACGTTATACCACCAGCTGCAGAGTACCACCTACGTCCCGGAGAGAATCACCATCATCATCGCCTAGGTTTGACCCCTTGAGAGATAAACCACCTACTTGGCCGGAGACACTGACATTGCCCCCTGAACCAGCTGCCAAAAGCTGCAGAGAGAGGTCAAGTTCTACAACCGGACAGTGAGGAGGAGATCTCTCTGCTGCCGCAGAAGGAACACTGGAGGGTGACAAATAATTCTCTCATATTAGAAGATGCCTTCTCAGGGCAGCAATTTTAAGATCTCTCCACAGTTTTTCATTGGATATAGATCGAAACTCATTGCTGCCACTTCAGAACTCTCCAGTCCCTTGTTTCCATCCATTTCTGGGTGCTTCCTATGTTTGGGGTCATTGTCCTCCTGGAAGACCCATGACCAAGGACACAAACCAGCTTTCTGACACTGGGCACTACATTATGACCTGACATCATTTGGTAATTTTCAGATTTCATGTGCCTTGCACACAGTCAAGGCACCCTTTCCCAGAGGCAGCAAAACAATCCCAAAATATCTGTAAGTCTCCATATGTAGCCATATTTGACTGTAGATTGTGTGCTTTTTTTAGTTGCCTCATTAAATTTTTGGTAAACTCTAGAATGATGTACTTTACCAGAAAGTTCTATCATGGTCTCATCTGTCTAAAAGATGCTTTCCCAGAAGGATTTTAGCTTACTCATGTACATTTGGGTAAACTGAAGTCTAGCTTTTTTTTAAATCTCTGTGTCAGTGAGGTCCTCCTAGGTCCCCTGCCATATTGACTCATTTCATTGATATACATGGATAGCTCACATGGACACTAATGAAACTTGAACCTGCAGGACAGCTTGAATGTCTTTGAAATTGATTGTCACTGCTTATCCACCATCCAAGCTATCTTGCGTTGCAACCTTTTATCAATTTTTTGCCTCTATCCACATCTACATCAGCGGAGATTAGCTACAGCGCCATGGATTGTAAATGTCTTGACTATGTTGTACACTGTGGACAAGGGAACATCAAGCTCTCTGGAGATGAACTTGTAGTCTTGAGATTGTTGATATTTTTCAACTATTTTGGTTCTCAAGTCCTCAGACAGCTCTCTTTTCTTTTCTCCATGCTTAGTGTAGCACACATATACATACAATGCAATGATTGAGTTAACTTCTCCCCTTTTTTCCTGGTTTCAAGTGTGATTTTCATATTGCCCACACCTGTTACTTAAAGAAAACTATAAAGAAGGAAAGAAAGCGCACTAGGGTCTTATCCTTGGAACAACAGTTGTGTGACCCACTGCAAGTGTATAGTATGGCTGCTGTAGGATCCACACTCCACATGCAGGCAGTGGTAACCAAAAGACGAACCCAAACAGGACAGTGTGTCCTAGATCCACGCTGCTCTTACGATGAAAGATCCACAGTTGTCAGATAGTAATGGCTTTATTCCAACATGTTTCAGAGCTGTATCCCCGCTCCTTCCTCAGGAAGCCAACATAATACCTCTCCACAATCAGTGTAAACGTATAGAATGGCTGCTGCAGGATCCACACTCCACATGCAGGCAGTGGTAACCAAAAGACGAACCCAAAAGGACAGTGTTTCCTAGATCTGTGCTGCCCATACGATGAAAGAACTACAGTTGTCAGATACTGATGGCTTTATTCCAACTCGTTTTGGAGGTGTATCCCCGCTCCTTCCTTAGGGAGCTGCTCTCTATACACAGAGTGGTGACTGAACCCGTGCCGACGTCTCTCCTGTGACTGCAACTGGAACGCTGATTAACCCCATATCTGCAGGTTAATAGCATATTTCCACATGACAGGTTCCCTTTAAAACCATTTGTATCAATATATATAAACCTTTTTAATATTAATGCTAAAAAACCATAATTGATCATAAAAATAACACTGCAAGACTCATATCAATAGTCAAATAATTTAAAATGCTAATGTAAGATACTGCAACTATGGTTAACAGAAATGTTGGATACAATATGAGTTTGTGTTGGATACACTGTTACAGTCATATTTTGTTTCCGTGTGAATAGCATAGAAAATATCATAAAAATCTTATTAATAAATCTGAGAAGGTCTAGAAACAGGCTTCCAGGTTGACAAATTAAAGTTCCCTTCACAAGTTCTAAAATGTCACATAACACATTCAGAATTTGGAATACCTTGTCAGGTCCATTCTGGTTACATAGTTGTCAAGCTGTCAGAAGGAAAAAATGGAATTGCTTCCCAGAACAGGCAATACCTTCCATGGCATAAGTAATAAATAACACAGGCTGCAAACCATTAATCTTCAAAACTTATGTTCAAACTTTGTATTTTCCTGTAAGTAAGCAAAGAATGGCACTTTCCCGATGAAATGTCAGCCATGCTTTCCCTTCTAATCAAAATTACATGATGTGACAGATTTTGTTTGAAATATGTGCGAAACGCGTTGGCAGCTAGTCTAGGAAATAACTGGAACTTGGAATCTCTACATGGGTGATATAGAATTTTGACAACCCTATATTGATGGAAATGTCTACTCTGGAATAAAAACCTGGGACTCTGAATATAACCATCCCTTTCATTCATCTTTTTTGGCATTTTATTCCATTTTTATAACAAATTATGCCGGAACATAGGCGAAGGCGTTGTGCAACTGTCAAATGGATGTGCTGATTGCAAAGAATACAGCGAGAATACCCATATCATTTTCATATACACCAGCAAAGAAAGACCAATGATGTCTACTACATTGATGATGAAATGTATGTAGTCTGCAAATTCTTGAACTTAGCCTGAATCACAGTCTGCACATCGTTTTTACAAGTTGTTGCTAGAAAGAGTCGACATCTTTTTGATTGACTTAATGTAAGGTTTTGCCACATATAGGAGGTGAGCAGTATGGAAAGACTTTTGTGATTGAGATTTTGGACGGAAAGCCATTAGTTGCTGCTATAAATGGAAAGACCCAAGAGAATAACACAAAATGAGCATATTTCCCATAATAAAGTAAATAGTTGTACTTTTAAATAACAGGGCACTTAGTTAACACTGAACAAAGAATGTATCCCATCGCAACAAGATTTAACCATCGAGACGGTCCTACTCCTGTAAAAAATAACTTTAACTTGAGTCAGTGACATCAATGTGAATAACGGCAGGGAACCACAGTGCTCCGACTACAGCAACCTGTCCAAGCTATCTAGATGAAGTGCCTAGCTCAGAGGGAGGGACCACACCCCAAATGGGGGGAGGCAGATAACGAACCTACATAGTGTGTCTTTATTTAAGTGGTGGAAAGAAACTAGGACGTTTGTTAAAATAATAGTTTGCCTCTCTTGCCATTTCCGAAACGTGTAATGATTTAAACTTTTGGTTGACGGAGCCTTGTGAAGGCTTGTTTTTTTAGCGGCATTAGATGGCATTTTTATTGATACTATGCTTGGATAGATATGGTATTTTGATCGGCCTCTTATTGCAGTGTTGTTGCAGCTCATAAAAACACAATTCAAATCATTATGTTATTTAATGATTAGGTTAAATAAATTCATAATTTGATAGATTGGACTTTTACGGACATAGCGATACCATTTTTTAACATTATTTTTCATGGGGGAAAAGGGGATAATTTGACCTTTAATGTATTTTTTTCATATTTAAAAATAAAAAGTTTACTTTTCACTGTAATGGTTAGTCCACTTAGGGGACTTGAATTTGCAAACATCCAATCGCTTGTACTGTACACAGCAATGCTACAGTACTGCTCTGTATAGTAAAAGTGGTGTACACTTATGTAAATATATTGAATATATGGAGTATTGGTGCTCCCTATAGTTAATGTGTATAGCAAAAATCACAGTCTTCTATGAATGCCAGCTGTCATGGCAACTCATTGGTGCCCTGCAATTACACATTGTCACAGGCACACCAGTGGGCAGGTTAACAGCTGCAGCTGGAGCAGCGCTCCACCTACAGCAGTTAAAGACATATGATGGCCAAATACCATTGCTCCATTGCTTCTCTATGAGGCTTGTGGAAAAACCTGAGTGCAAGACTTTGCGGCCCCATAGGGAGTTCATGGTAGGGCAGTTGAGAATGCAGCGGTCAGTTTTTGCTTGTGACGATGTCATCCGTGCAGAATCCAAAGACATAATTCATGTTTAGGCATTTTAAAAAAAATCTCAGACAGCTGTTATCACTCTCTTTAGTAATCACTTAATTTAACATTTTGACTTTTAGAGCTGTAAACAATGTAAAGTGTAAATGCTGTGAAACCTATAGAATCATCTCAATTCGCAGCCGTTGCCTTTCATTATTACCCCATGCTCATACTCTGAAATAGATATACAGTACATGCTGTAGTAAGCCTCAGGTGAAATGTCATCTGCAAGAGTCAGAAAGAAGTTGTGTTCTGACAGGTCTGGAATGATTTAGCAGGGTTTTCGAAGCAACTTCCAGAATCTAACTATAGCATAGAGTTTTGTAGAAAGTCTTCACATTTGGTTACATTCATCTATAAATAATTCAGTTAAGATATACTTGGGTAAAGATTCCACCTCACAACAGTGACTGATATGGAGAGATAGAGGAATAAAATACACATCTATATAAGGAGGAAATAACACAACATAATCATAGACCTACTGGGGGAAGGCTTGGCCCAGGCATGATGTTTATCAGAAGACAATTTAGGCTGGCTTCACACCATGTTTTTTGGCATCCTGTTCTGTCCATTTTGAAAAGGACAGAACAGGATTCTTTTTTGCCTCCCATGCATCCCTATGGTGCTGTGTTGGTCATGTATAGCCATCCGTTTTATTGAATTTAGTCCAGGATTCGTTTTTGTCCTATATTTTTCGTGACCCAAAATCGGAGACAGCACTGTTTTTGGACACACCAGACAAAATCGGACAGAAACTAATCCGGAACACATATAATGGGAGTCTATGGTGCCAGATTCGGGAAAAAACAGAATCGTTTCCCGGATCCGGTTTTAGTCAGTGAGCATGCTCAGAACAGATTTAATAATCCTTTCAGCCCAATTTTTGTTCCGGGTGTCTCTCTCTCTCCCTCTCTCTGTCTCTCTCTCCAGACTGACATTATCATTATTTCCCTATCACTGAGATCTTGTTGCAGATTTTCCATGAGGAAAACGGATCCTGTAAAAAACTAAATACGGAGGCATAATTGCCATCTGTTTCCACACATCCCTGTCAGTCCGTCTGGTCCTGCAAATTACAGGATGCAGACGAACAGGAAAAAACCCTGATGTGAACCCAACCTTAGGATTGCAAAAAAGTTCACAATGCATGTTGCCACTTCACAAATGTATCTAATATGGACACTGCAGACAGACATGAGAAAATGTGAGAGGGGCCAGAGGTTGCCATAGTCGTGGGTGAGGGGCTCGAGGCTCTCTCGGTGCCCTGGCTACCTCCACAGACACTAAGTGTATGGATGAGCAAACATATACAGTTGAAACCAGAAGTTTACATACACTGTGTTTTTCTCACTATCTTAACACATTTTCTCTCTCATTATTTTGGCGTTTGGCAAATATGAATAAGGCCCCTCTCATATAGATGTTTTTTTTAAAATGCGGCAGATCCGGCAGATTTACCGCATCTGCCGCATCTTCCACCTAACGGCCGCACTTGCAGCACACCTGCTGCAAGCCCCATGCATTGTCTATGGGGTTTGCGGCAAGTGTGGTTCTGCCGCTTGTGGCAGATGCGGCCTCGAAAAAAACGCTGCTGACCGTGTTTTTTTTCGCGGCCACAAGTGGCGCATCTGCCGCAACCGGCAAAACCACACTTGCCGCACCTGACCGCAAGCCCCATGGACAATGCATGGGGCTTGCCGGATCGGCGCTGCAACTGCGGCCGTTAGGTGGAAGATGCGACAGATTCGGTAAATCTGCCAGATCTGCCGCATTTTTAAAAAAACGCCTATGTGAAAGCAGCCTTATTATGGTAATCCTAATTGACCAAAAATGGGAAAGGTGTATTCTGATTTCATGTCAGATAGTGAAAAGAACATACCGTATATACTCGTGTATAAGCCGAGTTTTTCAGCACAAAAAATGTGCTGAAAAGTCCCCCCTCGGCTTATACACGAGTATATACGGTAATCATAAAAAAAAAATATATACCCGGCTGCCCCCCCCCCCCCCCCCCGTGGTATACTGGGCCCCCCCTGTGGCAACCTGTAAAGGAAGCGATGATTATACTTATCGGGTCGCTGTCGCCGACGCCGCCGCTCTGTCACCGTCCGTCACCGCGCTCCTCCTGGTCTTCATGCTTCCTTCACCGTCGCACAGGAAATGACGTCATTTTCTGTGCGCCCGTGAAGGAAGCATGAAGACGGGAAGGAGCGCGGTGACGGACGGTGACAGAGCGGCGGCGTCGGCGATAGCGACCCGATAAGTATAATCATCGCTTCCTTTACAGGTTGCCACAGGGGGGGCCCGGTATACCAGGGGGGAGGGCTGTATACAGCCGGGGCTGCTGTATACCCCTCTGGGGCTGCTAAATACCCCTCTGGGGCTGCTGTATACCCCTCTGGGGCTGCTGTATACCCCTCTGGGGCTGCTATATACCCCTCTGGGGCTGCTATATACCCCTCTGGGGCTGCTGTATACCCCTCTGGGGCTGCTGTATACCCCTCTGGGGCTGCTGTATACCCCTCTGGGGCTGCTGTATACCGCACTGGGGCTGCTGTATATAGGGGCTGCAATACCACTTGGGCTGCAATACCACTGGGGCTGCTGTATATAGGGGCTGCTGTATACACCACTGGGGCTGCAATACCACTGGGGCTGCTGTATACAGGGGCTGCAATACCACTGGGGCTGCAATACCACTGGGCCTGCTGTATATAGGGGCTGCTGTATACACCACTGGGGCTGCAATACCACTGGGGCTGCTGTATACAGGGGCTGCAATACCACTGGGGCTGCAATACCACTGGGGCTGCTGTATATAGGGGCTGCTGTATACACCACTGGGGCTGCAATACCACTGGGGCTGCTGTATACAGGGGCTGCAATACCACTGGGGCTGCTGTATATAGGGGCTGCTGTATACACCACTGGGGCTGCAATACCACTGGGGCTGCTGTATACAGGGGCTGCAATACCACTGGGGCTGCAATACCACTGGGGCTGCTGTATATAGGGGCTGCTGTATACACCACTGGGGCTGCAATACCACTGGGGCTGCTGTATACAGGAGCTGCAATACCACTGGGGCTGCTGTATATAGGGGCTGCTGTATACACCACTGGGGCTGCAATACCACTGGGGCTGCTGTATATAGGGGCTGCAATACCACTGGGGCTGCAATACCACTGGGGCTGCTGTATATAGGGGCTGCAATACCACTGGGGCTGCAATACCACTGGGGCTGCTGTATATAGGGGCTGCAATACCACTGGGGCTGCAATACCACTGGGGCTGCTGTATATAGGGGCTGCTGTATACACCACTGGGGCTGCAATACCACTGGGGCTGCTGTATATAGGGGCTGCAATACCACTGGGGCTGCTGTATATACCACTGGGGGCTGCTGTATATCATACTGCTGGGGCCTGTATACCACTGCTGGGGGCTGTATACCTGTGCTGGGGTCCACCCTCGGCTTATACGCGAGTCAATAGATTTTCCCAGGTTTTGGGGGCAAAAGTAGGGGGGTCGGCTTATACACGGGTCGGCTTATACACGAGTATATACGGTACATATGTGTCTTTTTATATAGTTTATGTAGAATTCTGGTTTCAACTGTACAAAGAAGTATAGGGGTGAAGGATATCACTGTTGGGCATCCAGGAAGCATATCCATCCTGAATTTTTCATTAGGGTTGTATGTTGTTTCTGTTAAATTGATGCCATGACTGCTAATTTTGACAGATGCCCAAAAGGATGTGATGGCTCATGTTTAATAAGTTTGTCATGAAAAGCTATGAAAAATCTTATCTGACAAATGGATCTGGTTATAGACTATGGGTGATGGATGTGTTAAACGGATAAACAGATGCGTAATAGTGACGTCCATTGCCCATCTATTGAAAAGCTGATATCTGACAGATACCTTATAATGTACAGTGATAGTTGTCACTCACATTTGTATGTTGCCATCTAATTTCGTTAAATTTTGTTGCATTTACTAAGACCAGTTTCTTAGGAAGTCGGATAGCCTGCTAGTATGTTTTGGATTTGGGCATAAACCAGAGTAGCTAGAGTAAAGCTTATGCAGATACGGAGAGATCTCCATGCTGATCTTGTCCTAGGTCGGAACTAACCCACTGAGATGTAACGACTACTTGCCAATAATAGGGATTAATAATATAATAATTTAATATTCAACTAATTATAGTAATTTGTACATGATTTGTGCAATATCCATAAAAATGATTGTTGAACAAGACCTGTAATTGATGCTGGCAGATCATATGACAACCTACATCCAGAGACTTAAAATCGTCGTGTAGGTGTTTAACGCCATTATTATTAAGAGCAAGTTTAAAGTTTGAAGGTTGAAAATGTGCAATTAGGATGCTTTTCCTCAATTCACCTTCTCTAAGAAAAAGAATAGGAGTAAAAGCACTAACTTTAAGAGAGATCATTTATTTTACAGAGCAGCATTGTCACTACACCACTAATTTTGGCCTTTTCCCTTTTGTGCCTTGTCAGAAAATGAAGAAGTCAAGGAGACGACGCTGCGCGAGCTTAAGATGCTTCGCACTTTGAAGCAAGAAAATATAGTTGAGCTGAAAGAAGCATTTAGAAGAAGAGGCAAATTATACCTAGTCTTTGAATATGTTGAAAAGGTAAGTGGATAGAAATGTCATCCGGAAATCCAGTTCAAGCACATCTGTCTGCAATAAGGCCGTCTGTGAATAAATGTCATGGCAAATGGAGAGCGCTATTTTCGTCATTGCTTCCAACTAGTATACACCACATATGCTGGCTTTACTTAGAATAATCATTTTCTTGAGGAAAATATCTGTATCTTTATATTGTATACCAGTGTTCAGTAATTAAGGACCACATGTTGGCAGAATACTGATTCTATAAGGTGGTTCTCTAGGAATGGAAAGATGAATGAAAATGTCATAATAAATTCCTAAATACCAATAATTAGAAAATAAGACTTGTTTTGCTTAGGGAGGTAATCACTGTAGTGCATTGAAATTAAAGGGAACCCGTTAGGTCCCCAAACCCTAGTTTGGGGACCTAACAGCACAGATTGACTGTTCAAACCAAGTACAGGCGTTCAGTGCACCATTGCAGGGCTAATCATTTACATACATCTTCCCCCCTGCTTGTTTTCCCACAATCTCGATCCTCCCGTCTAATTTTATTGCGGCTCTGGCTTCATAGAGCCAGATAAAAGAGGAGATAGATGAAAAAACAGGCAGGTAGGAAGGTGCATGTAAATGATTAGCCATGCCATAATGCAACAAGCACCTGTGCTTGGTTTGAAGAGTTATTCTGTGCTGACAGAGTGGCTTCAACCTGCAGATATTGAGTTATTCTGCAGATTAATGGTATTTAGAAATTGTGCATCCACTGCACTGAGACCTGTTCTACCAGGAGAAAATGAACTTCGCTCATTCCAGCATCCTCCAGCTTTCAGTTATAGAGGCGTGGCTGGGTCAGTTTCAGTCACTGCTCAGTAGATAGTGTCAGCTGTAACCTGTAACCACACCCCGGCACTGACTGACAGCCGACTCACCACTGATAGACTGCTGTCAACCAGTGATGTGGCATGGTAAAGTACAGATGAGCAAAATAAAGCTATAGCAACACACAGATATAACTAATTTTCAGGAATAAATAGTATAGGTATTCCCCCAAAAATATATAATTTTGTATTTAAACAGTAATGAGTAAAATTAATTACGGTATGTGTATAGGACTACCTATTAGGTTGCCCAGAGTTACACCAATGATCAAAAATCACATAGCATAAAAGTTCACACAGAAAAATAATGAAATATATGAATATTTATAATATATATATATATATATATATATATATATGTTAATAAAATAAATTACACAAAACGTGACAGTAATAATCTAATGTTTACAGAAAAATGGCACTGGAGCACCATCAGGTAATATACAGCAAGTGAAAGTGTATTATTAAGCTATGAAAGGACCTAGGTAGAGTGAGGGTGCAGCTAGTCCCAAAGAAACACGTGGGGTACAGCAAAAAAAAAAAATAACAAAAGAGTCCAATAGAGCAGTAACACATACAGTGGGGAAAAAAGTGTTTAGTCAGCCACCAATTGTGCAAGTTCTCCCACTTAAAAAGATGACAGATGTCTGTAATTGACATCATAGGTGACCTCAACAATGAGAGACGAAATGAGAAAACAAATCCTGAAAATCACATTGTCTGATGTAGAAAGAAATTTGTTTCACATTTTGGTGGAAATAAGTGTTTGGTCACCTACAAGATACTAGATTTCTGGCTCTCACCAACCTGTAATGGTACATTTACACGCGGCCACAGGAAGGTAGGAATAGGCAGGCATCGGACACAAATTGTGCCTGATGCCTTGAAAAGACCACGATGTGGCGGCGTGTAATTCAGGACTTTCCTTCTTTCAGGGAAGACACAGGAAGGAAAGTCCTGAATTACACGCAGCCACATCGTGGTCTTTTCAAGGCAACAGGCACAATTGTGTCCGATGCCTGCCTGTTCCTACCTTCCTGTGGCCGCGTGTAAATGTACCATAACGTCTTCTTTAAGAGGCTCCTCTGTCCTCCACTCATTACCTGTGGTGCTGGCACCTGTTTGAACTTGTTATCAGTATAAAAGGCACATGTCCACAACCTCATACAGTCACACTCCAAACTCCATTATGGTGAAGACCAAAGAGCTGTTGAAGGACACCAGAAACAAAATTGTAGCCCTGCACTAGATTGTGAAGACTGAATCTGCAACAGGCAAGCAGCTTGGTGTGAAGAAATCAACTGTGAGAGCAATAATTAGAAAATAGTAGACATACAAGACCACTGATAATCTCCCTCGATCTGGGGCTCCACGCAAGATCTCACCCCGTGGGGTCAAAATGATCTCAAGAACGGTGAGCAAAAATCCCAGAGCCACATGGGGGGACCTAGTGAATGAGATGTAGAGAGCTGGGACCAACGTAACCTAGGCTACCATTAGTAGCACACTAACTACGCCACTAGAGACTCAGATCCTGCAGTGCCAGACGTGTCCCCCTGCTTAAGCCATTATATGTCCAGACCCGTCTGAAGTTTGCTAGAGAGCATTTGGACATTTGGATAATCCAGAAGAGTATTGGGAGAATGTCATATGGTCAGATGAAACCAAAGTAGAACTGTTTGGTAGAAACACAACTCATCGTGTTTGGAGGAGAAAGAATGCTGAGTTGCATCCAAAGAACACCATACCTACTGTGAAGCATGGGGGTGGCAACAGCTTTGGGGACTGCTTCTCTGCCAAGGGACCAGGAGGACTGATCCGTGTACATGAAAGAATGAATGGGGCCATGTATTATAAGCGGTGATGTCACTGCAGGAGGCGGGGCAGCCGGCCTCCTGCTCTGACATCACCACCTTTCCCTGCCCTGCTCTATGTTAACCATAGAGCAGGGCGGGTATAAGCGGTGCCGTCACGGCAGGGGGCGGGGCTAAACGGCCATTTGAAAAACAAAAAAACTCTGTTAAGCTGCAGAAGAGGGAGACAATGATTGGCAGCGGTGGGAAGATTAAACATGCAGGGGGTGTGAATCTGCCCTTCGGCTCCAGCCTCTAGCCACCTCCTTTCTGGCTGCAGGATGTAAGTTTTCTAAGTGTATTTACTTGGGGTACAAGGGGGCTCAAGGGTTGGGGGACCCCTTGCCTGGATGCAGCAGACATGCTGCATCCAGTGCTGTAATTAGATCACCATGCCTGGTTTGGTGACAGGTCCTCTTTAAGAACTGTTGATACGAAAGGTTCATGCTCACTTGGTTGTGCCATTTTATGTTGTAACTTAATGAGTTCTTTGACATATGATGTTACTTGTTATCAGGTTTTTGCTATGTAATCTAAGAGCGGCATAATGTAGGGGCAGAGTCTGATTCGTGCAATGTATCATTTACTGGACTACTTAGTGCAGTTTTGGTAGAATCCCTATTTTGTCTGCTTTAGATGTAACTGTTCTGTGATTGTTGAGCTGTGTATAACCCCCCTACCTCTGTTTGTCAGCTTCCTGTGTATCAGACTGCCAACCAGTGGTGGGGGCGGGGTTACAAATGTTAACCTGATGATATGTTTGCATCTAAGACTCAGTGGTGCAGTGATAATCTCTTGCTGATAAAACACTGATTGGGTCTCTTTCAGCCTTGACCCACACAGTCAATATAGCATGTCACAGTTGCTGTAAATTAGAAGAAGTTACTGACATGTTGTGAACTACTTTCTACATTGTGCAAGAGATGATCTATAGCAGAGGTCCCCAAATCCAGGCCTCAAAGGCTGCCAACAGTGCAGGTTTTCAGGATTTCCTTAGTATTGCACAGGGCTTGGAATCATTGCCTGTGCAGATGATCACATTAGCACCTGTGCAATACTAAGGAAATCCTGAAAACCTGTACTGTTGGCGGCCCTTGAGGCCTGGAGTTGGGGACCTCTGATCTATAGGATTAGGCTCTAGAAACCATGAAGGCAAAGGAAGCAAGGAAATCTCAATGACTGTGTGAACCTTGAGTCATGTTGCATTTTCTAGCAGAAATTTTCTGTCATAGAGTAAGGCCACGTACACACACTGAGTATTTGATGAGTTTTTTACCTCAGGATTTGTAGCCAGGGGTGGATAATTAAATACAGAAGAGGTGCAGGTGTTTCAAATAGACTTTTCCTCTGATTGCTCCACTCCTGGTTTTCTCTACAAATCCTGAGGTAAAAAACTCATCAAATACTCAGCGTGTGCATGTGGCCTAAAGAGTTGCCTTGAGGGAGAATGCATTGCTCAGTGCGTATGACCCATTATTCTAACATAATTCCGCAGGTGTCAGAGGACTCGGTGTGCCAAGAAATAATCCCCAATAAAACTCCATGAGCTTTAAGGCCGGCTTCACACTGCGGTCAGGTCCGATCCGGGGCTGTCTGGTGTAAACCGGACAGCCTCGGACCCAATTATCACCCCATGCAGCCCTATGGGGTCGGATGGAGCCGGATGGCAACTCTCTGCCATCCGGTTTCCATGTGTCCAGGAGAATCCGGGAGAAATCAGATTTTTTTCCCGAACCCAAAATCGGAGCATGCTGCATTTTTGTGTCCGGGGAGAAAAATCTCCCCAGATCGGATTCTCCCAGATCCAGGGCAATCCAGCGCTCCCTAACATGGGAGTCTATGGGACCGGATTGCTCCGATCCGGGAACAGCACACCTGCGGCTGAAGTTCAGCGTGAGGTACGCTGAACTTCAGCACCAGGGAGCTGTCCCCTGTGAAGTCCGGCTGCACACCGGACCTGAGGGCATATTTGCCCTCTGGTTCTGTGTCCTGATCCGGTCCGGGGCTGTCAGATTCACCCCTGACAGCCCTGGATCGGACTTGACCGCATTGTGAAGCCAGCCTAACTGATCTTCTGACAAGAAGAGTTCAGGAATTTTTGCTCCTTGCATCAAATTGTAACCCACACACCAACCTGGTGCAACGGAAAAATGGATATTAAATTTGTATGCAAGCTTTGTATTCAACTGCATTTTATTCATCATTCTCTTCCAAACTCTTTTGTCGACAAGTTGTATACATTCCTTTTTTGCTTGATGTTTGTGCAAACACTTGACACCATAGCAAAAGAAAATCCCACAAGGTTGGCAGTTTTTTGTCTAAATAATAACCCGAAAAGTCTAGCACCTATGAGCATGTATCGTACGAATTGTTTGGATCCCTTGACTTTTATGTAGATTCACACTGAATACTCAGAAAACTTGCTCATTTGATTTTATGCACCAGTGATATGTGTCTCATTCCTATACATGGAACCTCCAGTTGTGAAGGGGCAAATGTCTCTAATAAAGTGGCTAATCAATGTGTGAATTAACTGATGATTGAGTGTTAGAATTACCATTCAAGGAAAGCTGTCAGGTAATTTGTACTGCTCAAACCACAAGCAGCATGAATCAGAGCCTGACTGCATGATTGCAGCCAATTATGTTTTCCCTGAAATGCTCTGGCGTGATTGAGAAAATATATTGAAGAGCCCAAGCGCTCTAAGTGATTGACACGTCTCTCATGTGTGCACAATGGAAAAGACCTGCCAATCAACTAGAGCCACACCAGAATAGTCAGGTCTCTCCATAGGGTCCTTGGCCACCTTTTTAACTTATGATCTTTCTGAAACACAGAGGGTTTTGGAGGGAAGCATACTGGGCTCTAGTCGTGCAGTCAAGCTCTGAATCACACTGACCGTGGATTGGGTTTGGTTAAAAGGTTCCTGTAAAGGAGCATAGTTTCATTGGTTTTAAGCCTGAAAGTAGACTTTTAAGTCCATCAAGCTCAACCTATAGCCTAACATGTTGATCTACAGAAAGGCAAAAACCCCATGGGGCAGAGACTAAGCTCCATGTTAGGAGAAAATTCCTTCCCGACTCCACTGACAATCAGACTTGTTCCCTGGATCAATGCCCACTCACATAATCTAGTACACATAACCAGTAATATTATATTTTTCAAGAAAGGCATCCAGGCATTTCTTAAATGTTAATAGTGAGTCACTCATTACAACATCATGTGGCAGAGAGTTCCATAGTCTCACTGCTCTTACAGTAAAGAATCCACGTCTTTATAAGATCGCCCCTATTAAATGTTAGTAGTGAGTCACTCATTACAACATCATGTAGCAGAGAGTTCCATAGTCTCACTGCTCTTACAGTAAAGAATCCGCGTCTGTGATTATGATTAAACCTTCTTTCCTCCAGACGTAGAGGATGCCCCCTTGTCCCGATCGCAGTCCTAGGTGTAAAAAGATCATTAGAAAGGTCTCTGTATTGTCCCATCATATATTTGTAGATTGTAATAAGATCGCCCCTAAGCCTTCATTTTTCCAAACTGAATAACCACAAGTGTAATAACCTGTCTTGGCATTGCAGTCTACCCAGTTCTCTAATAACCTTGGTCGCTCTTCTCTGGACCCGCTCTAGTTCAGCTTGTCTTTCTTATACACCGGAGACCAGAATTGTACACAATATTCTAAGTGACTTGTATAGAGGTAAAACTATATTATTCTCGTGAGCATATGACTCACCGCGGCCGGCTGACTCCGGTTGATACAGGCGATTCTTCTTCCCTCCTTGTCACGGGTGGACCGCGCCTGCCGATAGTGGGGCCCGGTGTAGTGCAGATCAAAAAGGTTGGAAGACGTCTTGGTGGAACAGATTAAAGGGGTTTAATTTATTCGTGACGCCACCTATGAGTAGATTCGGTAAGGGCTACCGACGCTGCGGAACCCCCGGGGGATGGACAGCAGCAAAATGTTACGCTCCCCACAGGCTGAGCGGTGATCCCCGGAGGCTGGAGCTGCTCAAGATGTTGTGCGGCAGCTGCGGTTACCTGTTAGTGCGGACGGACAGTTCATAAGGAAGCACGGACACAGAAAGTCTCTATAACGGGTCTTTACTGTAACCAGTAGGCAGCACATGGCATACAGTGGTTGAGTAGTAGACCGGGTGGACTCAGCAGTGATGGTGTCCCTCAGAGATCCGCAGTGTTCCTCCTTTCTACCTAACTTGATTGCCAGCGTCACCCAGGAATACCAGGTCGGGTACGGGGAGGCTGCTTCAATGCCCTATCCATGATGTACGTTCTGAATGCTTTGGGGAGCCTTGGATCCCTCAATGGGTACACCGCTGGTTAGACGACTGGAAACTGGCTGGTGGTGGGGTGCTCCTATAAAGCTGATCCTCCACTCTTCTGGTTCGCGTAGCAGAGGTGAACTGCTGCCAGCTTCGGTACCAGTGAACCGGCTGTAAGTTGTGGGCACGGGAGTCTTTTGGGAACCCGTGTAGAAATGCCCAATCCCGGTGGTTAAGGCCTCAGGTGCTGACACCCGACCGGTGACGGCCCAGGGGCCCGCACGGGGTGCGGAGCCCCCGCTCCTCTCCAAGTTCTAGTCTTAGACCCTTCTTCTTCGAGTTCCAGACTATTCTCTCTGTTCTATCATAGTCTAGATTATTGTGTGCTATTACACTACCCTAACACTCCACCCCCCAGGACCTATGATTGGTCCCCTGTTCTAGGTGTTGCATGTTGGGTTGGATCTCTATGTTAACCGGATCATTGCTGAGTCAGAGGATATTGCGGCTGCATTTGTGGCTGCAATACCCTCCTGTGACGCACTCGTTGCGGGGCGCCACACTCCCCCTTGGTTGAATACGCTTGTCCCCAAGCGTCACACTACTCAGATTACAGAGGTTTTTATATTTTATAACAGGTAATACACTTTTATTAATGACAAGTCATTGTATGCATAAAAGTGAAAAAGGTAAATAAACAGGTTAACACATTGCGCTGACCCGGCGGGCGGTCGGCTGTCCTTAGAATAAAAGTTCAGGCTGTAGCCGCCAAGTCGCGGTGTTACGGTGCAAACAGGAAGAAGTCTCTTTTACTAGCAAAGTTCAAACAACAACAGTCACTTATGGAGGGCAGTGTTCCGGACCCGTATAGCAAACCACCATCACGGCATATATGGCGCTCATAGGTCACTATGTCCCCTCTATACAAGTCTCGGCTTGGATGACCTCGCGGTAGGTGCGATTCCACATCATGGCGCCCCACAAACACTTCGGTACTCACACCCTCCTCCCTTACGAATCCCCACCCGGTGGACAAGTTAAATGTGCTTACCCACCCGTTTTTCGGAATTGTTCAGGTAATGGAGATTGGCGCGGGCCTCGGCACGAGCCTGCATGTTGGCTTGCAGTCGAGTGTGCCACTCCTCTCTCCGGATACGACGTACCTCTTCTTCGGAGTGATGCGGCGTGTGGATAAAGTCACTACGGCGTGCTGGTTGTTGAACCGCTCGAGCTTGGTGGGCAGTCTGGAGTGGAGCCCGGTTCAACGGAACCGGAGAAGATACGGTTGCGGCGGCACCCGACCAGTGCACCCGAGCTGATCGCCCGGCAGAAGGGTTCCTTGTGTCTCCCCAGGCGAACCCGGTGTAGAGATCCTCAGCTGGACTGTAGGTCTCCTCGTCATCCTCCTCGACCTCTCCTTCAATGACAACGTCGGGCTGCTCGGCTGACGAAGATGGTGGGATGGAATCCTCTGGATCGGTGGGTGGCTGTGCTGCAAAGTTCTCCTCGGGGTCGTTGTGCAGGACTTCCAGGCTGCCTGCCTCTTCTTCTGTAGCAGCGGGAAGTGGTGTTTCGATCCCGGTCACCAGGTAGGCCTCTGTATTTGCAGAGGAGGCCTCCGGTTCAGGGGAGAAACAGGCGACAGTCTCGGTAGTTTGGAAACTAGTCGCGGGTTCCGCAGGTGGAACCAGGTATAGGTCGGCTTCTTCGTGGGAGCATACTGGAAGCTCCGGCTCTGGAACGGAATCGGCTGCGGTTTCGTCCGCTGGAACGGGTCGAACTGTGGTCCTCACTGGAATAACACAGTCTATGGGCTCCGGTGACGAAGCAGGACAGGTGGTGGGCGACGGTGAGGCTGTTGAAAAACTGGCGATGTCGTCTGGGCCTGGAGAAGCTGTACCCAGTCGGCTCTGCTGCATCGCATGATGGAGTCTTCTGCCTAGGGACGCGCTCCAGCTGCGAATCGTCCATTCCACAGTCTCAAGTAGTCGCACCCGGAGGTCTTGTAGAGCCTCTAGCCAGAAGTCGGGGCTGCCGTCTACGGTAAGGGCAGGATCCGGACCCGGTTGGCTTATGGCTGCTCTGGCCTCCGCCTCGACCTCCCGCATTAGGTCTTGGAGTCTCGTGCTGGCCATTTTCTTCTTGGAGGGAAACCACACCCGTTCAACCGGTAAGACGTTCTGGTAGAGCTGGTGAAGAAGTCTTCTTCTGTCTGTTCGACACTCCCATTTCCTCTGGGCTTTTGTAGTCCAATCGTGGGAAAAGTCTTTGGGGTCCGCCCCCATGGTTGATTCGAGCAATCAGGGCGGACAAAGAGTTTGGCGCCTTTTGTCTTTAGCCCTCCCACGATGAGGGGGGGGTTGACTCACTCCTGGGCTTGCACGTGGCGGCTTCTTGTGGCGGGAACGCCATCTTGGGCGCCATCTTGACCCAATGGTGAAAAGGCGGGAAAGTTCTTTTAGGGACGAACAAAGTCCAAATTGTAGACAATAAAGTCCAGTTTAAGCACAATATACCCGTTGGGTAACGGGCCTGCTCGTATCCTGTTCGTGACGCCATTTTCTGACTCACCGCGGCCGGCTGACTCCGGTTGATACAGGCGATTCTTCTTCCCTCCTTGTCACGGGTGGACCGCGCCTGCCGGTAGTGGGGCCCGGTGTAGTGCAGATCAAAAAGGTTTGAAGACGTCTTGGTGGAACAGATTAAAGGGGTTTAATTTATTCGTGACGCCACCTATGAGTAGATTCGGTAAGGGCTACCGACGCTGCGGAACCCCCGGGGGATGGACAGCAGCAAGATGTTACGCTCCCCACAGGCTGAGCGGTGATCCCCGGAGGCTGGAGCTGCTCAAGATGTTGTGCGGCAGCTGCGGTTACCTGTTAGTGCGGACGGACAGTTCATAAGGAAGCACGGACACAGAAAGTCTCTATAACGGGTCTTTACTGTAACCAGTAGGCAGTACATGGCATACAGTGGTTGAGTAGTAGACCGGGTGGACTCAGCAGTGATGGTGTCCCTCAGAGATCCGCAGTGTTCCTCCATTCTACCTAACTTGATTGCCAGCGTCGCCCAGGAATACCAGGTCGGGTACGGGGAGGCTGCTTCAATGCCCTATCCATGATGTACGTTCTGGATGCTTTGGGGAGCCTTGGATCCCTCAATGGGTACACCGCTGGTTAGACGACTGGAAACTGGCTGGTGGTGGGGTGCTCCTATAAAGCTGATCCTCCACTCTTCTGGTTCGCGTAGCAGAGGTGAACTGCTGCCAGCTTCGGTACCAGTGAACCGGCTGTAAGTTGTGGGCACGGGAGTCTTTTGGGAACCCGTGTAGAAATGCCCAATCCCGGTGGTTAAGGCCTCAGGTGCTGACACCCGACCGGTGACGGCCCAGGGGCCCGCACGGGTTGCGGAGCCCCCGCTCCTCTCCAAGGTCTAGTCTTAGACCCTTCTTCTTCGAGTTCCAGACTATTCTCTCTGTTCTATCATAGTCTAGATTATTGTGTGCTATTACACTACCCTAACACTCCACCCCCCAGGACCTATGATTGGTCCCCTGTTCTAGGTGTTGCATGTTGGGTTGGATCTCTATGTTAACCGGATCATTGCTGAGTCAGAGGATATTGCGGCTGCATTTGTGGCTGCAATACCCTCCTGTGACGCACTCGTTGCGGGGCGCCACACATATGTGCCTCTTTTAATATACCCTATTATTTTATCAGCCTTGGCAGCAGCTGCCTGACACTGGTCAGAAAAATTTAGTGTGCCATCTGCCCATAGTGGATGGCAAATTAACAGTTTTACCCAGTGTTTTATGATTAAAGGGGAACTTCAACAAGAGAATTTTGTTTGGTACTTTCTCTGCCCTCCTACTTGATGAAGAAGAGCTGTACACTACAGTTCTAGGATCTATAGATCACATATAATTCAGTAAAATCATATATGCTTCTCGGCACTCACCCCTCCCTTATGGGACAAAAGGTCACAGAGCAGATTCAGCAGAGGGCATGGCAGGGGCGTAGCCACCGACTCTGATGCTCCCCCTACATGCCACCTACACTCTATATTCCTGCTGTATGTATCGCTGTACTCTACTGAACTGACTGTGACAACTGCACAAACATTCACACCATCAATTAACTCATGAGAATCGTGCGATACATACAGCAGGCATATAGAGTGTGGGTGGCATGTAGTGAGAATATGGGGCTGGTGACCATGTCCCTGCCACACCCCCTGTTCAGTACACTAACAAGAAGTATGAGGGGACTGGAATATAGGATGAGCAAGGAGCCCTCAGTGGCCACACCCCGGTCACACACCCCTGCTCTCAGCAGCAGCCTGAAGCAGAATCTGCTCTTGATGTAGTGTCCCATGCTGAGAAGCAGATATGATTTTATTAACTCACAAGCGATCTAAACATCCTAGAACTGTAGTGGACAGCTCAGCTTCATCATGTAGGAAGGCAGGGACTGTACAAATTTTTTTTCTCTCCAGAGTTCCCCTTTAAGTACAAAATTATGCATTTTATTTCCTCTGCCCCAGTGCATAACCTTACATTTGTCCACATTAAAGTTCAGTTGCCATTTCTCAACCTAAGCCTCCAGCTTACATAAATCCTTCTCTAATATTAAATTACATTTTATCTGTATTGATTACCCTGCAGAGTTTAGTATCATCTGCAGATATTGAAATTCTACTCTGCATGCTTCCTATAAGGTCATTAATAAATATGTTAAAAAGAAGCAGGCCCAATACTGACTCCTGTGGTACCCCACTGTTAACTGTGACCCAGTCTGAGTGTGTTCAATCACCCTTTGTTTCCTATCTCTGAGCTAGTTCTTAACCCAGTTACAAATATTTTCTTTTCCCCTATTCCCAGTATTCTAATTTTATGTACCACCTTTAGTGTGGTAGCATATCAAACATTTTTTAAAAGTCCATGTAGACAACATCCATTCCATTTCCCTGGTCCTGTCTCTAAATTACCTCTTCATAGAAGGTAATCAGATTAGTTTGACACAACTGATCCCTGAAAAATCCATGTTGATGCTGGGTATGAGACTATTCTTCTTGAAATACTCTAGCATAGCATCTTGAGGGTTTTACCCACAGTAGAAGTTAAATTTCCAGGCACAGATTTAGTTCCCTTTTTGAATATTGGCACCACATTTGCTATGTGCCAGTCCTGTGGAACAGACCCTGTCATTGTGGAATCTGTGAAGATTAAAAATAATGTTCTGTCTATCATGGAACTTAATTCCTGCAGTACTCAGGGGTGTATACCATCAGGGCTTGTGGATTTTTGTACTTTAGAGATTTTGAGTTGGTGCAGTACTTCTTGCTGCGTTAATCAGGTGATATTTAATGGAGAATTTATGGTATCTCTGATCATGTCTTCTGTCATGAGATTTTCTTGTATAAAGACTATAGAGAAAAAAAAGAATCTAACAGATCAGCATTTTGCTCATCCTCCTGCATCAGTTCACCCAGACTATGTTTGGGGAGGTCTTTCACAGTCTAATCCTTTCCAATCCATGGGCTGAATTTATAGTTTTGTTATATACTTTTTATCCCAAACATTTTTATGGCTAATTATCAACAAAGCAATCACTCCTCGCCAACTAAAATAATAATTTTTAATCCCATCAAATAAGAATGACCAGGCATTACAGCATTTCACTGCAGCCGTCTCACTCTTCGGCATAGTCAGCAATGAAAGAAATGAGTGTCTCAAAAGCCAGGGTGTTGCTCAGTTCGTCAACATATGAAAAACAGCAGGAGTGAAGAATAAATGAACGGCACTCACCCAAGGTGCTTTCAACTTCAAAATTTAATCCAGAAATTCAGGTGAACAAGTGCAGGGAGGGGAGGGAGGACGGACGACGGTCCACCGTTTCGTATCTGGATAGGTACGTCTGTGGGTCCTTCAGGAGTATCTACCAGATACGAAATGGTGGACCGTCGTCCATCCTCCCTCCCATCCCTGCACTTGTTCACATGAATTCCTGGATTAAATTTTAAAGTTGAAAATCGCCTTGAGTGAGTGCCGTTCATTTATTCTTCACTCCTGCTATTAAAATAATTGTACTGTGCAAAATAATGGAAATGTCCTTTTATAGGTCTCTTTGCACAAACAATTCTGTATATTCTTCCCATTAGAAAAGCAATTTTCCGTATTAAAAAGAGATGGCATAATACTCAAACATGCAATCACATTGATTGTGGTCGTCCGCCCTCTAGGACCCACACTAACCTTGACAATATAGGAAATATAGCATTAGTTTCCCTTTTTGATTTTCACTGCACATTGGTGCCCCAAGCCGCTTGAGTATGCAAGGAATTACAACTCTGCGCAATTATCTTGGATTGAGTCCACCCAGCAGTTAAGGGTACTTCACACACAGCAACATCACTAGTGACATCGCTGCAACGTCACAGGTTTTGTGACGTAACAGCGACCTTGTTATGTGTGACACATAGCAGCGATCAGGCCCCCGCTGCGGGATTGCTGATTGTTACAAACCGTTCTGGACTATTTTTAGGTCATTGCGCTCCCACTGGGCAGCATACATCGCTGTGTTTGATAGGGACAACGACCAACGATCTCAATGTTATGCCAGAGAGTGATAGGGTCCCAATGACTACTGTATCGTTGCTGCATCCCTGGTGAGATCTGACTGTTTGACATCTCACCAGCGATCACGTAGCGACGCCCCATCGATTCCGGCCAGGTCAAATCGTGGTCGTGATCCTGGGAAATTTGCAGTGTGTAAAGGGGCCCTAACCTGCATGGCTTTGTAGTATAATGTAAGAGCGGTCAGGCAAAAGTAAACCTGCATGGTGTCCCCTTCATTGTCAAAATTTGTGGGGGTCATAGAAGTCAGACTCCTCTGACCATAAGGTGTTGTAATATCCTAACCATCAACTAAGAAGATTAGAAAATTCTTTCAATCCTGTTTGTTTTCTCACAGATGAATTCCCACTGGTTATTTGCTTGTTGCTTGTTTTCCCTTTTGTAAGACTCACAGTTTAATGCTGGTAAACGGTGACAGTTTTATTCTACTCGGGCATTTTTAGCCTCTCAATGTCTTCTATTAGGACGGCATATGGCAATGTTCTGCTTCAGGAGATGACGGCGCCTTGGTTGGATCTCAGAGCTGTGCAGACTCTCATTTTATTTCCTACACAGTAATCAACGTGACTTGTGTCCTAGATACGGAGAAACCCTGTAGCCTTCAAACCTTTACACGGCGTTCTGATTAGTGGCTTCATATTGCAATCATATTCAAATTAGGAAACTCTGCATGGAAATCAGAAAATAGAAATTTAACATGAACTGTTTAAAGAGATATAACATCATTTTACATCTTTATCTAAAATACAAGTTTACCCTCATGTTAGTTTATCAGATTTCTGATGCCCTTTGCTATTAATCATTTTATGTTTCACATTTTACTGAACGAATTATCAAAGGGATATTTCAGTTAATTATGACATTGTGTAGAGGTGTATCTAGGGGTTCAGCTCAGGGGGCAAAACGTCTGAGTGGGCCTCTATCCAGATAATCAGGTTTACAACTATATTTGCACACCCTAATAGGAGAACCTCAGCAAGTGGCTGCACTAATACTGAAAGCAAATCACTATAAAATGACCAACACCAATTTTGCTGCCATTCAGTGACCATACAATGGTAGACATCCGTAATGCCGAACATAAATGGATTACAGTACAGTTATATATAGTCACTTACAGCTGATGTTCTTTTTGATGGAGTCCTTCATTTTTCCGTATTTTCCATCTGGGCCAGACCAACATGACAATTTCTTTAACCACTACTCATCTAGAAAGATTACAACAAAGACATATTTGACTTCTCACATTTATACCATTTTATAGAACTGTCCCCAACCTGCACAACTCCTCATCCTACTTATACCCCAATGCTAAGCTGCTTCTGCCATATGTATCCTTATTACTGCACCTACATGGTGCGTTTTCTTTTTCCTTATTTATATTTCATAGATTGAATCAGGAGATTATCATTGTCAGACTGGGTCAGCTAGAGGTCACCTGGAGTGCTAGACTGGCTGATTTAGTGTACTTGTTCTTGTCTCCCTTATCCTCATGTAAAGCGCCATGGAACCTAATGGCGCTATATAAATAAATAATAATAATATATATGTATATACAGTATATATACCGTATATATATACATAGACAGTGAGCTGCTAATCACAGCAGGTGGAGAGATGATAAGAGCATGAATGAGTGTTTTAGCGGTGTCGTGGGTGAGGAAGGAGTGGATCCGTGAGATGTTCTTGAGCTGGAGCCAGAGGGATGTGGTGAGGGCCTCGATGTTGGGCTTGAAGAATAGGGAGGAGTCAAGGATTACCCCTTTATATATATATAAGTATACAGAGAGGAGCCTGATGTGGATGGGGGCAGCTTTCTTAGCCCTGCTGCATTGTTAAATCTAAAAACTCTGTATTAGAACCACTGTATCTAGTAATCTAAGTTATACATCATCTGCTTCAGGACATCTTTTCCTACAATATGCTGTTCTCAGCAAAAGCTAGCTTACAGATTCACTTTATTAGAGGTTCCACTGAACGGCTTAGTGCAGTGGAATTCAGAGGTTCAGGGGTTCAAACACCAGACAGCCCTGACCAGAGTTCACTAGAAGGTGTAATAATAACCAGACAATAATTATCCCCATAGCTCCCTGATGTAGTGGCCACAACAAAAGTCCTAGGAATAAAACAGGATTGTCACTACCATGGGTCACCTGCATGCAGCCAACCTGTGGCCAAATTGGAAACAGAGGGGACAGAAACCAGCACAGATGGTACAGTAAGTAAACCTAATCTTGTTAGCCAAGGCAATGTGTTCCAGAAGAGTACTTATATGCAGAAGGCTTAATGACCACCAGTACCACAATTTGAAGCTTATAGGCCCTGATGCCAAAGCTCAAACAGGGCCCCCAATTATTCCAAATCTTTAACAGCAATAGTCTTTTTCTATAGGCCGAAAGGACTTTTGGACCCCCCCCCCAGGCTCCAGTTGCCCGTGTGGGATAGCAGCTCCTGACCCTGTTGTAGCTACGCCCCTGATGACCACAACCTCTTAGATAACAAGATAACAAGACAAGATTTACATACAAGGAAGTTGGTCATATCTAAAAAAATCCAAAGCATAGCAATAAGAAAAATAATGGCAGATTCAGTAGAGTAGTGGTAAAAAAATATAACACATTTATTGCCAGTGACAGGTTCTGAAAAGCAGTAGCCCAGATCAATGATCAAAAGATGATGATTGAGATGAGCCATAATATTAAACCCAGGTGACAGGTAACTTGAATGACATGAATTATCTTGTGACAGTGGCACCTGTCAAGAAGTGGGATGTATTAGGATGTATTCCATTGACAGCATGTGCTCAGTCAGTTCTTGAAGTTAGAGTGTCGGAAACAGGAAAAATGGGCAAACGTAAGGATTTTATCAACTTTGATAGGGCCAGATTGTGATTGCTTAATTAGCTGAAAGCCGCAGTTGTGAATTCACTGTTGTGCTATGCTGGGAGCTGTAGATTTGTATCCACTGTAAAGCCGGAGTTGGAGACCGGTGCTCTAGATAAAGAGTTAAATTTATAAAAAAACTGGAATTCTCTTATAAAATAATGCAAGTCCGCACCGCTGTATACTTAATTTACAGTCACATTTGTTACATAGTTCTCATTATTAGTCCACAGTGGGTAAACTGCACAGATTGCCAGAATACTCACATGAATCATATTCCATTCTATTCATTCTGCACAGGGTAAGATCTCGGCATCAACTAATTTGACCAGTTAATCAACATTTTTTGCATTAGTATATTGTATGAAACTGGCTTGTGACCCATAGGCTGTGCTTGCATGATTGCACTGGCATCATTCTTTTGGCTGGCAAATGCACCAGGCTGTGAGTGGGTTTAAGAAGCAGAAATGAGCCGTGGTAAATTGTAATAAGATTAACACTGAACCCAGTTGTACTTTTCTTTATTTAGAACATGCTTGAGTTATTGGAAGAAATGCCAAATGGAGTTCCTCCGGAAAAAGTCAAGAACTACATTTATCAGCTCATCAAGGCAATTCACTGGTGTCACAAGAATGACATTGTTCATAGAGGTGAGAGGCTGCGAAATCTATAGTGTTTCTATATTTACAAGACGTAATCAGTTCATGAGTTCTTTGTTCCTTGTTAAAAATAACTTCAACTTTAGTACAGACAATTCTAACCTACAGCCAGAAATCACCTCATAATAGAAGTGTCTCTTTTATGTTATATTGTTTGTAACTGTTTTTCATTTTGTTATTATAATTGTTTCTTGGATCTTTATTTTTCAAAGGTGACAACAGAGGACAACAATACCCATAGGCTGTAATAGTTTATCGAACCCTAAGGGTGTGTGCTCACGATCAGGAATTGCAGCATATTTCCGCTGTGTCCAAGATGCTGCGTGGTAAAGTACAAGCACAGTGGATGGGATTTCAAGAAATCCGATGCTCACTAAGCCTCTCCTGAACGCAGCGTTATGTCAGCTGTGGCGCAAGTTTTCGTATTTCCACATCTCTCCAGCATGTTAGCGATCACCACCGTCTGCGCGCATGGAAAAGCCACCCTGCACCCACTGCAGATCATGGGCAGAGGGCGGCTGTGGTCTCCCTGCGTGCACTCGTGGGTTACTGCAGGTCCGGAGGCACAGCGTCCAAGACACAGCACCTCCCGATCGTGAGCCTATATCCTTAAACTGTAGATTTGTGAAGAGACAGGTAAAGGATGAAAGCAGATTTGATATAAAGGATAGTAGGCTCTACTGGAGCTGCAGTAGCAAACATGTCATGCTCTTACATTTGGAAAGTAGAAAAAAAGAGAGCTATCACTAAGGGTACCTTTACACGCAGCTACATTTCTAGGGTGGCTACAGGTAACTTACTGGTTGCAGTGAAATCATGGAGAGATTATTCCATTTGTACACAGCAACAAGATAGAACCTTGTCTCCATGATTTCACTGCAACCAGTAAGTTACCTGTAGCCACCCTAGAAATGTAGCCGCGTGTAAAGGTACCCTAAGAAATACCTGAGTAGTACTGATTGTAATTTGAACAAACCCCAAAGAAAACAGATATAAGCCAAAAAAAATGAATTAAAAAACAACATCTTTATTAGTCATATTAAAAATAAGTAGGTATAAATAACACCAAAGTTTAGACTGAACTCAGCGCTAACATTTCACTTAGCCAAGTTAAACCTCCTGAGGCTGTCCATACCGAAGTCAATGACATCCTGATCCTTGCATTGTCCTTGCCCCCCCCATCCTATGTTTGTTCACGAGTTATGAAAAATTATCATTAAAGATGTCTCATTTATAATTATATATTGTCCAATGTTAATGTCAACTACAAATATGCCTCAGTTTAAGATAATGATCATAATACATGGATTGTAACGTAGATCCCAGATTGTATGATAAGCTTTACTCTAATATTGTATGATTGTGTAAACGCAAATGATTACTTTATATTTAAAGTGACCCTAAACCCGGAAGCCAACCCCACATCCCCTTCATACCTATACATGCAGCTTGTGAAGCTGCTGCCATCGATCCCTGTATCTTGCAAAACCGCTGGGGCATTCTTCATAATTCATACTTTTATAATGTCATTTCTGGGCGTTTCACTGAAATTTTAAAGCTGCAGCAGGCGGGCCTGTGTGCCGCTCTCCCCCTCCTTCTCCGTAATTCTGCACGCAGCGATGGGCGTGCTCAACAACAGAGAGGCGGCTCGCCTCATAGTATGGGCGGTGAAGCCTGTATGACGTAATACGCGTCATACCGGCTTCACCGCCCATACTATGAGGCGAGCCGCCTCTCTGTTGTTTAGCACGCCCATCGCTGCGTGCAGAATTACGGAGAAGGAGGGGGAGAGCGGCACACAGGCACGCCTGCTGCGGCTTTAAAATTTCAGTGAAACGCCCAGAAATGACATTATAAAAGTATGAATTATGAAGAATGCCCCAGCGGTTTTGCAAGATACAGGGATCGATGGCAGCAGCTTCACAAGCTGCATGTATAGGTATGAAGGGGATGTGGGGTTGGCTTCCGGGTTTAGGGTCACTTTAACTCTCTTACAGTTCAGTTGCCATGAAAGTAATGACTTGTATGCACTTCTTTATACTAATAAAAACATTTGAATATAAATAACACCCTTTAAATAGACCTGGGGACACCTGAGCAAAAATAATAGCAAATAGTGGCAACTATAATAAAACTACTAGAAATACATGTGCCATTTTATTGAAGACATGGTCACAATAGTAATGTGCACGCTACGCCAACAGCTGTAATGGTGGCGGTGCGAAATTTAAATAGAGAATTGGAGTCAAGGCAGGAGGAGGAGTGATTACATTGTCTTTCCCTGATGCTCAATCCACTGTACTGATGATGTAATTTCTAAAGGTGTGAATAAGGATTATTCTGCAGTCTCACCTCAGATTTCTAATCTAAATCTATCATTTTAAGACCGGAGTTCCACCTGCGAGAGGCTCGCATGAGTCTCGCATCATATCACCTGGCACGGCCACTGGCTCTCCGGACAGGAACATGTCGGCCACATAGAAATACATGCGGCTGCACACTCCTGTCCAGAGAGCCAGTGGCCATGTCGGGTGATGCGATGCAAGACTCATGCGAGTCTCTCACAAGTGGTACCACGGCCTCATCAGAATCCTGGCACCATTATGGCACTGCCTCTACTTTATAGGGTAAACACCTGCTGGTTGGTTCCCTTTGATGAAGAGAAGGGGGGAGCGAGAGTAAAGGGAAGTCATAACCAGGAGCAGCAGCTCTGAGCATTTGTATCATTTTTACGAAAGGAAGGAGAAGAGCAATTTAAAAAAATCTTTCCAATGTTCTACTTAAATTTTAGTTGATGACTATTTTTTGTGTGCTGTACTACGGCTCTATACAGCTCTGGCATTCTGAGGTGCTGTCATGCCGCTGGGTGCATGATACCTTTTTTGCTTCTTTCCTTTCACTATGAATTAGTGGTCATTACACTCGGCTTTAGGAGGCCTTCTTGATTTTGATGGCTTGCTTTCTATTTGTCTTAATGAGCACATGTAATGTTTCAACTCTAAAGCTGAATATCAAAGTGGTCTAATTATTTGCATGATATGCTATAACTACTATGAAGTGATAGAAGAGTTTTTAATATTTATCTTTACATAAATAAGAAATATGTTATTTTGTGGCTTCTGATCTTTTGTTTCTGTCTTGTAGACATCAAACCTGAAAACCTCTTAATTAGCTACAACGATATCTTAAAGCTCTGTGATTTTGGTAAGTAACTTACAACACAAACATTTTGCATATATTTCTCAATGAGGAAAACTGTCTCATTTAAAACAATCAGGAAATTAGTTTGACCACAAGAAATCACAAATCTAGTAGTATATCTAAATAACACAAAAGTAAAAATTGGAACTAGCATAGCTTTACTTGGCATAAATTGGGCCGATGCTATGTGCAGATCACTGATTAATATCTGTTATTTCAGTACTGCGGTCTCCTGTGATTACATTTTTGATTGTTCCATCATGGTGGATAAACCTTCCGTTAGAAACTTTCCAACTGAGAGCGCTGACAATACCGCAAATACCCAAGAAGCAATGTGATTAGAAATAAATAATCTCCAGATCTCTAAATGGTGTGATCAGTTTATCACAATATAATATTGTATATAAAGTAAGTAAAAAGTACCTCCTAGCATAAGAAAAATAAGTCCTAATAATGATATAGACTTATATTAAAAGTATAAAACATGATAAATGTATTATGCAAATCTGGTCCAAGGGAAAAATGTAAAAAATACTGTGCATAATAAAATGTATAAGTAAAAATGAAAGAAAAAGTCACTTGTAAGGCTCTTGCAATAATATTACATCTATAATGCCCCACAAATGACTATTTGTAAAATTATTTCTATTGATCCACATCTGCATATCTTTAGATCAGATTTGTGTTGTTCATGTTTTATGTGTTTAATACTTATTTTATAAATCTTCTAACGTAAGTCTACACCTATGCTAGGAGGTATTGTTCCACTAGGAGGTAATTTTGTTTTTATACTAATTTATTGAGCATAATAAATGGTTAACAAATGGCATGCATAGAAACATTCACATAGTATTGATAAGGTAGAGTAAAGGTACCGTTACACGCTTCAATATCGTTAAGATATCACCAACGATCTAATGGGCGCATGGTCGTTAGGACATCGTTTTGACATCGTTGGTGAGATGTCACACGTCTAGATATTGTGGACGATGCACCAACGATGTTGCGAGCAGCTATCATTCGCACAACCCAGGAACAATACTTGTTCACTGATGTGAATAGGAGAAATCGTTAACGACATCGTTATCGCGGTGTCACACAGAATGATGCAGCAGGTTGGCTGATCGTGGATCGTCTGATTTGAGAACATGTTCTCAAATCTGGAATCCACAATCCAACGATTTATTGTAGTCATATCTCGGTGTTACACGCAGCGACGTCCTAACTATGTCGATTCAACGACTCCTATCCCGTGACGTTTCACGATCTCGTACCATGTAACTGGGCCTTAACACATAAGTATACGTCTGAAACATCAAGAAGTCCATAGGATCTTACAACTTGCTTTCAATCAGATTGAAAAACAAAGCAGTCATATTCCTAAGGGAGGACAGGACAGTATACCCATTAGGAATGCAATGAGAAATTACCTATACTTAACTTAGCCTACCATAACCAACTTAAGACATGCAAAGGAAAAAAATAAGGACATAAGATATGGAGTTAAAGAGAGTTAATTGTTATCTTGAGCCCATAAATAGTCTCAAGGGGTCCAAATACTCTCAAATAAATCCACATATGCATTCAAGATATATTGCATCCACCATATATAGGAAATTCTAAGTTAGGCTGGGGTCACACACACAGATATTTGTGCAGATATTGTTCACAGATCTCTGGTTGCAGTGAAATCATGGATACATGGTTCCATATTGTGGCCGTGTACAAATGGATTAATGTGTCCATAATTTCACTGCAACCAGAGATCTGTGAACAATATCTGCCCAGATATCTGTGTGTGTGACCCCAGCCTAAGTCCTGATAGGAGGGATGGTCAATTCACTTCCATTGGAGATCTGTCAAGCACCTGGCTGCAATTAAGAGCTGTAGGAACAATTTATAAGACTTTTTTCCCGATCCTAATATTAAGGAGGTAAGTCGAAAGGTCTAATGGAACCTCTGTATACTCTGTATATAACACCCTTTGAATCAGGAACTTGACTGATTCCCAATACCTAACTAGGACCAGAAGATATGAGTGAAAGTTTCCGACAAGGAGCTACAGCATCGGCATACATCCGGAAACTGAGGATAACATTTGTAAGTTCTGGAGTATGGTACCAGAATATCAGAATCTTGTATTGATTATCCTTATACAAATTACATATTGAGGTTTTCGCTGCCTCATTCCAGATAATCTGCCAGGTCTGAAGTGACAATTCTCTCACTAGAAACGGCTCTCATTTAATGTTATAAGAATGCTATGCTGAAGGAGCCACCTGTTGGGAGTTTATTATCTTATACATATCAGAAATCAGATCTTTAGTAGTTGAACCTCTCCTACATAGCCTTTCAAACTCAGTTGATTGAGAGAAACTTGTGGAACCAATAAAACCAACAAGAGATAATGCTAAATATTTATTCTGCACAAATTCAAAAACCTCACAATTGGATGGGGACTAGTTATAGATAATATAGTGAAACGATTGAAGTTCTAGTGAGTCTCTGTCTACCAAGTCAGCAAATCTAAACAGTGTCGCTGAGATCCATGGGTTAACCATCAAAGAATCTAGACTATTTGGAGGATTTAGTGCTATGCAGCAGGTGATTGACGTGCGCAGCATGACATCACTATTTTTTTTACTCCAGTGTGGGATTGTCTTTCAGCTGTAAACTGAACACCGCCACCTTCCTCTCATCCAACCTTTCCTTTTACTTTCACTATCATGTTGCTGGAGGATAGTGAAAGTAAAATTAAGGTCTGGATGAGTGGAGGGGGGTCGGCTTACAGCTGAAAGAAAAGCC